>OY744544.1:29279845-29312345 GCA_963556195.1 Sepiola atlantica
GACCTGGCACAACTATTGACCTAAGTATCAATAATGAAACATATATAGGGTCAATGTTACCCTTTATCCACCCTCAGGCGTGTAATCTTGGAGAGGGAACAAGTGGCAATCAGGATAAAATACATCTTAGAATCTTCCCCTACTCTGTTAAAGGTCAGAACAACGAGTTTGCAAGGTGAACACTTAACTAACCACTGTCAGATCTGATTTAGAAACGTGTAATTTAAAGTTAGATGATGGTTTAATATAAAAGTCCAATGTAAACAAACACTATGCCGAATCATCCTTTGAAGTAATCATTTCGGCTATCGCTATCATTTATTTCTTTTTTCATCGTACAACTAGCAATTTCATTAACCATTGTCCTCGAGTGGCTTTATGTCTGGGTAAATGGTGAACCATTAGTAGTATCAACACATCGTTTGCTCAAAGACTGGGCATGATGGAGACGTTTGTATTAAACATGGATGGAAAACCGACAGAATACATAGAAATGACGAAAATACGATATATCCTGTAATATTTTGGAGCAAATGCTGTCGTACTAAAATACGCCGCAAAGAATAACTATTGAAGCTGAGCCAACATTTAAAATCCAACTCCAAAAAAATACATTTCGTAACGGCGTAGCTGTAAAGCTCATTAAAATCGATAATCAGAATTTAAAAACTGTGCGCGGCCTTCTTCCTCCGTTACAAGAGAACACTTTTCAACCGCCTTAAAATACGGTGTACCGTTTCCCGCTAATTTAGTTAAATCCTGTAATTTAATTATTATAATTGACGATTATTGTTTTCGAAAAGCCTGTCAGACATTATTTCAAGAAGGATTTTGAATGCCAAATATATACACACAAGCATATAAAAAATAAAATAAAATACATTACCAACGATAACAACACGAGGAGTGTATAAGTGTGTCTATATTTATAGATTCCTTGTTTGTCTTGGATTTTCCCTTGCCACTAAGCAATATGGGGTCAACATTTTTGATGAGGACTGCACAACTCTTGCTTCACTATACATATCTCATCACAAGCGATCGTTTCAATTGGTATCCGCCCATTTTTGTCCCGAAGAGGTTTAGTAAAAGTTATTAATAATCACATCATCTACAAAACGTGGGCTCTTACTCTCTCTTCTGATTTTCCGTTTCGGCTTCCTTACAAGACTCCCACGACTCTCTCATCTCGTGGCCGCGTGGTTATAGACGTTATTCTGCACTGATATGTGTAAAAACCTCGAACCAATATCGTATGTAGGTACAGACACACTTTAATATTTAAAAATATTTACAGTTATATATATATATATAATAGTCATTCACAGACAAATGTTTGGTCGTTTACGACTCATCAGTATGGCCATACGTAGCAAAACTATTCACATCGAAGTTCGAAGTCCGAAAAACCGGTCACATGAAAGTGTAATCAGCGACAGAAGAAATTATAGCAATATATATCTACATTCTTTTTTATATATATTTTACAACGCTACCAGTAAACGAGAGAAACCTATTCTTTACAGGATATCATAGCTTTACACTAAGTGATCATCATTATTTCATCTACTAGAGAGACTAACCTATAAATGTATATTTATAAAATGTGCTCAGTCGTTAACGACTTATCAGTGTAACTAAACATATCGAGTGTGTATATTTATTTTCAAGGTATACATCGATATGACTTTCAAGAATGTAGTGCTGCCAGTTTCCACAGCGCTTCTAATAGACCATAATATTTCATACGCTCTCCCAATTCAGAAACGATTTCAAAAATAACCTGGCGAATATACCCGGTTAACCAAGTGCAAAAGAGATACAAACAATTACTCTTTAATGGACGATTAGAATCGTAGAATAATCTGTCAGGTAGAATATCTGAAATAGTGGATAAATGTCTGGCATCTGGTAGGATGCTCCATCCCCAGCCAAAACAAAAATATAAGAAAGTAAAAAAAGAAAGAAAACTTTAATACATTCTAGACACTGGCCTTGAGTGTCAAAGGTCTTTCTGTACAGGGGTTTGTCAGGAAAACTTTGCATGAGGTACTTCCTCCTACTAGTAAACCTGACAAAATATTAAAAATTACATAGTATTCAGAGCCCAAATAAGACTCTATCCCATGGCTTATACGAGGAATCGTGCACCTTCTTCAAACGATGTTTCTCTAGTAACATCATTAAGCTGCATACTCAACCAGACTTAATGAATTCTTGTCCTGGAATCCGATAAAACCAAGAGATCGCAGGAAAGATGAACTATAACAGTTAGCTGGTCAATTGGGGGAGAGGAAAATTAATGTTCTTAACTTCTTTACTAACTAAACGATTGAGATGTAAAGGATAACTTTAATGGAATATTCAAATATTCATATATTTCATATAGAGATAAAGTTTTAGCCCCAGGAAAGAGCCCCTTGATTTCTGAGAACTTCGACTGAATTAAAGTATAACCAAAAGAGTATTTAAAATAATCAATACAAACTAAGAAAGTAAATAATTTGTTACTCAGGCTTCGATGTTTCTAATTAATTACTGGAAAATGCTAGTAATATATATATATATATATATATATATATATATATATATATATATATATATATATGTGTGTGTCAGGTTAATATTATATTCCAATAACCATGTTTTTATTTTATTTTAATTTTTATTTTTTCACATTCCCAAAAAAACATAATATTTCTGTGAGATATATTTTTTACGGTCCGTTTCATTTGTCTTGTGCCAAACAACATCTTTATGTCATATATATATATATATATGCTCTTATCTTTGTTTTGTTTTTTGTTTCACCCAAAAAATGTACAACTGTATAGTGTGGGATTTTACGAAGACACTTTAATCTAAGAACGTTTTACTCTTTGTGAATTTGTTCTGATTATTTTGTAATGTTGCAGAAACAATATTGACATAAAAATGTTGTTTGGCTCAAGACAAATGAAACGGACCGTAGAAAATATATCTCACAGAAATGTTATATTTTGGGGAAATGTTAAAAAATAAAAATAATAAAATAAAAACATGGTTATTTGAATATAATATGGAACTGACTTATTTATAATATATATATATATATATATATATATATATATACATTAGTAATCTACAGACAACTGTTTCGCTATATTACGTCTACGTTCTGTAATATTCCTTTGAATTCTCTATATATCAGTCAGCAGTTCTCATTATGTGTGCAATTATTTTATGAATAATAACAAAAACATTTTTTATCAATTTCTTACATCGTTTTTCCATCCTCTCATCGTATTGTTAATCTCATTAATACTTACCATCCAGTGGCTTTTTGCCTTGCAAAGTGATGAGTCATCACTATATAAAAAAGCGAAATATATGTATGGCTGTCGACTATTTCACGTTAATAGACCTATGAGTGTGTTTTTTATCATTATTTATCTATGTAAATTCATAAAAGAGTGTCATGTTTATCTTTTTTCTATACGGAGAACATAAATCCTCCTCCCTATTGAACATTGTATTACCTCAGATTTATACGAAATCATAACGATACTCAAATCAGTCATTTCTTATCTTGAAAATCGCTCCAGAAAAGACATGATGCCACTTGATGTAAGGAGCTAAGAAGAACGAAATATGATTATAGCAAAGACAGGATACGCTTATTGGCCATAGTTATGAACATACCAAATCTATGGGTAGAAGGAATATAGTCAGCAGGAAGAGAGTTCCACAAGCCTGCAGTACTTGGAAAGGAGCTACTGAAATAGGAAGCTGTATTAGAATGAGGTATCAAAACAGCGAATTGATGGAGACAACTAGACAAACGAGTCAGCGAGTTGGGACAAAAGAAGCTGGTAACAGATCCCACAATTATAGAAGAACACATTGGATAATAGTATTTATAGAAAAGGCTGAGATATTAATACATTCTCAACATTTTCATAACTCGAATGGGTATTAACATCCTTAATTAAATAAAAGCTTCTTTCAAACCCATGATAACATAACATAACATAACATAACATATATTTGGGAAAAAGGCTTTTGCCTGTAACTCACGTTCCTTTCCTTCTTATCCACTATATCAGTTCGTGCACAGGTCTGACTGTATAATATTGTCTGTGAAGCCAATGTTTGTCCAACTTGCACTTAAAGTCGTTTATGTCTGTTGCGTCGATGACCCAGTCTGGCAGTGAATTTCAATTGTTCACAACCCGTATCCCAAAGGAATACTTTCTGATGTTTAGCCTACTATGCTTCTTTTCCAGTTTTAGGTTGTGACCTCTTGTTCTGGTGATCTTGCTGAGGGGTTGCAGTCTCTCCTGGTCGATGTTGTCTTTGCCTGTGAGGATCTTGAATGTCTGGATCATATCTCCACGTTCCCTTCTATAGTACATGGACGGGAGCTTTATGTATCTGAGCCTATCTTCGTATGGCAGGTCCACAAGTGTAGGGCACAATTTGGTTGCTCGGCGCTGGACTATGTTTGTCTCCCCATGAGAGCAAAGGTTGGACACAAGGTCTGTTTTTTACATAGGGAAATCCAAATCCCTAATACATGTATAAGGTCTATTATCAGTTTATTCTCCATAGTAGTATATCTTTGATTGGATGAAAGTAAATTGTATCCTAATGAATTGCACCTTCTCAAGGGTCCGTTAAGGAAGCACAGTTGCTCCACACACACAGTTCTATTTTTATCGCTGACTTTAATGAAATGTAAGCCATAGCTAATGTTAGATTGCCATCTCTTAGTTACCTTATTATCTGTCATCGGTCTTTTGAGACGCACGTGTTTGTTTGTGGCTTTGTAATATATACGATTTTATGCGTATGTTACTTCTCTGTTCACTTTATGTAAATTTTCTCGTTGTTTCCAAAGTCTAGACGTTAAAAACAATGACATACATTTGATATTTAAAAAACAAATTCTAAACATCACAGACTGTTTTAAATACACTTTGCGTCAGATAAAACTATATATACATTTTGAATGTTCTTATGGGGGCAGTCTTGAATTATTAAGGTTAATCACGTCAACATATACTAAAAAAGATGGTAATTATTTATTCACATAATTATTGAGATAATTCGGAGAGTAGAAAGTTGACGTAGGGTTTACTTTCGGCAGCTTCATAACTCTCTCTTCTCTTTATTTTGTCCTTTAATCCTCACATTCCATAAGCGATGGTTTTTACAAAGGGTGGAAAAATTCCTGTTGTCTGTGTCGGCTAGTTTTTAACATTGAAGTAGTATTTTTAGCTCCTCACATCCAGTAGCTTATAAAAACCAACAAACTTAGTAGACTATTAAAACCAACAAACTCTGTAGGCTATAAAAACCAACAAACTTAGTAGGCTATAAAAACCAACAAACTTAGTAGGCTATAAAAACCAACAAACTTAGTGGGCTATAAAAACCAACAAACTTAGTGGGCTATGAAAACCAACAAACTTAGTGGGCTATAAAAACCAAGAAACTTAGTAAGCTATAAAAACCAACAAACTTTGTAGGCTATAAAAACCAACAAACTTTGTAGGCTATAAAAACCAACAAACTTTGTAGGCTATACAAACCAACAAACTTTGTAGGCTATAAAAACCAACAAACTTTGTAGGCTATACAACCAACAAACTTAGTAGGCTATAAAAACCAACAAACTTTGTAGGCTATAAAAACCAACAAACTTTGTAGGCTATAAAAACCAACAAACTTAGTAGGTTATAAAAACCAACAAACTTAGTAGGCTATTAAAGCCAACTAACTTAGCCTTGTCTGAAGCAGTTTCCATTAAAAAAAAAATCCAATTTAAAATTGGATTCATGTGATAATTCGATACTCAGAAATCAAGTATTGAAAAAACTCATAAAAAAGTCGGTCCAAACATGTAACACTCTAGAAACTAGGGCCCACGCGTAGACAATATTATTTTTTTAAAAATGATCAGCTATAGGAAATAAATTTCATCCCAATAGTTACCTATGAATTAAAAGGTTTGCCCTAAAATTTTGCACGAAGCAGGAAGAAAAACTTAACTGGGAATCTTGAAGCATGGATCACACAAACGTAATTTAAAACAGTTTCCAGACATCGAAACCAACTCAATTGCAATCCGGACGCAGAAATTGGGAAAACATCAGTTGGTTACTGTTACTTTAAAGGTAGACAGAATGTCACTTGGAGCCCCGGTTCAAGCAAGTCAAACACGCAACGTAAACCCTTGTATAAGTATGTAAACACGCAATCTTTACCCTGGTGATGGCATGTAAAATTCACTTCAAGACGTGGAATAGATATCTAAAAACGTACTTTTAAACATTGCTCCGAGCATGTAAAAATGCGCTTTACACTCTCGTCCAAGCATGTAAAACGCACTTAAATCTCTTGTATACACATGTAAAAAAAACGCACTTAAAACCTTGGTCTAGGTATGTAAACATGCACTTAAGACCCTGGTATTAGTATGTAAATGACGCACTTCAAATCTGATCAAGATATGTAAAAACGCAGTTTAAACCCTGTAAAAAAGTTTAAAGCATGTAAAAATGCAGTTTAAAACCTAGTTCAGGCATCTTAAAACGCACTTTAAACCCTAGTCCAAGCATCTTAAAACGCACTTTAAACCCTAGTCCAAGCATCTTAAAACGCACTTTAAACCCTAGTCCAAGCATCTTAAAACGCACTTTAAACCCTAGTTCAAGCATCTTAAAACGCACTTTTAACCCTAGTCCAAGCATCTAAAAACGCACCTTAAACCCTAGTCCAAGCATCTAAAAACGGCTTTTAAATCCTGGTCAAGGCATCGATGATATTGTTACTCTGTTCCATGCATGAGAAGAAATATCTTAAACGCTATTATTGACAGAGAAAACAGACGAAACTTCGACAAGATATTGAAAACTGTGATTTCGAAGTCTTCTCTTCCTCGCGTGAAACAACCACCTGGTTATATAAAGGAAAGCTTATATAAAGGAAAACTGTACTTGTGTTTGTTTTGGGTCGCCTAGATGTCAGACTATAGAAGGTAAACTTATAGACCTTGCTTCACCTAATTTGGTGTGACCCCGAGCGGGTTATGGTCAAGAAAATACTTTAATATTCAATCACTTGAGTTCAGCACAGAACAAATTATATGACGGAAGAGTATACTATTACTTTTATTATTCTGGAAAACTGCAGTCAGTCAGTTATTTTTAATTTTCTCTTTCTTTTTTGCTTGTTTTTTTTATTTCACTTTTATTATATAAACGAGTTGCAGGGTAAGTTAGAAACAGAGCCGGCTGGAAAGGCTGATAGAGAAAGAGAAAGACAGAGAGAGGGAGAGAGAAGGAGAGGAATTTTAAAAGGAAAGTTTTACAGACACATGGTTTTTCACACTTTTTTTTTTTATATTTGCTACAGGTTACGCTGTGTAGATCTACTTGTCTAGAATTGATCTAACCTTTACATAGTGGTTAAAGCATCGAATATATGCCACTTTGACCCCTGGTCAAAGTATAAAGACTTCACTTAAAACGTTCATCTAAATATCGAAAAACGTATGTCGCTACTTTGAACCAGACATCGAAGAAAACGCAACTTTAAAAGATACAGTAATAATAAACGTCATCTCATACCCTGGCACAGACCCAAAACCTGACAGAAAATATTGCCTAAACATAACACTAAGGCAGACAATAGGATTTCACTTGAAAAATTGATCCGGAATTCATGAAACTGGTTGAAACTTGTTGACGTATTAAAAAAAAAAACTACTTGAAACGAGAAGTAATATTCTGAACTAAACATGATAGAGAACGTCACCTGAACATATAATCAGTTAATGGAAAACAGTGTAACTGTAAACCGTCGTATTGTAAGCGGGAAAAAATCCTGCCACTCGAAACTGCTGTATTTTAACTAGGGAAAAAGTTTAGTAACTCGAAACCGCTGTATTGTACCAGGGAACAAAATCATGTAACTTGAAACCGTCGTATTGTCACCGGGGTAGAAAAATATCCTGTCACTCGAAACTGCTGTATCTTCATTAGGGAAAAAGTTATGTAACTTGAAACCGTCGTATTGTCACTGGGGTAAAAAGAATCCTGTCAATCGAAACTGCTGTATTTTCACTAGGGAAAAAGTTCTGTAACTCGAAACCGCTGTATTGTCACCAGGGAAAAAAATCATGCAACTTGAAACCGTCGTATTGTCACCGGGCTAAACAAATATCCTGTCAATCGAAACTGCTGTATCTTCACTAGGGAAAAAGTTCTGTAACTCGAAACCGCTGTATTTTCACTAGGGAACAAAATCATGCAACTTGAAACCGCCGTATTGTCACTGGGGTAAAAAAAATCCTGTCAATCGAAACTGCTGTATCTTCACTAGGGAAAAAGTTCTGTAAATCGAAACCGCTGTATTGTTATCAGGAAAAAAATCATGCAACTTGAAACCGTCGCATTGTCACCGGGGTAAAAAAAAATTATGTAACTCGAAACTACCGTATTGTTGCTGGAAGAAAACATCTCATAACTGAAAACCGTCGTATTGTCACCGAAGAAATGTCACACAAAATCGTGACGAAATCCAGGAGATATTATGTTTGGACTCGGTTTAGGTGTGACAGGTCATTACTGTGTGTTTCTTATTGTCAGATAACCATGCAGTGTATGACCAGTCACATTTTTTCCGTAAAATCGACTCGATGGATTGCGATTATCAAACTGAGGAACGCTGTTACCGCAGATTGATATAAAGATATCTTTTAAGAATTGTATTTTTAATATGGATATCTCGTTCGGCAAGGATTATTTACATTACATATGTGAAAAAGTGAAGTAAAACTATGCGTACTAATACAGTGTAAGTCATATGGTTGATCAGCTCTTCACAGTAATCAGTAATAGCAAAAGAACATTCATTCGTCTGTTTTATTCTATTACCTGAAATTAAAAAGAGTTAACATCCGCAGGATGCTGACCAGGTCCTCCACCTTGTCCATCAAAAGAGTCCCTAAGAATGATGATGCTCAGATCATTCAGCATTTTTATTCGTTTGATGTCATTTTTATTGTTTTTTAGTCCATATGGTAACACCAGACCCAGACTTATTTTATATGTGCCCCTGTGATAAGGATAGTGGTTATCCATTTTATATGTGGAAATAATAATGCACCACCAGACATATTCAACGTGTCTAATGTTTATAATAAATAGTATTGGTCAGTATTTGATTTAATGGTTTATAATTCGGAAACCAAGCTTTTCAGGACCCATATAAACACTGACAGAATACCCGTCCTAGGGCAGGTAAAATTAATACCCTGAACAAAATAGTTTCCCAATCTTCCTTAACGAAATTAATATCCAGATGGACTGGTAGAAAACATCGTTCTTATTTTGATAAAAATGCATTACATAATGTTGAAATTAGAAAATGTCTAAAACGTCAATGTTAAGCTTTATAATAATAAGCTTAATAATATGCATTATTGGTGTCTAATGACTACAAATACCACTTGATTCAAATCTGAAATATTTACATTTTCAAATGTTTTGTTTAACAATATAATATCTTCTTAAAAGCCTGTTAAAATATTTCACATTTCAGGAATATTTATTAATTGATATCTATTGTAAAAATCGAAGTTATCTTAATTTTTGTGAAGCATGTTCCCCTTTGTAGCACGTTTGCATGAAAGTAAATTAAAATAAAGTCCCCATCACAGCTCTTAAGCATGACAGCTGTGTTCTAACATTTATAATGATCGGTGAGATTGTTTAAGAATGACCCCAGTACATACAAATATATAAACATATACACATACTTAACTTTATATAAATGGAGATATCGAACTTCATAATCCCGAAGTTATGCTATCGATCTTCCAAATATGAAGCGTAAGTATCGGCACTAGTTGCTCATGTACCAGCCCCAAAATCGACAATAGAGGTTCGCTCTTGGGAAGCAGCTTTTTGTAAACAATCAAAAGCTTTAATTGTGTTCATCACTAAAAATCGAAACGTTTCATCGTTTCCTGCGCCACTTGTCACGGATTGGCATATATTGGGGACAGACGTCTGCACGGAACACTTCAATCGGAACTCTGGAAAAACGGTCCTACCGTTTTTTTTTATTACGATCGCCAAAAGCGCGGAGATTATGTCGACAAAAAATAACACAAATAATTATTTCATTCCTTTTGTACTTCAAATCCCACCGGCCTTAATACAATGATGTAAATTATATATTTTATTTTATTTATCCCATTTGAGATTATTATTCTCATTTAAAATCCCTATATTGAATCATATGCTTACATATACATACATACACACACATACATATATATATATATATATATATATATATATATATATATATATATATATATATATATATATATATATATATATATATATGGGAAATGAATAAGGAAATACCAAGAGATATTTTTATATATTCATATATATTCATTTTTATATATTCATATTGATGAATATATAGAAAATATCTCTTGGTTTTTCCTTTTTCATTTCCCATTACGTCGGTTACTCTCATCCTTCCCGTCTCATATATATATATATATATATATATATATATATATATATATATATATATATATATATATATATATATATATATATATATGAGAGAGAGAGAGATATTGTCTAAAGAAGCGTTGGGTCATTTTAAACAAAGAATGAAAATGCAGTTAACATTCCCAGGGATACTAACTAAATCCAAGATATCGCAGACTTAGAACTTGTATAAGCTGACTTACCGCTGGAAAATTCACAAATAAACAAGGAGATTCAAATATATAACAGTGAAATAAAAACAGGGGACCATTAACTTATGCGTAAGTTATTAAGAGGGGGTCATCAGCTTTTTACCATGTAACTGTTTCGGAGATTTAAAAACAAGACAGTTATAAAATGTATAGCTCCCCAGTAGTACTGATCAAATGACCACTTCTCCAATAATCAAATGAAGAAATAATAGCTTTAATTTTACCAAAAGATAGATAAATAAGTAAATAATAATAATAAAGCATGCATTATGGTAATTTCCATATCAAATAATATTAATTATAATAATAATAATAATAATAATAATAATAATAATATTTAAAAACTACACTCAAGAACCATTCTGCGATATGGTAGCTAGCAATAAAATTATATAGGAATACAAGTTGCATAAAAAAAAGCTTAAGTACCTTTGGTACCAGATAGGCAAGTAGATAAGAGGAAGGAAACCTAGCCGTACAAATCTAAACACCTAATATATAGTCTAAAGAAGCTTTGAGTCATTTTTAACAAAGAAAAAAAATGCAGTTTAAATTTCCAGGGATACTAACTTAATCCAAGATATCGCAGACTTAGCTGACTTACCGCTGGAAAATTCACAAATAAAAAAGGTTATTACAGTATCTAACAGTGAAACAAAAACAGGGGAGGCTTTGTGGGAAAGAACCCCTGCAGAAATATTAAAACATAAGTACGTTACATTTATTAATATATGTAAGTACAGAAGACTAAGACAACATCGGTACTGTCGGTTCCAAATCTAAACAAAGGGGACATATAGTTGGCCTCTTATGCCGGATTATATTATGTCTCTGTTTATCTTATGTTATATATATATATATATATATATATATATATATATATATATATATATATATATGAAATATGAAACTAAAAGTATACTTTTAGAGGATAGAACCTATAGTGAACTAGTTTAAGCTCAATATACGAGATAGAGCAATTATAAAGATAAATGAACGAAGAGGGATAAACGTGCACAAATGACAAATCTATTTGCACTTCGATTGTTCAATGCAAGGTGGACTCGGTAAAAACATGTTTATTTTTCTTTCCTTAAGCCAAGGCTTTTCAAAGATTACAATATTATCATCAGAGGAATTACATAGATTGATAAGTTGGAAGTGGAACAGCCAAAATTTAAAAAAATTGAAAAAATATAAAGTAATGGAGAGTAAGAGTGTGCCTGTAAGAAAAATATGGAGTCTATCCAGTTGGGGAATGTACGTAGATAAGTGGTCCGGTGAAAGGAGATTTAAAGATGGAAAAAAGAGGTTTCGTGAAGGCAGCGTAGAAAATGTTCAAAAATGAAGTAAATCCAATAGAAAGATGTTTAGGTCAATCGTAGATGGAACGCACTTATTCGGATGTAATTTTGAGTATTAGGGCCATTTTAAAATACTTCCGTGGACCGAGAATGAAAGCAGTTTTTCAAAGGTTGAGAATGAGCTGTGTATATTAAACTCAGGAAGTCGAGAATTTAAGTAGTGACTATCGAAGTTACAATACAAAGAAAACACCACCGCACGAACCAAGGAACAGAAACTGCAAGAGGTTTCATAAGCTGCCCCACACAAAATAATTGTAGAGAGTCAAGGAATATGGGAAGACCGAGGAGGGATATACTAATCAGACCTCTACTGGAAGGGTGCAGAAAGTATTGGGACCTTGGGGAGGCGTATTGCCATCAAAATTCCAGTGTGCACCCATGGTCGTTCCAGCGAGAAATCAATGGTAGGTGGCTGTTGCGATACAGCAAGGTCATTTGCGATGGTAATCGAAAAGAAGTGGAGAGTACTGGAAAGTTGGGGTGTCTTGTTGTCACTTAGGCTCAAGGGAACACGACTGGTTGTTGTTGGTGAGCAACCACTGACGATGACTTGTGTGATAACTCCAAGTGAGCAAAAATAATAATAATCGGAAAAACTCATTTCAGAAAAAACACCAGGCATAAGTCAACAAGAATTCAACGCAAAAGAAACAAAAAATAGTAGATATCGCTGTCACAACAAATACTGGATTTAAGACTAAACTGTCATAAAAGAATAAGTAAATGCATTAGAATTGCGAAAAAGCTAAAAAGACTATGAAATTTGAAAACTATCGTAATTTCAGTAATGTTAGGAGCACTAGGAACAGTTCCGACAGACGTAAGAAAGAAAGACTACGGAAAGTATTGGAATCTTTACGAGGCTTATTTTCACTTAAGTCTCTGGTAAAACTACCTGCTTTTATAAGGATAAGCCGAATCGTAAACGGCTGGTGCAAGAACACTGAGTTAGTTGCAACAGTGATAGAAACAATGGATGGTACTGGGAATCTAGGAATACTCTCTGTCACTCAGATTCCAGGGATCGATATCTGTCAGTGATCATTTCTAAAACTTTCTAATGAATGAGAAATAATAAAAGTAATCTCACGTGACCCGATAACGCTAACCAAACACAGGTAGAAATCAAATAGCATCGGGCCTGAACACAAGAACCATGACTGAAGCATAGTAAGATGAACTGAAAGCAGCTGAGATTAACTAGGTAAGTATAAAAGAAAAAAACACTTCATTCGATTCCCCACTCATCCAAAGCAACATCGGTTGGTTCAAAGGACGGAGCTGGAGAGGGTTATAGAGAATGGAAAGACCGAGAAATGATAACATGATTCATACCTCAATTGGAAGGGTACTGAGAGTATTAGACTTTTTAGGAAGTTTATTGTCGTTGAAATTCCACAGAAAAGCATTGAGCGTTACCAATGTATACATACTGATAAACGGCTGGTGCGAGAACAGACCTTCAGTTGAGATAGAAAAAAAGCAGCGAGTAGTGGGAATCTAAAGTGAACTGTTGTTACTCACACTCCACAGAAAACAAACTGTTTTTACAAGCGAGAGATCACTCGTAACGACTGGTGTGATGAATCTTAGACAATACGAAATCTTAACAAGACTTGGTAACATATAGGCTCCAAAACAATACTTGGTTACATATAGGCTCACAAACAATAGTTGGTTACATATAGGCTTAAAAACAATATTTGGTAACATATAGGCTCAAAAACAATAGTTGGTTACATATAGGCTCAAAAACAATAGTTGGTAACATATAGGCTCAAAAACAATAGTTAATAACATATAGGCTCAAAAACAATATTTGGTAACATATAGACACAAAAACAATAGTTGGTAACATATAGGCTCAAAAACAATAGTTGGTTACATATAGGCTCAAAAACAATAGTTGGTTACATATAGGCTCACAAACAATAGTTGGTTACATATAGGCTCAAAAATAATAGTTCGTTACATATAGGCTCAAAAATAATAGTTCGTTACATATAGGCTCAAAAACAATACTTGGTTACATATAAGCTCAAAAAACAACTAAACCTAACGGCAGCAAATTTGTCATAGGTGATAAGTGTTAATCGTATACATACCTTAGCTTTACAAATGTATAGGCCCCGAAACTATTTTGTTAAGATACACAAAATTTGACAAGAAACATGTGACAGTGGATATAAAATATATATTTAATACTATATTTACTAACAAAACTACAACTTAAATATAGTACTGCTACGAATAATACACACTTAGAACCAAAATCTATGAGGCATATTTAAATTACTGTGATTGCGCTACTTGGTGTCTGATTGTCAAAATAAACATTATGCTACGATTACTAGCAATAATAATAATAATAATAATAATAATAATTAATAATACTAATAATAATGATAATAATAATACTATTAATAATAACCCGAAAAACTAGGAAAAATACTGCGAGAAATTGGAATCAAAAGGAAAACTGAGACTATACAACGGACGGGAATGATTACAAACAGCTGACATCTGAAAGAAAATCCTCGAATGCGAAAACCAACCTACATAAATCACCAACACTCACCAGTCACAGGGAAACTGCAACAGAAGTACAACAAAAAGATGAGCCCATGGAAACTGAAACTGTAGGAAATCTTATAAACTGTGCGCCCCCTAAATACCAGATACAATAACTGTAAAAGGTAAAGGAGGATTGAAAGATCGAGGAGAGAGAGGACTAACCAGACCTCCACTGGAAGAGTGAAGAGAGGACTGGAACCTTGTTGAGACTTATTACCCCCCCCCTAAATCCCAGTGAAGACAAATGGTCCTCGCCAGTGATGAAAAAATGTTAAGCGGCTGCTGCGATAAAGCAAAGTCATTTGTAAAATATATCGAAAGAGTACTGGTAATCTGGGGAGACTTGCTGTCACCCGGACTCCAGGAACATCACCGGTTATTATCAAGAAGTAATCACTGATGATGAGCTGTGTAAGAGCTGCTAGTGACTACTACTACTACTACCACCACTACTTATAATAATAATCAATTATTAGTATTATTATGGCTGCCTCTGCTGCTAGTATATCTCTACCTCTGAAATATTAATAAGCACGTATCTTTGGGAGGATGATATCCTGACTACAGAACAGATGAAAGGGGTCTGAGATTTTTTGTCCTGTCCTACCTTAAGGCAAGTTCAATTATACACTCACCCCTCCCGATTTCACTGCTGCATTAATGGTACCCACTCACAGCTTTCCGTATTCATTTCATTCTTCGCCACCACTGACTTTTCACAGCCTGGACTCTCCTCCAGCGCTCACAGTAGCCACGACTACTACTCTTGGCTAAGATCAAAGTGTAGTATCTGTTCCGATGGATACTGTACCCCATAGACTGGTATTGTCTTGGCCTTCGAGGCTTGATTTACGCCGGTCTATGGGACGGTCCTGTGCAGCTCTAGGAGTCCCAACCTCCCAGGCTTCGCCTCCCCTCTTTGGGGAGGAGTAAGTTTATTGCTTACTGTCTGAGGCGTCCCTACCGGGGAATGCCGCCGGGGCTGCCCAGGCAATTTTTAAACCCCACTTTCCCGACCCGACCTTGGGTCACATCTTACTTGTGGAAGTAAGATAAACACTGGCCTTATGCCTAACTCCTGGAGAGGAGTAAATCAATACTACTTTCCTTTATCTCTCCATCATGTCTACCCAAAATCTCGATGTACTTGCACGACATTTTTCCTTCAAATTATCATCCTGAGGAAGTCTTACAATAAAGACGAAACGTTGATGAATATATAAAAAATATCTCTTGTCTTTTTTCCTCTTTCATTTCCCATTACGTCGGATTACTATCATCCTTCCTTTCTCATATATATATATATATATATATATATATATGAAAACTAATATTCAGCCTAATGAAAAAATAAAAAATCAATAAATAAGCTAAAATTAAAAAGTAGAAAATTAGACTATTTTTTTATACGGAAAAATAATTAAGATTTTTTTTTTTTACATCAATTTAAAGGAAAAAGTTTTTTTTTCTTGCAGACAACAAACTACTTTCCTCTCTTTTCGCCACAGGTGTTAATTTGAGACATACGTGTAAGGGAACGAAGAACGAAAAGAAAAAAATGGCGACTACAAGATAAAATGGAGGTCACACCACGTAAACCCAACCCTTTCCTCCATCTTTGAATATTTTCCTGCGGCGCCAAATCATCTCAAACAAACAGAGACGCCATTTTATTTTTTATTTTATTTTTTTGTTAATTCTGAAATCGATGCAGAATCGGTCCACCTGTTGAATTGATTTTGAATCGATTTTATTCCTCTTCGTTTATTTAAAAAATGAGTTAAGAGGAAATGATGTCTGTATTCCCTTTTGGTAGTATTGGCATACTGTAATAGTACGCTTAAACGACCTGATAGAAGATGGATTTGCTGTCGGTTTTATTGTTATATAATCATGGGGATGAGAAATACCAAAAGAGCTGAATTGTAGAGAAAAAAACGAAGAATAAGAGAGAGAGAGAGAGAGAGAGAGAGAGAGAGAGAGAGAATACAGAAATAGACAGAGAAAGACGGCTACAGGAACGGAGAGATAGAGTGTACGTAAATATTCGTCTTTTTTCCTTATGAAATGTAAAAGCTTAAATAACAATTATTAAATGTAACGTTATTTTAAAAACGAAAACTCGGAATGAATGTTTAATAATCATGAGAACGTTTAGTAAACATGAGAACAAACAGAACGTTTAGTTAACATGAGAACGAACAGAACGTTTAGTTAACATGAGAACGAACAGAACGTTTAGTTAACATGAGAACAAACAGAACGTTTAGTTAACATGATAACAAACAGAACGTTTAGTTAACATGAGAACAAACAGAACGTTTAGTTAACATGAGAACAAACAGAACGTTTAGTTAACATGAGAACGAAGAACACGTTTATTCACAATTACGTTTCGGGTCTCTTCAGATGATGGGTTATAATTTATATAATTTGAGTTTTTATTTACTCCTCTCCAGGAGTTAGGCACAAAGCCAGTTTTATCTTACTTCCACAAGTAAGATGTGACCCAAGGTCGGGTCGGAAAGTGGGGTATTTAAAAGCCAGCGCCCGAGAGGTGAGCACTCTGGTCATTAAAAATTGCCTGGCCAGCCCCGTCGGCATTCCCCGGTAGGACGCCTCAGGCAGTAAGCAATAAACTTACTCCTCCCCAAAGAGGGGAGGCAAAGCCTGGGAGGGTGGACATCATAGAATTGCACAGGACAGACCCATAGACCGGCGTAAATCAAGCCCAAAGGCCAAGACAATACCAGTCTACGGGGTGCAGTATCCATCAGAACAGATACTGACAGATACAGACTACTATTCTCATCTTGGTTTCGACCTCTGTATCCTCTGACTTCCTCCAGTACGAAATGCGGTTTCAGTTCCCGAGTTCGACATGCAGATTTCCAAGTAAACCAAAAAATGCACCTGTAGAATCTCAGATTACATCAACCGAAACGTTATGAAACTATCAACCAATAGGGTGAATAATCCAAATAATATAAATAAACGCAATGTTTATTCCTTCATATAAATGTATTAAGCGTGAAAGAATAATTGCTCTTTCCGTAAAATATCTTGATGGTTTATTCCACTTCTATTAAGAATCGTAAAATATCTATAGTTCGATTTTTAAAAATGCAATTTTTTTCTACCGAAGTATTTCTATTTCTTACCAGCATTTACTTATGAAAACCAGTTTGTTTTTTAGTTACGGAAGTCCTGAATTACCATTTGTAGCTTAATAGCTGTTCTGAACACAAACTCAACCAGCATTTGTGGGCGGGCTATGCAGGCTTCCTCTAAAAGAGGAAGTTTACACGGAATATGAAATTCACAATTCCTGTCCTTTTGGCCAAGATCACAGTGTAGTATCTGTTCCGATGGATACTGCACCCCATAGACTGGTATAGTTTTGGGCTTCATGTTATCTGCGTGTACGTACGTACGTACGTACGTACGTACGTATGTGCCACCCTGTATCTCATCAACTATTTGATGGATTCAACTGATTTTTGGCAGAGATAGAGGTTCTAGGGTCTAGTTGATGGCATTTTTATTTTAGTTTACCATATACCTTAGTTTTCCGGAAAACTCCAAAAAAACTTATGAGAAGGCATTGTATTGAGGCATAGCATTTACAAAAGTAGTGATATTCCATGAAAAATGCCAGTATACTGAAATCATATGCCCTTAATAGGGTTAAGATGAAAATTCATATGCACTCAATGTACAAAAGCAAGGAAATCCCCAAATTTTTACACTTTTATTGTCATTAAGGGTATAACTACATATCAACCAAACCATTTCATTATCATATCACTACAGTATAAATCTCTATGCATGAGTGGATGAAGTGTGCGAGGTGCGCTGAAGAAAAATTCCTACGAGTAAAATACATAGCCCTGTTGTGCTCGCATACCCTTAATGACAATAAAAGTGTAAACATTTGGGAATTTCCTTGCTTTTGTACATTTAGTGTATATGAATTTTCATCTTAACCCTATTAAGGGCATAAGATTTCAGTATACTGGCATTTTTCATGGAATAACGTTATAATTTAGAAACACATTCTTAACATGGGGAGTGGTTAACTATTCTTTACTTTCACCTAACAATTTTATAAACAAAAGATACCGCAATATTGAATTTAACTTGAAAATCTTATCTAAAAAACAGCCAGGTCCGTAAATTGCATGATCACTAAAAATATTTTTAAGTCTCTATGTGTTTGTAATGTTTTTTTATCATTACTTTTTCTTTTTTTATTCCAGTCTGTAAATACTGATTCAAGATATATATTTTGAAAACGTCCGGAATATAGTTAAAATCGGAGTAGAAATAAAACTGAAAAAAAAAAACCCTTCGATTTGGGATTTTTTTTTCTAAAATCAAATTAGCATTATTATTTGGATTATACGATGACTGTTTTATCTCGGATTGTATTTTCACAGGCTTTTGGCTGATGTAACCTCCAACCTTCTTTAGGTGTGTTTTGCCGAACTCAGGGAATCTATACGGATTTCGATCGGAATCCTTCATTTAATCAACTAGGGTAGATAGTTCTCCTTTCTGTCAGCCATGACCGGATAGAATTCTTAAATAATTTTTAAATTTGATTCTTAGTATCATTTGTAGTGAGAATTAAAGTTCTTATCTACAAAATACTGTCAGTTATAACTGATTGTTACTTAACACCTTTATCTGTTGCGCATCGTGCCCATGTGCCCAGTTCGAAAGTCCGCGCGATGTGTCCAGGGTTCAGTTAGAAAATCTGTACAGATTCCTGAGTTGGACATAAAGATCCCTTAATTCGAAAAGACGCACCCGAAGAAGTGTGCGGTTACATCGGCCGAAACGTTGTGAGAATAACACCCAAGATCATGAGTGTTATCTGAATAGTCTAAATAATAGCAATTGTAAATCCTTATCTAAAAGTTCCATAATTTACAAATTTTCACTGCGGAACACTCGTGAAGAATCAACAAGACCTTCACCCAAGCCTGACTGTAATAATGCATGCTTTAAAGAAAATGACTTAAGTTGCGAAGAAAATGGACTTCAAATCAAAAAATGTACATACATTTTGAGTTTTCATGCCGAGAAAATATGAAGAGTTCGAACGCAAAACGCGATAAATCCAATTCGTTTAAATTGAGACCTTAAACAATAAAAACACGAATATATTAAATCTAGACTCCAAATGAAATTTGATTTGAATTCAAATCAAAGCGAAATTATTTCGGTATCATATTTTGTAACACATAGTTTCGGGGTGTCGTTTCGGGGTGTTATGCAACACTTTTTGTAGGAACAGTTTTGTGATTTTGAAAATGGCGTTTATCGTATTTTGCATTCGAACTCTTCATATATGCTCCCTACGGTCGCATACTTTTGCAAGGCTACTGCGTCACTCTCTTCTCTCTTGCTGTCTGAAAGAGGCTGTTCCTATTTAATTGTTTAGAATTATATAATTGTGAAAAAAAAACTACATACAATACATATTTAAAACTGGATAAATTGTGTTGGACTTTAAAAATAATTTAAGTTTAAGTTCACCCATTTATTTATTTGTTATTTATTATTGTTTATGTTTGAATGCATGATTTGAAATCTTGACGTAAATCATAAATCAACGCGTTACGTCAAACCTATAATTATTTTGTTAAGAGAATGTCTTAAGATCTACTAATAAAAATAGCTAGTTGGTAGAACGTTTCGCTGACGATCTAATGGTTACGGTTTCGATTTCCAGCCATGGCATCCGCATTATTTGTTGGAAATGTATTATTTACTATTGATGCAATATTATCTATTTCGAAAACTAGTGAAGATATCTGATATTTCGAAACTAGACAAATTCCGCAATGTATTCATTACGTTTTAAAAAAAATGACTGACAGAAAGACGGACAAAATCCCTAGTTCTATATAAGAAACTCGGAAGAGACTATTTTATTGAGGATTTGAGAAACTGTATGTACGTGTGTATATTTATGTTATGTGTGTACTTATTGATTTTGTTTGCATTTTGTTAATCCGATCTTTAGATATTGATGAAGAAATTATTTGATTTTGGGGGAAAAGCACAGTGGAACCGTGTAGAAAATCATTAAATTCTATCAGCGGAAATTTTAACTGGAAAAAATAATCAGAGAAAAAGAAAGAATAACAAGTTTCGCCAAGCTTTCAAGAGTGCAACTTGGACAAGAGACAAACTTATGGATACTCTGACATTCTTGTATATATGTCTATTCCATGATAAATGCCAATATACTGAAATCATATGCCCTTAATAGGGTTAAGATGAAAATTCATATACACTAAATGTACAAAAGCAAGGAAATTCCCATATTTTTACACTTTTATTGTCATTAAGGGTATGCGAGAACAGGGCTATGTATTTAACTGGTAGGAATTTTTCTTCAGCGTAGCTCACACACTTCATCCACTCATGCTTAGAGATTTATACTGTAGTGATGTGATAATGAAATTGTTTGGTTGATATGTAGTCATACCCTTAACGACAATAAAAATGTAAAAATTTGGTAATTTCGTTGCTTTTGTACTGGCATTTATCATGGAATGTCACTACTTTTGTAAATGCTATGCCTCAATACAATGCCTTCTCATAAGGTTTTTTGGAGTTTTCTGGAAAACTAAGGCATATGGTAAACTGAAATTAAAATGCCATCAACTAGACTCTAGAACCTCTATCTCTGCCAACAATCAGCTGAATCCATCAAATAGTTGATGAGATACAGGATGGCACATACGTACGTACGTACGTACGTACGTACGTACGTACACGCAGATTTCATGATTGAACTTTCTGGATCTCTCGGTTGCCTTGACTAATGATGCTGAAATTCTACACACTTATAGAACCTATCAAATAAAAATGTTGTGCAAAGTTTTAACTAATTTGGTTTATTGGTTTTTGAGTTATGATTGATCAAAGAAATGAGATTTCCAGCATAGACCATTCGTGGAGTCTATTAAGGGATAGAGCGCTCTCGCGCCTCCCTTGATTCATAAACAATAACATTTTCAAATCAGTTTTGGGATATCTTATTAGGAGGGCTCATAGTGTAAATGTGGTATTTTGGTGACTGAGATGATTCTTGTTAAGAGTAGGATAGACAATTTTATCACGTTAGACAAAGGATGACCAACGACACCCATTTTCGTCAAATTTTTGATGTCCCTGTGCCTGATTTGTTCCGAATGTAATATTTTTATATTTTGTGCAAATACATGATTTATTGCTGCTACTTTATCTGTTCTGTCTTCAGTCGGTGATTGATATCCTTTCAGACTGGGGCAGTTTTAATTTGTATCCCAATCCAGAGTGCCACGTTTGTAGAACTGGATTTACTCCGCATTAAAAACCGATCTTGTGTCTAACAGAATCCATGTAGGGAGGCTAGTAAATAGTCGACTTATGAAGACTTAACAATGAATTTCTAAAGATTAAAATATGTTGAAGGTAAATTACGTTGATCGTTTATAGAGTAAAAATATTATAATAGATTTTTCTGTTTTTAAATTTTTAGATGAGGATCCATAATTTGTATTATTCTGACTATTATTCTCATCTGTGTTGTTATTCTCACAACGTTTCGACCGAAGTTACCTCTGGCCACTTTTAGTCGCATCTTTGAGAAATTAGCAACATTTATCTATATAATACTAAAAGTCTATTGGTCTTGTCTGTTTGCAATCAGCTTTCAGCTTTCCGGTTTTCAACATCCGGTTGCGCATGCGTAAATAGCATCGTCTCAATCTGTTATTCCAATTCCGTTATTCTCTATTCTGATTAACGAACGCATAAATTTTTTCATTCTGGAAATGTTTATATCGCTTTTAATATAAAACAATTACATTTAATTTCATCAAATAGTTTTTTTGTTTTCTCCACGGCTAAAAACATTCAACGGCAGTAAAGTCTGTCGCAGTTTTAAAAAACCTCCACTCTTTTAAAAAACAAAAACAAACAAAACAACAACAATCATTATTAATCTCAGCAATAATAGCGGCGGTGAACGAAACCACCTCCCACTTTGCCTCTCATAGATTTCACCACTCCTACTCCCTCTGTTTTCGTTACGTGCGCGAGAAAGCTGAATCGGTAAATGCACACATTTCTATTACATTAAATAGTGTTTCCTTTTGTTGTTTTTTAAACAGCAAATATTTGAATCATATGTTTTACACATATTACATCCAAAAAAAAAAAACAATTATAATAAACAGAACGACTCATAGAAATCTATCTATATTCTTTTTTTATTTTAATATACTTACATAGAAATGCTTCTGTTATGAAAAAAAAACCTATTTTCTATATACCACAAGTGTCACGCTCATACATGAATTCCATAGCTAATATAACAAACTGACCCAACGGGTCACGGGTGGTCTAGTATTTATATAAAGCTTTAATAAGACATTATATAGAATACTGCACCCAGGCCTGAGCTCCAGTGACTAGATATGAAAATTGGAATGTAATATTGAAACTGGAAGGCGTACAAAGAAGGGTGACAAAACTAATAAGTAAACTAAAGGAGTGCAGTTGCAGGGAGAGATTGGACAAATTGGGATTGACTACTTTGCTGGAGCGAAGAATGAGAGGTGATATGATTGAGACTTTTAAGATAATTAATGGCATTTCTAACTATGGTGGGCATTTTCTTAGTATTTCTCCTAGATCTGGAAGGTTATTGAAAAGCCAGTTTTCAAAAATTAGATCTGTTAACCAGTTAAGTTTTTTTGCTCACAGAGTAATATGTTGTAAGAATAAGTTGCCAGATCGGATTAAGAACAGCAATAGCGTGGATCAGTTTAAGATGAGGTTGAATGAATTCAGAGAAAGTGGTAGGAGGGTGAAATTGAGGGGCCACTTTTGGGACTCATCAAATGAAATATTTAACAGAATTTGATCTGGATATCGATACTGTACTAAGAGTTTAATTCTGTTTTTAACAGTTTAATTGAGAAGATAGTTAAAGGGGGGATGCCCAAGGAGGCATAACAAACAAACAAATAATAATATTTATGTCGAATTCGGGAACTCCAGAATCAACTACCCCAGCGGATTAAATAATGAGTTTTGTTTGAAACCCTTAGTTTTCCCAAGTTCGACATTAAGATTTCAATGTTCTAAAAAATGCATCTGAAGACCGTTAGAGGTTACATCGGTCGAAACGTTGTGAACATAACAATTAAGATGAGAATAGTGCTACGAAGTGTCCAAATAACAGTTATTATTGTTTGGCGAGAAGCAAAGAAAAGGGAAAGTCTTGTTTGGGAATGACATCACTGGTCAATAAACAGGCAAGTATTTGAAAACACATCGGAAGACAATAAAAATAACAAGCAGATTGAACTTTTGTTTTCCCAACCTTTCGTTCTCTGTACGTTGCATATTCTTTGGTAGTCATATACATTTATAGTGAAGGGTATAAATGAAGAGTTCGAACGCAAAACGCAATAAATCCATTTCGTTTAAAGTGAGACCTTAAACAATAAAAACACGAATATATTAAATGTAGACTGTGAATAAAGGCTGATTTTAATGGAAATCAGAAATAAATTATTTCGGTATCATATTATGTAACACATAGTTTTGGGGTGTCGTCGAGTGTTGAAATGCAACACTTTTTGTAGGGATAATTTCGTGATTTTGAAAGTGGCGTTTATCTCGTTTTGCATTCGAACTCTTCAAATAATTCTCAAAATTCATTTGATCTGGATAATTGAAAGAGGATTACCTTATTCTCAGCAGGAAATGTTAGATATTAATTCTGGTAATACATAATTTGGGAACAATTCATTTTAAAATAGGTAAAGTCGGATTTTTTTTACCTTAGCGACATCAGATTAATAACTATCTGTGAAGAATGATATTTTAATATAGTGTAGTATCTGTTCTGATGCTACACTTAGTCTATCATGTAATTGGTCAGTGAAGGAGAAATCCTTCTAGATTGAGGCAATTTTTATTTTTGTTCCAATCCAGAGTGACCCTTTTTGGGGGAGCTGGATTTTCCCAACGTTAAAAACCGACCTTGTGTCTAACTTAGCCCTCGTAAAGAGGCAAGAAAATAGAAGCAACATGGTACCATCATTTACCTCCTAAAATATGTGAAAACAGGTTGACCACTGAATTACGTAACAGCGCCGACGGTTTGCGCAACTTAAAATTACAGGACATTATTAACAAGGAATACAGGGCGTCAGGATCATCAACTAACGAAAGCTTGATTGTCCGCCGCGAGGCTGGTGGCTAATTCACAGTGGGCTCAGGTGGACGCTAACGACAATCTATCTCGGGGGACTTTCGTTTTCACCGAAAAATGCCGTTTATTCTTTTGACAAAACAAACCAATCCCATTTAAAGAAAACGCAGCGAAAATAAAACAAGGAATTTTCATCGTACAAAATGAAATTATTTTAATCTAAGAGTAAAGAGGTTTTCTCTGATGGAACCATTAGTAAAAATATTAGAATTTAAATTCGTATGATATTTTTTTCAATTTCTTAACATTATTGAATTTCTTAGAAATAAGAAAATAAAGAATAATATCTGTTATTATTATTATAATACTCAACCTGAGTCCATGGACGTTTAGTTCCCTAAGGCGGTTTATTATATACTTTAATAACACTAAATACATGTTATTTATTTACCTCCCCAAGAGGCTAGGCACAAGGCCAGTTTTATCTTACTCCCAGATGGTAAGATGTGACCCAAGGTCTGGTCGGGAAAGTGGGGCTTGAAAAGCCAGCGCCCGAGAGGTGAGCACTCTGGATATTAAAAAATTGCCTGGGCAGCCCCGTCGGAATTCCCCGGTAGGGGCGCCTCAGGCAGTAAGCAATAAACTTACTCCTCCCAAAGAGGGGAGGCAAATCCTGGGAGGGTGGACCTCCTAGAACTGCACAGGACAAGCCCACAGACCGACGTAAATCAGGCCCGAAGGCCAAGACAATACTGGTCTATGGGATGCAGAATTCATCGGAACAGATACTACACTTTGATCTTGGCTAAATTGAGTTATGCTTGAAAAACAATTCTGGACGATTATGTGTTATAGTTAATTAGAAAAAAGGGGCGTAAAAATATTAAACTAGTTACTCTTACCAAACACAAGAAAAGTTCATTTTCTACCTACCTGAATATTTTTTTTGTTTGAAATGTTTTTAATTCAATGTGAGATTTCGTTCAAATGCGATGTTGTTAAAGTTAGATTTCGCAATGGTGAACGGACAGCTTTCCGGAAATCACAGAAGTTTGATTGATGAATGTTTCCTTTTTTGCGTAGAAAAAAAAAACAAAGACAAATAACTGTTCCAAACGCAATAAAATTTACTTTTTTTCCTACTTGAAAGAAGAAAATGGCGAAAAACTAAGCAATCAAACTTCGATGATTTCGAGAAAACTGGCGGACGCTATTGTAAAATCGAACTCTGATGACATCGGGATTGAACGAAATCTTTTATGGTAATAAAAACGTTTTCAAACATTTTAAAACACAAAAGTAATTATGCAGACAGGTAGAAAGTAACTTTTGAGTTTGTAACACTTACCTACTTCTTTTAACCCTTTTTCTTGTGTTAACTATACAGCATAATTACCGACTTTTGGTTTAATCGTTCTATGTTTCGAAATTTTATAGATAAAAAAATATAATTTGTATTATTTGAACTGCTGTTCTTCTATTGAACCCGTGGCTCAACGGATAAAAGTGCTAGGATTATAAGCGGTTCTAACTTAGCCTCCTCCGAGGGTTTATGGTTCAATTTTCAGGATGGCCGACGTAACGAAAACAAGCTACGCCAGTGAGTTAAAGAAAGGGTTTTTTATACAGATCTTCGAGTTCGATACGACACGCCTGTAAAATGTCGGGGATTAAATTGGCCGAAACTTTGTGAGAATCACATCATTCAAGATAGTGGCAGTGGTCTGAATAATTTTCTTCTTATGTAATACTTAGACATAATTTGCAATTAATTAACAAATCACTCATCTCTCCCTTAGCTCTCTATGTATTTCTTTCACTTTATTTATCTTTTTACATCATATAATATATAAAATATTAAAAAAAGATGTGGCACAAGGCCAAAATGGGTATGAGAGGAAGGTGGGAGTCGGGGGTCGTCCACTGTTCTATGCCCTGAAACTAGTTCCAATCACCACATTACCACATTTACTCTATGGACTAATCTACTTAAAATATCCCCAGGCGGTTTCATGAGTTTTATTTACAAAAACAAAAATATGTACAGAGTTGATGATAGGGAGTGGGGGAAAAAAGGAGCCTTAAAAAATCCCTCCAAAATAAATAAAAATAAAAGGGATGTAAAAATACAGAACAAAATAAAGTTCTAATTATGGTAAGTTAGTAGGACCTTACCATCTTTTCTAAGGTATTAACTGCTCGCTGTCTTCCGGAACAACCGAAAGCAAGAAAGTCATCTCCTAAGTGGGAGTGGACGTTTCCTAGGGAGACAAATAAAATACTGGGTAGGTTTTTTTTTTAGGGATGTGTGGTGTCCTCCAGGATAAATACCATTAGGGTAGGCCAGGAATAACGTATTTCTTTCACTCTGTTGGATCGACCACTCTATAATATATTTAGTGTCTCACTAAGAATTTAGAGACAGAATAGATCTCTTTATTTATCTCTTTAAATTTACAAAAATATAAAAAAGATGTGGCACAAGGCCAAAAAGACAGAATAGATCTCTTCAGAGTTTCAGTCTTATTTACATAGTGTCTACAAAAAAATTTAAAAAATTAAAAAGCTGCGTATGCAAATTAGATGTTAAATAAGTCTTTTTTACTTATACATTATCCATCGGGATAGAAACCCTTTTATGAATATTGTTGTTCCACAAAAACAAATAGAACAGTTCTTATAAATTATCATAGATTTTGATTTAACCAATTATATTTGTTTTTGTGAGAGTCAGGGACATCGAGGAATACATTCTGCCGTCATTATTAATTGTTACGGACCGTTTTGAAAGTCAGCTTCACTTCAAGGCGCATGGTTTAAGAACAAGTTAGATCAGGTACGTAAAATTTCTGTAAAACATCATGCACGAAAAAGATATAGAAGTAGACTTTTTTTATTAAGCAAGACAGTATCTTAGAATGAAATCAAAGTAAAATAAATAGTGGTTGTGGCCCAACGGGTCACTGGTACGTCTACTATTAAATTATGTTTCAGATATTTTCGATGAAGATTGATGATTTGAATTTTTCTAACTTCCGTTTTTATCGCGGTTGTTATATTTAGACCGTTTCCGTGGATGCAACCTTCGACCTTCTTCAAGTTAATCTTTTAGAACATTGGGACATTTTATTTACTCCTTCCCAGGAGTTAGGCACAAGGCCAATTTTATCTTACTCCCACAAGTAAGATGTGACCCAAGATCGGGTCGAGAAAGTGGGGTTTGAAAAGCCAGCGCTCGAGAGGTGAGCACTCTGGCCATTTAAAAATTGCCTGGGCATCCCGTCGGCATTCCCCGGTAGGGGCGCATCAGACAGTAAGCAATAAACTTACTCCTCCCCAAAGAGGGGAGGCAAAGCCTGGGAGGGTGGACCTCCTAGAACTGCACAGGACAGGCGTCCAGTATCCATCGGAACAGATACTACACTTTGATCTTAGCCAAAAGGCCAAGAAAAACGGCAGGGCTTAGAACATTGGGACCTTCTAGGCCACTGGTTCCCAAACTTTTATAGCCCGTGAACCCTTTCATAATGTATCATAGTACTATTTCCCTTCTTTTCAAAAATGTCTGACTCAAAATGTGCATTGATAATAACTAATAAATAATACTAGTTAAATAGCATTTAATACAAACGCTAACGGAGAGAACATCCAACATGTCTTTCAGTGGCGGTGAGCGATGCTACTGTTTGGTTTTTTGTTTGTGTGTGATTTTGGATCAAGTTTGTTAATCTATGGTGCCAATCGCCCCCTCCCTGGTTGAGAAACACTGTTCTAGTCTAACTTGGAATCAGTACGGAATTTCGAACTTAAGCCTTCATTTAATCCAACGAGGTCCACATGGTAACAAGTGTTGGTAAACGACTAATTGTAAGTGACTGGCATCTAAGACTGAAGGTTCAATACTTACTACAATCAATATAGAAATCGATATATTAACAGTTAATTTTCGGCATAAACCATGAACTTCTAAGAATATTAGGCACTTCTGCAGTCTTTATGAAGCAGCGGATTTTCTGTCCTTCTACTGAAAATAAAGGGAAGTAATTCAACCGGAAGTGACTTATTTACAACCTAAAAAAAATGCAAGACTGGTTTGTTTTTGGGTAACAATTAACAATTTCTTTTTTTTATTATATGAAGTTAAAAAAATTTAAATAAAAAACCCTAACCCTAACCCTAAGAAATCAGGCGGTGTGCCTGTAAAAAATCTATTGTTTTTTTTGCGGCTGGTTCCTCCGTAAGCGTTTCCAAATAAATCCATCACTTCCATTGTGGCTTGCCATCTGCATCTGTCTTTGACATGACGGACATGTCCGACTGCAAGAAATCAGGCGATGTGCCTGTAAAAAATCTATTGTTTTTTGCGTCTGGTTCATTAAATTACCAATGTCGCGAAGATTCAGCTCATTTAACTCCATTTTCTAAAAACTAAATTCTACTTCTAACTCCCGGTAAATTCAACTTCCGGTGAGTTATGAATGAATGGTACTTGGAGAAAAAAAAACGGAACTCTTCAATTTCGATTTCTTAATTGGCAGCTGCTTCATAAAGACTGCAGAAGTGCCGAATATTATTTATTCTCTTTCCACTTTTTGTTGAAGACCTTTTGTCTTCAGTGAAATTAGCCGCTCGATGTTATGGGGTCAAGATTCATAGACTGTATGAAAGGTTGCACGATGACTGTGCTTTTGGAAATTTAAATATTTTTTTTTTTTTTTTAAGCACCGTGAATTTGAAATTATAATGAATTTAGAAACTAAGCAACCATTTTTTTTTTTTTTTTTTATTTAATTTTTTTTTTTTTAATAAATCAAAGTTTTTAATTTTCGGCATAGACACATTACTCGTAAAGTTGTTTTTTTTTTTCTCGAAGGCATTTTGTCTTCGTTATATATATATATATATATATATATATATATATAATGTGAGAAAGTAAGGATGAGTAATCCGACGTAATGGGGAAAGGAAAAACCAAGATATATTTTTTATATATTCATCAACGTTTCGTCTTTATTGTAAGACTTCCGCAGTATGATAATTTTAAGAAAACTGTCATGCAAGTACATCAAAATATTGGGTTGACATGGGTTGATAAGGAAAAGTAGTAGTCGTGGCTACTAAGAGCGACTGACTGACTTCTCGCAGCCCGAACCCTCGTCCAGCGCTCTTAATAGCCACGGCTACTACTTTTCCTCATCAACTCATGTCAACCCAATAGTTTGATGTACTTGCATGACATTTTTCTTAAAATTATCATCCTGAGGAAGTCTTACAATAAAGACGAAACGTTGATGAATATATAAAAAATATCTCTTGGTTTTTCCTTTTTCATTTCCCATATATATATATATATATATATATATATATTAGAAAAAGAGAATGAAAAATAGTAAATGAGAAGGAAGGGAAATAAGTGAAATGAGCAAGATAGAATAAATATAGAAAGAAATATATGAAATGAGAGTTATATATAAAACGAAAGAAAGAACGAATGAAAGAAATATTGGTGCTGCTATCGATCCCGGATCGGCGTTCGTGACGTTCGACTCTGAAGCGTTCGGCTGTTCTACGCAAACGCCCGAGAGTTGCCGAGCCGATTTGTTCCAGACGACATTTTTGATACGGTGCTGCATCCTATGATAATGTTTTGCTTGTTTTTTTGTTAGGGTTAGGGTAAGGAATTTTTTTTAAGAAACAAAGAAAATTAAACATATTTACATGAATATTTTTGAAAGAAAGAGGAAAAAACATAGCGAGGTTACTGTTATAAAATGAATACTGTATTTTTATTTACAATGAATTTTTTGAAGAAAAAAAAAAATCGTACCAAAATTACTTTTTATCACGACATATTTTTTAATTTTATTTATTCTTACTTGCTCGCGATGATACTGAAGTGCAAAGCTGTTCGTAATTCATTTTGGGTTTATTTTCTTCAAAAAAACTTCCTGACAAAAAATCCGTCTTCGAAAGCACTTATTTTCAATTTGTCACAAAGTTATCGGCTGCTCGGTGCTTCGGCTCGTCAACACTCGGCCGTTTGCGTAGGCCAGCCGAACGATTCCGAGTCGCACGTCACAACATCCGGTCCAGGATCAATAGCAGTACCGAAATATTGAATGACACCGATTAAGTGAAAACAAAAGATTGAATTGATAGATGAGTGAAATGATGATATTAGTGGATGAAATGAGAATTAAATTGAATAAGATAATGAAGGTGGCGAAATGAAACAAAATTAATGCGAAAGAAACCAAATAGCATACAATTGAATGTATTGATAAAAAAGAAACCTTGAATGAAGTAAAAGAATTAAATGAGATGGCCAGACAGATTGCAATAGAAATGAATACGAACGAAAAAGAAAATACATTAAATGGGAGATATAGCTAAAAGAAGAAAGAAAAGAAAGATTAAACTAAGGAAAATACATCAGATGGTGTAGATAAATAAAGATTGATATGAAGAAAGAATGAGGGGGGGAGAGAATGAGCGAATAAGATAGAGATGGTATGGAATGAGGCAATCGCGTTATACTGCGCTCATCTCTACATATACCACACAATGAGCAATGCAGATGAGACACGGTGGTAGCGCTTGATATGTCCAAAGCCTTTGACAAGGTCTGGCATAAAGGCCTTCTCAAGAAAATTAATTCGTACGGTATTATTGGATGAGTATTTTATATAATCAGATCCTTCTTAGCTAAAAAGAAAATCCAGGTCGTTTTTGATGGCTGGACATATAGACTTCACATTACTGTGTGTATGTGTGTTCCAGGGTTCGATCCTTGAACCATTATTATTCCTGATTTTGATAAACCACCACCACGGTGCAATCCCGTTCTAGATGGGTAAGTTTGTTAATTGAACTACGCTCTAATCTCAAGCATGAGGTCAGATCGAACGCACACCTATCGAAATCCCTAGTAAATAACCTCCAGTATGTAGTGGAAGTTGGTCATAATTAGATGGCTATATTTAATGGTACCAGGACAACGTTCGTTTCCTTTAGCAATTTAGAAAAAAAAACTTTTTATTGCCGTGGCTGATAGCACCCTTCCCGATAGCCCAACATTCAAACTTATTGGCCTCAAATTTACATGAACCATGAATTGAAATAAATAAAAAAAAGATACTGCCAAGTCTGCAAAGAAGGCTAGAAATCTTCTCATACCTGCCAATATCTTACATATCTACAAAGCCACTATTCGTCCATACATATGAAGTATTGTTGCTGCATCTGGGCTGGTGCATCAACCACAAGTTTCTTGCTCCTTAAACAGGGTCCGAAAACGAGTCTCTAACAAGCGCCTGCCCCTGTCCCATCGCTGCAATATTTTATCCGTGTACTTGTTTATTGTTTCGTTTTCCCATAACGTCCTCGGGGAGTCAGGCAGATACTCTATCTGTCCTAACTTTTCTGTGAGCATGATATAACCTGGTAGTGCCCATATCCTCTCCAGGCCACATATATCACCTGATGTTCCCAAATAGTCACCCATTTAGTACTGACCAGGCTCAACGTTGCTTAACTTCTGTGATTTAACGGGAACCGGTA
>OY744544.1:29322345-29374845 GCA_963556195.1 Sepiola atlantica
TGTGGACTAACGAATTAAAATACCTATTGGCATTTAACATCAGAAACTAAAAAAAAAAAAAAAATGAAGATTAAACGAATTCTGGAATTAAAAAATAAAATAATTCTTCTTTTTTTTTTTTTTTAAAGAAAAGTAACTAGAAATATTAAATAAAAATAAAGATTAAACGATTTATAATCAGAATTTGGAATCATTGAGGAAAGATAAACGTATAGAAAATACAACACGTGAACATGATTACGAAATTGGCTGAAATATCAGCCTCCGACTCTAAGGGAACGTGGATTAGGAATTGTTTGATCGCCGAAACGCCGGTTGTTTTCTACAAAGCAATGACTGATAGTAAAATCCCATCTAAAGCAGCCTTAACCAACATAATAAATAGAAACAGTGTAAGTAACGATATAACACCGATCTATTTTGATTAGCTGTATAAGCTGCCTCAGCTGATCTCCAAAACGAAACGCTCTATTAATCCGTGATGAAAGATGCAGCAAGCCAAGTATTGACCACACGAATTCAAAAGTACCTTTAATTGTGAAGATGGCGGGTATTAAATAAGGCTAAACTTGCCCCTCTTCATTTAGAAGACTACTTGTTTGATTTCTAGGGTGGCACAGACCAAATCTAATACCCTGATTAGCTCTAAACAACCCAAATGACTGAGCTGTCTTCACGTATGTTAAATTCATTTTTTTGTTATATTTTACACAAAATGGAACGAACAAAATAAAATTTTGAAAAAATGAAACATTACATGGGAGATATGTTACTAATGGAGATTTTGTATACTATTACTTCTATTACTAATGGAGATTCTGCATCTGTCTGTCTGACGCCGACACTATACTATTACTATGTTTTAATTGTGAATTTAGTTTAATATACAATGTAAAAATAATGTATCTTTCAATGCTTTCTTCAGCGGGTAGTGTAGTATGTGTTATGAAATAGCCCCTCAGACATTACTTCCTCTACATCGTTTTTTTTAAAAAATAGAATCGCTCCAGACAAGACATGTAGCCACTTGGTGTAAGGAGTTAAAACATACATCAAGGTCACAAACTAGCCAACGGTAAGTGTTAGATAGATTCCGACCCAGAAAACGGCAATTATTCCTCCCTTGTCAGAAACCTCGCTCATGGAATGTGAGGACTAAGGACAAAATAAGGGAAGCGACAAGTACAAGGCTGTAAAAGGTTAAGGTAGTATCCGTTGTGTTGTCATGATACCATCCTCTCAGGGGTTACCGTCCTTTTCGGGGGGGGGGGGCGTAAAATGCATGTCTTGCTTTTCATGAGACTATTCTCCCAGGCATTTCCTCCTCCTTGAAAGGCAGTGTATACAAGTTCGTTCGGCATATATACTAGCGAAAATATGATCGCACTGGTTGCCTACTTTTTACTAGTATCTTATAATGTCTGGAAAATGAAAACGTTGATAATGAAACTTTACTTAGTAAATAGCGTCTTTGTTGGAGCGGAAATAGAACAGACGAATCGCGGGGAAACTAATCGCGTTAAGGAAGTAATGACGATATATAAAAAAATAAATATAAGAACACATAATAGGTATAAAATACAAATGAATCAGAAAGATAGAAGAAAAAGAAAGAAAACAAATGAAAAACACTCGAATAAAGTCTAAGGAATATAGAATAGAAGATTGAATTAAAAAAGGGGGTGGGAAATAAGGGAATAAACACTTAATATATAGAGTAAAATCAAGATATAGAGTAAAATAAAATGGAATCTCAATAACAACTGACATTGGGAACATTGGAATCACTCGAGAAAGAGTGGGTGATGTACTGAGGAAAATAGTGTTGGTTTTAAAACGGAAGAAAGTATGAAAAAAAGGGTGGAGGAGTGACGTACTTGCTGATTATGAGGTTCGGCCTTAGGGGGGATAGACAGATGGGGTTATAGTGGGAGGTAGTAACAACACCTATATATTCAGATTCTACCATCCTCCTAGGTGAAAAATATTCTTGGCCTTGTCTGGGATCAAAGTGTGGTATCTGTTCGATGGATATTGCACCCTATATATCGGTACTGTCTTGGCCTTCAGGCCTTGATTCGGACGTTCTGGGGTATTGTCATATACAGTTCTAGTAGGTCCACCCTCCCAGGCTTTGCCTCCCCTCTTTGGGGTGAAGTAAGTTTATCGCTTAGTGCTTGAGGCGCCCCTACCGGGGAATGCCGACGGGGCTGACCAGGCATTTTTTGTAGGCAAGAGTGCTCACCTTCTCGGGCACTGGCTTTTCAACTCCCACTTTCCCGACCTTATGTCACATCTTACCTTGTGGGAGGAAGATAAATAAAAAGTTTATTGCTAATCGCCTGAGGCGCCCCTACCGGGGAATGCCGCCGGGACTGTCCAGGCTATTTTTATAGGCTAGAGTGCTCAACTTCTCGAACCCTGGATTTCCAATCCCACCCTCTGACCTTGTGTGCCATCTTTCTGCTGTGGGAAGGAAGTATAACATTTATTTTTAAATGTTCTTCGACTGAGTTGCTAACAAAAAAACTACGTAAATGCATCATCGTAGTTACCTTCTCTCTCATGCAAATAGACGCATTTTTCCACGAAAATTATGCAAGTATAAGCTATAAAGCGGTAGAAGCTAAGTAAAATAGAAAGTGATATACCCGGGTACTATACCAACAACGCCCAAGCTGCGGGTATAAACTCGTATTGTTTTAAATAAATAAATAAAACGGATGTCTATTTGTAATATTCATTCATTTAAAATTGTAAAAAAACGATTTACGGGTTTTTACATTACATTAAATAGGTTGTACAATTTTACGTCGACAGGACAAACATTCGATTTTGTAATTTTCAGTTTAAAACATGTCGGATAATTTTTATCATAGCGACACCAGTTAATTTTCAATTATTTTAATTTTATATTTAAGCATCTCGTTTTATAGAATCGGTGTGAAAGGTTATAATGTACACACAATCTAAGTGTATTATTATAGATGATGGTATATTAATGGATTTGTTTTCTCTCCTGGACGCCCAGGTCGTCTGTTGGTGTTCATCTACGCAACATAAAGGACCTATTCTGAAGTAAAAAAAAAAAAGTGTTAATGCCCCTGGCCTATAAAGTAATTACAAACCGGCCTCATCTAATTTCAAGAACGTTAGTCTTTTAGCGTTTGGGAAAAGATCAACGCCCGTGGCCTGATGGAAATCCGACGATTCCAATGGCGGACTACACAAGAGACAATAAGTACAATGTGGTTATACAGATTAGAGAAACTCTCAGTAGAAAATATAAAGGAATTTCTGAGCGTATTATAATCTCTCTATCTATGTATATATATATATATATCTAAATTTCTATAAAGTTACGTATGTATATGTTTATATTTATGTACAGGTTCACTCCTTAGCTGATTAAGCCAGCATTATGAGTGTTTTGAACAAAGCTGCATTGCGTAATTGATCGTAATGTGGGTTATATATAGTTTAATTTAATTTCATACGACGTAAAAAATCAGATACTTTCGATTTTTATCAAATTTTAACAATAATTATGCGACGTCAATTAAAATATTCCGCAAATTTGAGTTTCCTCGGGGTATTGTAAAGAGTTTAAGGGAGCATGCGATAGGCACGAATTTCTATTTTTAAATTGAAATATTTCCGATTTGCATTGTAATGAAACACAAATTAAGCAAGATTTTCTGAATTTTAATTTCTTTCCAAGACGCCTTTTAGCTTTGGCCTTTAATTTGAGACATTTTCTAGAATCAAATAATGCAATGGATTCTGATTAAAATTGGATGAATTATTCTAGATATAAGGTTCAGTATAACTATGCATAGATTTTAATTGGTCCCCTGATTTATAAAATCGGGGGACCTATGTTTTGAGGCATATCCGTCCGTCCGTCCGGATTTTTCTCCGCAACCATCAATTGAATTTCTCTGAAATTTTGCAAGAAGTTGTAACTTTGGTCAGGTTAGAAAGTGACATTCTCTGATTTTTGAAAAGACATCTGGTTAGCCCCCCCCCCCCCAGGGGGTCAAAAGGCCCCGAAAGGGCAAAAAATGACATTTTTTGCCTCATAACTTTTCATCCATCCATTCAATTTCTCTGAAACTTGGCCAAAATATGGAGACAATTGTTTCTTATAGGAAATAAGTATCGTTGACCTTAGAAAAAACTCTGGTTCGCGCCCCCAGGGGGTCAATAGCCCCCAAAATGGCAAAAAATGACCCTTTTCTCCTATAACGTTTGATCCATCCATTAAATTTTTCTGAAACTTGGCCAAAATGTAGTGGCAATTGTTCTGGATATAAAATGAACGTCCTTGACCTCAGAAAAATTCTGGTTCGCGCCCCTAGGGGGTAAAAGGGGGGGGAGTCAAAAATGCCCCAAATTGCCCAAATTTATTGCATTTTACATTCTTCACATACAGAGGGGGGACCACGCATGCGCGGCTTGTTATCTTTAAATGGAAGCAAAGTGGTGCAAAACTGTTCTTTTCAATGAATTTGTAACTGTCTTTCGCAGGGAAATAAGAGCTAAGATCAAATGTGAACATTAAACAAACACCGGATCGGAAGCACCCCTAGTCGAGGGCTATTGGCTAGGTGGTCCAATTCTAAAATATTTGGTACGCATCAGAATTCTTCCGTTTACTGCATACAGCAACACTTATAAATAACTCAATTCGAAGATTATATTGTAATGTGAACATTTCATAACATGGCTAAAAATGTATTAATATAAATCAAACTTTGATGTAGAGCAATTCTTTTCTACGTAAAATGTTTTATATCTAACTTATTTTAAACGTTTTTCGGCATACATATATTTTAAATACTAAATTCTTACATTCACTTCCATAATATTGAATAATATTTGCGAAATCGTAATATTTAATAAAATCTTCATCACTAAAATCTAAAGAAATCGCAATTTTTTTTAAAATCTGAAGTAATCTATTATTTGATCCTTAATTTTTTTTTATAATAAAGGCTTACGTCTTTCTCTATATTCATTTAGCCAATATTATTAAAGTGTATTTCTCTTACTACTTTCACTCTCCTCCCTCTCTCATATATATATATATATATATATATATATGTTTTACTTTGTTCTTTCTTAGAAATTTTCGCCAACTCCTGTCGGCTTTTTCAACCAAATAGGAAATTGTGAAGATCAGATTTTTTTTTTTTTTTATGATTAAAATCAGGTGTTTTAAAATTTGTCTGGACTGCTTTATGCGTTTTTATTGCTTTCGTCGTGAATATTTGAAAATGCATTTTAATAATGCTTGTTCACGAATCCTTCTGTTGTAAAATGTTCTTGTAGGAAATAAATAACAAAACCAAGTCATTATATCTCTGAATTTTTTTGAATGAGGATTGGGAATTTGTATAAGTTTTGTTCGGTTATAATTATATTTGTTTCTAAAAGACGTAGAATTAATTTCCACATTTTTTTTTAAATAAAAAATGAAATTAACAAAATTTTTCAAGAAGAGTCTAAGACCTTATTCTGAACGATTGCAAACAAACCTACTACTACTACTTACTAACAAAGCAAAACATCAAAAAAATTATTGGGTTCGACAGAAATATTCCAGAGTTCGAAGCGATACACCTGAAGAAGGCCGGAAGTTACAACGGCCGAAACGTTGACATGAGAACACTTAAGATGAGAAATATAGTCCGAATAACCAAAAGTATACAAAAAACAAGTCCCTTAAAGATAGCTGCAACTCATCGTTCTGTTTATTAAATCCTTTCGGTTGGATTTTACTTGTTTCATAAGTATAATAAACTATATATTGTTATATATACTAGCAAATATATGCTCCCTCCGGTCGCATATTTTTGCTAGGCTGCCGCATCAGAAATGAGGCTATGTAATTTGGGTAGAGTTTTTTATCACTACAATTAATTTAAATAATATATTGCACATGATAAATAACAACATTAACAAAAAGAAAAATTAAGTTATCGTCTGCTCGTTTTTCTTTCCACCAAATCGTTTTGCGCCAAATCCACGTAAGAATTTACAAAATAATGAATAATAATAGTTTTCTTTTTTCAAAGAGAAAAAAGAAAAGTGTACCTAAAATAATATTAACGATGATAAAATACAGCGAATACGATTCTAAAAACAGTTATTTACTTGCCCAGTAAAATGTGCCCCCCCCCCAAGTTATCGTCTGCTCGCTTTTCTTTACACTCAATCGTTTTGCGCCAAATCCACGTCAGAATATAAGTAATATTTGATGTCTTTCAAAGCGGAAAAAAGGTTACGTAAATTAAAATCAACAATACAGCGAAACTATTCTAAAATCAGGTATGTAGTTTTCCAGTACAATGTGTTTTTTTGTTGACAAAAAAACTAAATTCATTATAATGTGTGTGTTTTTTAAATAGCAATTTTTAAATCAATTATTACTTTAATTAAACAATTTAATTCAATAAATTTGGTAAAATCAACTATTTAAAAAACAAAATACAGCGAACACTAATTTTCAAATCTGAAAATTATCAATAAGAAAATCGGTACCTTTTACTGCAGGACCCGCGATAACTTTCGAAAAAAAAAAGTTTAGTTAAACTGAATTCTTTATAATGTGTGTGTGTTTATCAATTATTATTTTAATTAAACAATTTGATTATATAAATGTGTCTTTAAAAACATAATGGCTAATAAGATTATGAAAATAAACAAACTCAGAACGTTTTAATAAAATAAATCAGTAAAGTATTAACGCGCCCGTTCAGAGGGAGGTACGCTGTAATCAGTTGGGCGTAGAAAAAATAACTACGTAACTCATTTTATACATCAATAATAAAAGAAATAATTATAATTGATAAGATTATTAGCGAGCAAAATGGCGTAAATACATGTTGAAATCTTATGAGAAAAATCATGAGTGTATATTTGCGAATACTAATTTATTAGAAGTTCAAAAACAATTGAGTATGTAAATTAGGAAATGCGAATAGTGTTTGTCGTTTTTTTTTAATAGTATATAATGAAGCTGGCCGACTTAAATAGTCATAGTACTCTGGAGTTTCGGCTTCACACAGACAGACAGATACATAAACTCCATTATTAATAGATAATTGTATATATAATATATATATATATATATATATATATATATATATATATATAAGAGAGAATTTATAACATAAAACTAAAAATAACCGAAATATTGTCAAAATATTAAATATGTTTAATATAAATAATAATTATAAAACATCATTATCTCCAGAACAGCTTATGTTATATCCATTACATTATTATTATTTCTTATTATATCCATTACATTATTATTATTATTACTTATATAACTCGCAAAAACAACAATATTAAAACAGCTTATAACTTGAAGACGGACAAAACCGTGTTGGTTCAATACGCTTCACAAGGACTTGGCAATTGCCGGTGAGTACACTGAGCAGGAACATGACCGAGGGAAATGGAGGGCCAAAATAACTGCGAACTCTGCGATATGATGCCGAAGTACGCAAGGAATTAGTAAGTTTATAACTTGAATGACATTATATATCGACAGATAACAATGATTAGTTCTAATAGATTTAGTATAAGTATTATATTTTCAAGATTTTGTTTTACGGAAGGAAATAGTAAGATTTTGAAATAACAAATCCGGAATGAAATCTGATTTAATAGTGCCAGGTCAAAGGTTAATTAACAGTGATTGGCTCTACTGAATTTGGTGTTAAAGGTTCATCGTGCTCATCAAAGACTGGCGTTGTGGTCGATTCCAATCGACACAAGAAGTCTCTCCAAATTATATTTTGGCACTGATTCATTTGGAGTAACATCCGATTTGGTCTGGGCTCTGGAGAGGGGGGGGGGGAAATCTGGCTGCAAACGAAGATAAGTTATGTTCGTGACGAAACTGAGAATTGCGCGATAATTCGGGTGGTTGAGGTGTAGGAGAAAGGAAAAAGAAAAATAGAAAAAGCAAAGCAATCGATGAAAATAAAAAGATGGAAAGAAAGAACGATGGAAAAGAAAGAAAGGGAAAGGAAGGTCAAGTGAAGAAACAAGAGGAGATAGGAAGAAAGAATGAAAGAAACATAAAACGGTGACTGAAGGTAGGGAATACGAGGAAGAATGAGGGGGGGAGGTAAATCGAAAGAAAGAAAGTAGGTAGTAAAGAATAAAGGGAAGAGGGTAAGGAAGGAGGGGAAATAAAGTACGAAGAAAGAAGGGAAGACAAAGAAAGAAATGAAAGTAGGATAGAGTAAATAAGGGGTGAGAAAGGAAATGAGAAGAAAACGTAGAGAAAAATATGTAGTGGAAAAGAAAGGAGGGAAGGATTAAGGGTATGGAAATAAGGTAGCAAAACCGAGTCAGGAACGAAAGGAAATGAGAAAAAAATCACTTTCATCTTTTTATTTTGTTTAATCATTTTTAGATAGAGCTCGATGGGGATGCTAAATTATAATTATAAATATTGTTTATCTTAACACTTTACTGCAGTTTCACGGGCTATCCGATCGGCAGAAATGTGTTAATAGAATCTAAACTCTTTTTATGCATATTAATACAAATTCAAATAATATTATTTGGATAATTCAGGCGACTATTCTCATCTTCGTTGTTATATTCACAGCGTTTCGGCCGATGAAATCTCCGATCTTCTACAAATGAATCTTTTTATATAATCGATCTGGCGGGAATTTTGAACTGAACTCTTTATTCACGTCACGGGGTAGACGGTTCGATAAACTATCCAGGTGCGCCATTTCGACATAAATATTCCCAAGCTTGATGAGTTAGTTCTCGGAAAGATGAAACTTAAGAATGTCAGAGATTACATAGGCTGAAACGTTTTGAATAAATAACCTTGCTGAAAATAATAAAAATTATCAATATTTATTTAAAAGAATACAGAAACGTTTTAGTATACATATAGTAAGCCAAGAAGAAAACCCAACGAACACTGCAATCACCAATAAGAAATAAATTTAAAAAATTGTATAAAAATACATTAAATATATAGGTGATGAAAATCGTACATATTTTCAGGTAATGCGTTATAGCCTGGGGGTAAAATGCCAGACTATCGACATTAACATCGAAGGTTCGATCCTTGTCTAACTAACCCATGCTGATTACGTGCGTACAAAATTTATAAAATTATATATATTAACAAACAATAGTCCTATATAGTAACGGACGACTAATAATGCAATTGTCTGTATCTTAATCACTTAGGAAGTGAAACCATCGAAATAGTAGTAAGCAACAAAAAAACAACGAACGCTACGATTACCAATAAAAACACACACACATATGTGTATTTAAAAATTTATATTGAGAATGTTTTTCTATTCAAATATAAATGTTATAACTTAAAGTAATTATAATAGCTCAATAGTTAAAGGCCAGAGCTATGCTATATTCAATATTTTCATATAATTTCATACCATTTCAATTTTATAGAGAATAGATTCACATAATTCCATGAAACTTATGTATATACACGTATATATATATATATATATATATATATATATATGAGAACAACAAAGAATCTGATTGGTTAACTAGCTAGCCGTGTATATAGAAACACCCGGCAAAACTAGCTCCATGCATGTTAGCTTGAAGATCCCCCCCCCCCGGAATGAAACACGGGAGCTTAATTGCTATAAATATATTTTCATAACTTATATATTATATATTAGTAATAGAATACCAAGATAGGTATAAGCAATAAATATAGCATGAGCTTAAACTTTTAATGTTATTTTTTTCTTAAGGGGTTATAGTCAAAAAACAATTATCGGTTCATTAATTAAAGAATTTATCTTGTAAAATGCAGTGTTAACTTATATATAGTATATATATATATATATATATATATATATATATATGTATATATGATATATGCCCCCCCCCAAAAAAAAAATTGTAAAAATTTGCAAAAGAATAATGTGCCCATGTTACTCACCGTGGTGGCTAGAATATATTCTTAAATTCATTATAATCTGTGCATTAGTTTTTGAGATACTCTTGTAAATTGTAAATATAAATATATACACGTGCCTTACTTATATATATATATATATATATATATATATATATGTGTATGAATACAGCAAAAAACAAAATGAATATATTCAACGTTCGTCTTTATTGCTATCCTTCTTCATAATGATTTGTAGAAATAACATAGTCGTTAGAATTTTTTTTTAAATGTGGGGCGATTATAGCGTGAAAAGAATGTTTTTGTTCTTTTTTGAACGAACTATATCCGTTAGAATTAGAAATGTGTGTTTCGTTTATAAAATGGAATGAGTATGTTTTTTTAATATCATATATATATATATATATATATATATATATATATATCAGTAAATGTATGAGTTTCTGTTTACATAGTAATATATGTTCAGCCATTTTTTGTTTTGTAATTTTATCTCGATCAGCGTCTTGCAATACAGTCGGAAACACTTGCTTTAATATTGCGTTGAAATAATTACGTTAAAATATTTCGGATAAGGTCTTAATCGCATAAAAAAGCAGCACCTGACGATTATATTGTTGGCGGATCGAACTTGATCTTGTGTCGAGATATATAGGATGAGTGTTAAATCTAATATATGAACACGAACATTAATTAGGAAAAAATACACCCCACAAAAATAATTCATATATACTTAGTTCTTTTCTTCGCCGACGGCCAACACTCGGAGCCACACAAAGCAGTTACATTTTAAAACATTGATATCTAGCACGCATTGCCATTTTTGTGTTCCTGATACAACTATACCTATAATATATTAGCATTAAGTATGGCAGATCCAAACGAAGCATTGAAATTGCACTTTTCAAAGGATGTATATCATAGGTTAATCTGAAGGTGAACTTAATTAGTGTACACTCCTGGAAACCTCAGGATTCGACTTTTCACTGTTAATCGAGTAGTTGTCCACTTTATCAGTTAGGGGAAATAATTAATATTATCTCGCATACGTCGATGAAGACCCTCTCAGTCTTCATTATTAATGATAATAAAGTTGTCTATTTACTTTCATGTCTGGGTGTATTATAATAATTTATATATATATATATATATATATATATATATATATATATAAGCCCTTTAAAGAAATTAAAGTCGAGCCCTCTTGGGGATGTTAAAAATACTGTGTGAATTTTAAAGTAATGTTTCGAATACGATTGTCGAACCCTCTCAATTAGTATTCTATCTGCTGCCCGCTTCTAGGTACATATAGATCTTTATTTCCGTTAATTACGTGACGGTTTCCGGTGGCCTTGAGGATAAGGCGGCTGCTTGCATATTCTAAGCTTACTATGAACTGGGTTCGCGTCTCAGACCGTCTGAAATTGTAAATTTCCTGCATTGATCAAAGCAATGTGTACGTTATAAATAATTTAATATTTATGTATAAATATTATATATACACATCTGTTGTAACTGTTTTCCTCTGCCCGTTTCGCACCATAATATAATCGTAAAAAATGAAATGCTTGTAAACTCTCTGAATTAGTGTCATATACATATGGTTTAAACTTTAAAAAAATATCGGATATACATTTCAGTTCCCGGGGATCACTTAGATGAGGGGGGGGGGGGGCGCACGTATATTTTCAGCGCATAGAGGTTAATGTAAAGAATAGGGGCCACTTCCATTGTCTTGCACGGAGAATGTTATACATATGATTCCACTTACATAAAAAAAGGATATATTTGAAGTTTCAAAGGGCTATGTCCTCATAGTCTCCTTTAAGGGTGCACTTAGAGATTCGGGAAAACTTCCGTTGTCGTCCCCGGTAAATTTTACATAAGAATACACTTTTAGATTTTATGTATATTTTTCTAACTCTTCATTCTATAGCACACAATACAAAAACATCACACAAAATACACACATACATTGCTAGCTAAGTCTCCCTCTTGTTCATCTTAGTATTAACAGAATTACTATTCTATTAGCTTCGGAAGCGAGAGTAACTGAGACTGCATAAAAATGAGTGATAGAGATGGGGGACTTGCTGAGTTAATTGCAAATTACGGCTAATTAAAAAAATTTAATTGGAAGTTTTTTTTAAACCAAACACTATCCTAAAACTAAGGAATATTTTAGCATATATGTTATGATTTAATTATATAGAAAAGTCATAGGGAAACAAATAATTGATCAAATCATCTTTATATATATATATATATGTATATATATATATATATAACATAGTTTACCACTGACAGGTGTTTCGTCGTCCCCATGACGCATTCATGTAGTAAGACCTAACCAGATTCGAAATCTGGATTCCAATGACTGTATACCCTTCATGTCTATTCTTTAGGATTATCAAATATGTCACTTAGTTAAAATATATTTTTGCAATGTTATTTTTATTCTATCATGTTATGTTAATTTATTTGAATTTGCAAAATACATATCCAGCTTTTGAAAAACCCTTTTAAACTTACGTCGGATTCGAACTCCTATATTGACATCGTAAAACACTACTGTTTGAGTAACGTGTTCGTTGTAAATTCTTTTTTGTCAACCTGTTACGGTTCACTCTTGTGTAATACATGGAAGTTCATAAACATACCTTGTTAGCCGCTCCTTCCTGCACGCGCTCTTTACTGTGCTTAAGACTGAGGAAACACAGCCTCTAGACAAGTTCTTTCAAACCCGGACAAAATGACTGTCTTGATAAACGGCTGAAGACAAAGAGGTTTATTCTACCGAATCTTTTTTTTCTAAATCATTGACTCGTGGGGCGGTAGGGGGACACGGAGATTGATAATTACTGGTTAATCATTTCTTATTAGGACATTTCTAAATCAACGTGTTCGCACCCTTTCGCTTCCAATAAGACCAACTACTTCTCTCGCTTATCTTCTCTTTATGTAATGTGACGTCACATCCGTTTCTAGCATACAATAGGTCGAGGTGACATTTGAGTGCAGAAGTTGACCCACTGAGCCGGATTTTCAGTATACGTGCCCTCTCCCCTGCGAATTTAAATCACCAGAAATATACTAGCGAACGTACTTACTATTTACCAATCCGGTGTACTATTAACTGAACTATGTAACTGATTATATATATATATGTGTGTGTGTGTGTTAATTGTCTATCAATGATCAAATGCTTAACAGCTAAATTTGTATACAAAGGCACAGTAAATAATATAAACACTAGCCAGAAAGTTTACACAGTTAACAGAAAATAATATTAACACTAGCCAGAAAGTTTACACAGTTAACAGAAAATAATATTAACACTAGCCAGAAAGTTTACACAGTTAACAGAAAATAATATTAACACTAGCCAGAAAGTTTACACAGTTAACAGAAAATAATGTTAACACTAGCCAGAATATTTACAGTTAACAGTAAATAATGTTAACACTAGCCAGAAGCGTTTACACAGTTAACAGTAAATAACGTTAACACTAGACAGAACCGTTTACACAGTTAACAGAAAATAATATTAACACTAGCCAAAAAGTTTACACAGTTAACAGTAAATAATGTTAACACTAACCAGAACCGTTTACACAGTTAACAGTAAATAATATTAACACTAGCTAGAACCGTTTACACAGTTAACAGTAAATAATATTAACACTAGCCAGAACGTTTACACAGTTAACAGTAAATAATATTAACACTAGCCAGAAAGTTTACAGTTAACAGAAAATAATATTAACACAAGCCAGAAAGTTTACAGTAAATAATGTTAACACTAGCCAGAAAGTTTACAGTTAACAGTAAATAATGTTAACACTAACCAGAACCGTTTACACAGTTAACAGTAAATAATATTAACACTAGCTAGAACCGTTTACACAGTTAACAGTAAATAATATTAACACTAGCCAGAACGTTTACACAGTTAACAGTAAATAATATTAACACTAGCCAGAAAGTTTACGGTAAATAATGTTAACACTAGCCAGAAAGTTTACAGTTAACAGTAAATAATGTTAACACTAACCAGAACCGTTTACACAGTTAACAGTAAATAATATTAACACTAGCTAGAACCGTTTACACAGTTAACAGTAAATAATATTAACACTAGCCAGAACGTTTACACAGTTAACAGTAAATAATATTAACACTAGCCAGAAAGTTTACACAGTTAACAGAAAATAATATTAACACTAGCCAGAAAGTTTACAGTAAATAATGTTAACACTAGCCAGAAAGTTTACAGTTAACAGTAAATAATGTTAACACTAACCAGAACCGTTTACACAGTTAACAGTAAATAATATTAACACTAGCTAGAACCGTTTACACAGTTAACAGTAAATAATATTAACACTAGCCAGAACGTTTACACAGTTAACAGTAAATAATATTAACACTAGCTTGAACGTTTACACAGTTAACAGTAAATAATATTAACATTAGCCAGAAAGTTTACAGTTAACAGAAAATCATTCGCAGTTGAATTATGATTATCATGTGATTACATTAAAACAGAAACACATAACTACTATGTTTACACATATATGAGAAAAAAACTAAGATATAAGCTCTAATATCTTATCTTTTTTTTTTTTTTTTACATGATTCACCCCAAACAAGGCAGGACGCCACTGTAAACGTAAGGGGCTACTGAGAAAAAGGAAAAGGGGAGAAGGATTGGTGGTTCAGCTTAAATTGGGATCTGAGCAGCGAGATATCTGTTTACATTAGTTTTAAATTTCTGCATGTCAGTACTGTCGGGGAAACAGGGGACAGGGAGGGAGTTCCAGAGGCCAGCAGCAATAAAACATATCCTCCTCCATTTATTAAATTATTGGACAATTTTTGCGATTTCTATTGATAACTATAACCTATTTCACTTACCACAGACCTTATGGTTAATTTGCAATCTTCCAATTGTTGTCTGGTCGTAGTTACGCCCCTTTTTAACTGTCATGAAAGCAATTATACAAACCTAATAATTTTTTGTGATCTCATTTAGGAAATCATTCCCCTTGTTATTTACAGGAGAGTGCATAAACGTTGTTTAACGATGCTCTTCCGTCGTTGAGTTATTTTGTCTTTAAAATAAGACTTGATAGCTGTTTTCTGAAATATTTGAGAATTTTACTTGTCAGGCTAACACTAGTTGGAAGCTCGATTTTATATTTGTTGATATTTTGGACATTTCGTAAAAGTTATAGGCATTATGATTTTAAAGGAGGTCTGATAGCCGTTTAAAAATTATTAATTGGCTGTTATAGTACTAAAAATAGGGTGGGCCAAAATAAGGGTCCTATCTTTAAATTTGAATAACTTCCACAAAATGAAAGTTAAACTCACCAAACTTTATGTGTGTATAGACTGACCCTTCCGAGATTTTTTGAAATAAACAAAACAAATTTTAGCCGAAAAACACTTCTTAAAACTTACAAAAACTAAAGTATTGTTTTTTACACTGTTTTGAGTTTTTTAAGCAAAAATAATGTTTTCTAAATGAGGGTACGTTCCTTAGGGCTAATACGGCTCATGCTTGCTTCGGAAGGGGTCCTTTACTTATTCTACAAAAAAAAAAAAAAATCAATAAATAAAAAAGTTATGAATTTTTAAAAATAGGACCCTTATTCTTGCCTACCCTGTATATATATATGAGAGAGAGATAGAAAAAAGAGTGATAAATATACGACGATTGTCCAAATTTATTTCAATTGTTCAATGCAAGGTGTATTCAGTAATAAACTAGTGTTTATTATTCTTTCCTTAAGCCAAGGCTTTTCAAAGATCGAGATCTTATCATCAGAGGAGAAATACAGATAGATGAGTTGGCTTTCGAAAAAATCAAAGTTCAAATAGGAGAAAAATATGAAAAATATTATTAAAAAAACGCAGTGAAAGAAAAGAAAAGTTCCGTAAAAAAGATATGCAGTTTGTCCGAGTGGTAAATATATATATATATATATATATATATATATATATATATATATACATTCATATCTTTAGTGGTACACAATTTTATCAAGGCAAGGAATAAAGACGTTTGTGACATTTTTTGAAGTGAATGAAATACAAAAATTGTTAATAACGAGATAAAAGTTATAATTACATGAATCTATTAAGCGAACCAAGGGTTGGTATCTGTTCTGATGGATGCTACACCCCATAGACCGTTATTGTCATGCCTTCGAATCTATCTTGTGCAGTTCTAGGAGGTCCACCCTCCCAAGTTTTGCCTTCTCACCCTTTGAGAAGGGGTTAGTTTATTGCTAATCGCCTAAGGCGCCCCTACCGGCGAATTCCGACGGGGCTGCCCAGGCAATTTTGAATGGCCAGAGCGCTCAAATTCTCGGGTGCTGGTTTTTCAATTCCCACTTTCTCAGTTTGGTGCGAGAAATAATTGGGTGGATCACATTGATTCCTAGAAGGCAATCATTTTGTCAGCATAGGGACGGTTTTAATGACTTGATATATATTGTTTCCAGGGCTTGAAGATGGAATAGCGAATGTGATCTATTTATGACAGACCCACTGTGACTAGTGTAAGCCAACGCACATTCGACGCTATTTATAAGATGATGAGCAATAGCTGACCCGGATGTGTTGACTAAATTATTTTGATTATTTAGTCGGTCCTGGCGTAGTGCAGGGGTTGTTTTATTCTGGATTCCAACCTTTGCACTGTTCTGCTCACGTATATGGCATTGCACCGACATTTAAATTGATAAATAATATTACTGATATATTGGGGGTGGGAGAACATACTTGTTTACGGATTGTTAACAAAGGTCGTGCAGAAAAAAAAACCGATTATAGTGTTCGAAGACTGATAACAGCGATCAAAGCTGCACATTTGTTTAGCAATTTTACCTAACCAAGGTAATCACAGGTATGTCGGACATTTTAGAGAACCAAAAGTTGAAGCTTAAGTAAAGGAGTGTATCTTGGCAGCGAATGTGCGTCGGCCTACACTAGTGACAGTTTCTGTCATATGCAGATCACATTCGCTATTCTACCTTCAAGTCCTGGTAACAATATATATGAAGTCATTAAACCCCTCCTTATGCAGACAAAATGATTGGCTTATTGGACTCAATGTGATCCACTTGTTACCCCCCCCCCATTTTTGTTTCGCCCCAGACTCTCACTAGTCTTCATTTCACTCGATATTTTAAGTTTTAATCGTAGTGCATGCATTTTATTTCTACGTATTTACTCTGATGAGTGTTGATAAACGCCGGCTTAGTAGATTTGTGTAATTATAGCTTTACTTTGGTTTGTAACACTTTTCAATTTTATTCCTTCCAATAAAAATGTTACAAACGTCTTTATATATATATATATATATATATTACACACACACACACACACAAGGTAAGCCAAAAGTAGGTGAACAGTAAAAACATTTTCCTGCTTGATTTACACAGCTTTGAAAGCTGTCTCTTACGCTTCGACACAAACATTTTTTACTGTCCACCTACTTTTGGCTCACCCTATATATATATATATATATATATATATATATGTGTATATATATAAAGAAAGAAATATAGAAAACGAAATCCCTGTTTTTCTGTTAACGAGTGTTTTTTTTGTAAAAGATAATAAAACTATATACATTTATTTGTTTTAAACTTGTAGTAGACTTTGAATTTGACTTACGAATGATTCTTAGTCTTAGACTATTTTGATAATGAATTTTTGGGACTGGTATATTCAATGATGCATATATCATAATGTTGTATATTTCTAAATTATTATATATGTGTAAGTTAATGTTCGTTTATGTGTTATAGAAAACAGTAGGCTAACAGGTAAAACATGAGAATAAGTTTCAACAAGGGTATCATTTCTCAATAAATCTAAAGAATCATAGAATGACAACTAATTGCACGATATCCTTTCAGATAGAGGTTTAAAATATTAATGATAGTAATAATAATAATACAAGAAATTTTATGAAACGACCCCCCCCCCATCTACCAAATAAAAATTAAAAACAATGTGATGGTGTAAAATAATGAATCGTGGACGAGTCCATTGTGGGTGGGACGTCGAGAAAGAAAAAGGCGACTTGATAACTGTTAAAAAGTTGAAGGTTCTGCAGTGCGAGGATACTCGAAAGACGGCGGTTTCAAAAACGCGAAGAGCCGAAACGCCTAGTGATCGGAGTTTACCGATGTTTATGGCACCGATGAAGCTTTATTGGCTATGGTATCCAATCCCGTCTTGCTGTTAGACTTTTGTGTCCGCTGACTAAAAATGCGGCTGATAACCAAGTTGGTACTGTGAAAGAATCCCCTGACTTGTACTTTACCAAAGTGCTTGTAGAACAATTGCTTCATTTCACGCTCGGATAGACAATGCAGAGCAAATTGCTTTCCAATCAGATGTATATGCGAACGAGTTTCTAGCGGAAACCAAGTCTGTGACCTCAGCAAGAAAAAGACTTTCTTGAGACAAAAGTATGTCAAAAGATTGTTTAATATGTGTGCGTAGCCGGCGTAAACCATCCGCTAATGGCAAATAAAGAAAACCAAAGTTGTTTAATACACGTTCTATTTTTTGTCATTCTTGTTGGATCTTACCGGGTACCCTGGAAGAACGGGTAATGCAACAATGACATCAACTTCTGCTGATGCCACACAAATTGCTCGTGAAAAGTCAAGAATGTATAGACCGATGAGGGATGGGACTTAGAAATCACCCTCTGGAAAGTGCGGAGAATGTGGCACTTTGGAATGTTTAATTGCAACCCCAGGGAAGACCATTGGGTCTTGTCGGCGAGTAATCAATGGTAAACGGCTGTTGCGATAACGCAAATAATGTGCAATGGTGATGGAATAAGCTAGTGAATACTGGAAATATAGGGAGACTTGTTGTCACTCGGTACAGGAAACACCACCGGTTATTGTCAGTGAGCAATCACAGATGTCCTGTGTGAGAATGTAAATGTTAGATGCATTTATTGTAAATATAACATGCTTGGTTAGTATGTGTAACAGAACAAACACGCGTGTATAGTTCTATTGGGTCACCATCTTGAGCAGTGGTTTCCCTATCTTTATTTTCCGGAGAGTTACCTCTGGGGGGAATCTAAGGGGAGGTAACTATGTCATACTGTGGCAGAACTCATAGTAAGTTGATAATAATTATTATAAATAATAATACATTTTTAATTTAAATTATGATCAATTGATTACGATAATAACATTGTTATATATTATGTAATTTTCTGAGACTCTGTTGTTCCGCTCAATTAGGATGTACATCCTGACAGCACAATCGAGAAAAAAATCAAATAAAACGAATATATCGATCAATCATCCGATCGAGAAGATGATATAAATGCATATTTGCGACGAATTAGTGTCAGCTGAAAGCGTCGTCTAATACATCAGATCTCGCGTGAAAACGCGAGAATTAATCTTTCATCGCAGTTCCGTCTCGATTGACACGAAATGACTCGGCAATTCTTTTCTTTTTTTTTTGCCTTTTATACATTGTGTACTGGATTTCATCGCGACTCATCTATTTTTTTTATTTCCTCTTAAAAATAAGAATGATCCGTCTAATTTACTCGTTGCCTAATAACATCTTTTAGTATCTGCTTTTAGATCATATCTCAGATCTTTATTTAGAGGCTTTGTCTGCTGGGCGATCAAATTCTTCAGTGTGAAATAACATTTTCATCGCTAAACGCGCAGATTGAATTGGATTATATTATGTTGCTATGGTTCCCAGGATCTCTATAAGACGTCACGTCAGTTGTTCGGTCTATACAGTTGATTTTTGAATATCATGTGTGTCTGTCGTCTAGACATAAGTTTGAAATGCGATACTCGTTGGTCTGTGAGGATAACGTTTGAAACGGCATGTCCGTAGGTCTGTCAGTTTAGGTTTGAAATGGCACATGGGTCGGTCAGGGTGAAGTTTGAAATAGCTTATTGGTTGGTCTGTCGGTGTGGTTTTGGAATGGCATATTGGTTGGTCCGTTACGGTGGGGGTTTGGAATGGCATATTGGTTGGTCCGTTACGGTGGGGGTTTGGAATGGCATATTGGTTGGTCCGTTACGGTGGGGGTTTGGAATGGCATATTGGTTGGTCCGTTACGGTGGGGGTTTGGAATGGCATATTGGTTGGTCCGTTACGGTGGGGGTTTGGAATGGCATATTGGTTGGTCCGTTACGGTGGGGGTTTGGAATGGCATATTGGTTGGTCCGTTACAGTGGGGGTTTGGAATGGCATATCGGTTGGTCCGTTACGGTGGGGGTTTGGAATGGCATATTGGTTGGTCCGTTACGGTGGGGGTTTGGAATGGCATATTGGTTGGTCCGTTACGGTGGGGATTTGGAATGGCATATTGGTTGGTCCGTTACGGTGGGGGTTTGGAATGGCATATTGGTTGGTCCGTTACGGTGAAGGTTTGGAATGGCATATTGGTTGGTCCGTTACGGTGGGGGTTTGGAATGGCATATAGGTTGGTCCGTTACGGTGGGGGTTTGGAATGGCATATTGGTTGGTCCGTTACGGTGGAGGTTTGGAATGGCATATTGGTTGGTCCGTTACGGTGGAGGTTTGGAATGGCATATCGGTTGAAGTTTGATATTGCATGTTTGTTGGTCTGCCCGGCATTATTTTTAAACTGCATTTTCCTTGGTTTATGGGGCTCAAATTCGTAATACTATTTTCCTCGTTAAACGCGTATATTAAATGTATGCATGAGAGGCATATCCCTTGTTTAATGAACTGTATTTGCAGCCATTTAAAACCGTACAACATAGTGACAGTAACCACGCGGTGAAGATTATTTGATACGACAGGGGCGGGTGAGAAAATTAGTTATCTTTTTAATAAAGCAGTACAGCTGGGCGCACTGCTTTAAAATGTATTTAATATCAAAAATAAATTTAGTTAATGCTTAAATATTTTTAAACCAATCCACTTTGAAAGAAAATGATTAAATTGTCCGAAGGTTCAAGCCCAGTTTTAAGAGAAGTGTTTATCAAATTCAGGGCGAACATTTAAAGAATTATACCTCAAATACGTAATTTAAATTTCAATGATAAAAATTAACCATACAAATGTAAAGTTGGAAAATCATAAAAAATTTTAATCGTAGTAATAATTTGTTTTTAAGTCGTTACAATAAATATTAGATGTAAGCACGATTCTCTAAAACTCATGCTTGTTGTGATTTCTTTTTCATTTTTAAAACTTGATCTGTAATTATTCAGTCTTTCTACCAATAATTGTTTTTATTAATTAAAAAAAAAAAACTCCCAGTAAAACTATCATAGTTTGATAATTCGGAAGATTATTTTTTGTGGCTTCCGTTTTCTGCGGGGCTGTTTTCAGAGGATTCTAAGCCGGTGTACCTTTTAAAAAAATCCATTCTGATTCTAGTTTAAGCAAATATTCAAAAAGTCTTCATTTTTAATAAAATATGATATAATAATAATAAAGTATTTCACACATAATCAATTGAATCTTTCATATTTATTTAGTAATAAAGTAATAATCAACAGAGTATATTGTATTGATAATTTATTTGTTGTTTTTTGTCGTTTTCACAAATTGTTTTTTTTGTATTATTAATGATGAATATTTTAAAATAATTTTTGAATAAACAAATAATAAACCTAATGTTAATGTTTCTTAAAAACGAATAACCAATTGTGAAAACTTTGTTTTCACAATTTAAAAATTTTTTTTTTAATAAACACATGGTATTTACATTAAAAAAATATATTTACTTAAAACGTTATTTTATTTATTATTTTTTTTACAATTAATCGATTGAACCGGGATCTTTTAATTCATAATTTACTTTTATTATTACGCATACTACAATTTGCGTGTCCAATATAGAATATTTCCGAAAAAAATTAAATTTTATTCGCCGCTGCCAGAGAAATTATTGCATGTGACTCTGGATATTTCCGAAAACATGAAAATTTTCAGGTATACAAGAAATATTTTAAACCAAAAAAATTCCATTTCTTTATACATATTATTCCGAAGGGACATTATCTAACGGTGCACCGGCTTAGAATCTTTTGAAAAGCGCCGCACAGAAAACAGAAACCACAAAAAAAAAGTATACAAATCTGACGAATTACGAATATTTTATGAAGGAAATTATGAACTCATATTGAGTTTGTTTTCTTTCTAAACGATTTGGTGCCAAAAATCACCGGTGTTGATTTAGAATTGTTCCATATAGAAACATGTTGGTCTTCATTATTGTGTTTTGTAAAATATCCCCGATGTTGAAGAATCGGTATGAGTTTAGGTCTTCATTTAATGTGGAAACCGTGACAAACAAACCGCCACACAGATAATGTCTCGTTCCGTGAGTATAGAACAATAGCTTGGAGTCTAAGCCGACTCTGTGAACTGGGTTCGCGCCCTCCGACCGTTTGAAATTGTCACATCATACACCGAACGCAATAAGCTTGAAACGCTGGCGTCTGCATGTAACAATAATTTAATATTTATTTTGTAATGTTGTTATATATATATATATATATATATATATATATATATACTAATGATAATAGAATTAACGATAAGTGAAATATCGTAGAGTGATCCATCTCGATAAAATAAAGCTCAATACGTTGAGTAGAGCAATCAATTTTAAAGAAAGGTGAAGATAAAAAATTGTACGAAATTACATAAAGTTACATAAATTAATAAACATTTTATTACATCGAAAGTTCAGATGAAAGGAGTTACATTAATCCTTAAACCATGGTTTTTCAAAGATAACACTTTTCTCGTCAGAGGATAAAATCTGGTAATATCTCGTAAAATCAAATTACTAGATTTTATCCTCTGACGAGAAGAGTTTTATCTTTGAAAAACCATGGTTTAAGGATTAATGTAACTCCTTGCATCTGAACTTTCGATGTAATAAAATTTGTATTAATTTATGTAATTTTGTACAATTTATCTTCATCTTTCTTTCTTTAAAATATATTTTTTTATTTTGATCCGTTAGTAGTGGCTTGTTAGTTTTTGCGTTTCGTATTCGTTTTGGGCGCTAGTACTTTCAGATCTATCTTGATCCATCTTCATGGGTGGTTATTATGTAAAGAACGTGTGTTTCATTTTTAATATTTTAAATATTTATTTACACGTTTTTTTTTTTTACGTGATAACCACCCTTGAAGATGAATCTGAAAGCACTCGTACCCAAAACGAGTACGACAAAAACATCGGCAAGTTCAAGCTCCGAAATCAGAAACTAATAAGTAACTTTAGACGGATAAAAAATATGCAGACACGCGGTGTCAGACATACTTCATGAAATGTCTTAAAGAAAAAATGCTACACATGCACGCGCGCCTGAAAGCATCTTTTCTTGAAGACATACTTCGTTAAATATTACGGATGGCTTGTGTGTGCATATGTTTTCCTTGATCCTTTCTAGATGGCTGATCTATTTTCGAGTTTCAGGCTGAAACTGGCAGATGAATTTGCTGTACTCTTTGTGTACCCTAGTACTTTCTGTTCCTTACGAGGCTATTTTAGGTTGTATGTATTAGTAAAAAAACATATTTTTTTAATGTTTAGTAATGGTTTGATTGGCAACCGTGTGGTTAGTTGTAGTATTAAGAGTATTAGTATTAAAAGCATTTTAGGGTGTTTTCTGTTATCAGAATTATTTAATTATTATTGATTGCTTCTTTATAGGGTTTATAAGTGTTAGATACACCAAATCGGAAATGTATATTCGCTTATTTTAACAAGTGTTCACCCAGGTTTCATCTGCGCCGGTGGTGTATCTTGTCATTTGGCCGTGGTCGATAACACAGGAACTATGGGTTTAATTTCAGAAGATTTATTTAACGTAACAAATAGATAGTGTGGTTGTTAGCACGAGAGAGAGGAAGAGAGACTGGTATTTGTAGGAAATATTAATTAATATTTGTATTAAAAAATGTAAATTAAAACATGCGTTATTTTATGGCACGGAATGGTTTTGTTTAGTCTTTTTTTTTATCATTTCGATCTTTCGAAAAATCCTTCGCGTATTCCTGTCTAATTGTCGGATGTAGACGCCGTAGGTGTCGTTTTGTTACCCTTTTTTTCTTTTCTTTTTTCGAGTACTTTCGACTGACTCTCTCAATCGTATTCAGCCGGAAGGTTAGACTTGCTTGTTCATGTGTGCTGAGTTCGAGCTGTGCGGCATATTTATAACTTTTTTTTCAAAGTACGCATGCATGATAAGATTCCGTATTTGGAACGTGATCACGTGTCAGGCGCGTGGCTAATTAAAATTTACAATATATAAAAGCGTAAACGTTTTCTTCTTTAATGAATTACTAATCGAATTATTTTAAAAAAGATGTTGACCTGATTCATAATTAATATTTCTTATTGTTGGGCGACTGGTCTTTATATACCAAACCTCAAGGATTTTCAGTCTTTTTACGTATTAACACGTTACATAGAATGTTCGTGTTATTAACAAAAAGTTGTCCGAATTGTGAATGGGGGTAGTTGTGTTGCTTCAAATGCTGGCCGATTGAACTAGTCAGAAAGATTTAAAGTGAGCTTTCGGGAAAGTGTTGTAGTTGTGTGACAAATGTTACACTTTTCATATTATTATTGGGAGATACATTCGCCCAATCGGCACCTAAACTGATTAATTACGTATGTTCTTTATACTAGATTTTTTAGCTACATATATAATAATACTCATGCGTGGAATTAATCTTAACAGTTAGAACGAAACTATAAAAAAATAAGTAATACAGAGTATATCTTTAATAGGACTTTTTAAAATTCTCTAAATAGGGATTTAAGATATGACTATCCTATATTTCAAAAAGATTTTGTTTTCAAAATAGTTTTATTCATGATAAAACAATCAATTGTAAACTAATTTGAGTGTAGTCAATGGTCTTCTATACTTGTCCCACTCTGGAAGTCGGTTATGATTTTTCTTTTACTTATCCTGATAAATAGAGGTACCTTCCGTTTATTTGTCAGTCACAAATTTTTTAACGTAATAAATACAGGGTGGGCCAAAATAAGGGTCCTATCTTTAAATTTGAATAACTTGAATTTGAATAACTTCCACAAAATAAAAGTTAAACTCACCAAACTTTATGTGTGTGTAGACTGACCCTTCCGAGATTTTTTGAAATAAACAAAACAAATTTTAGCCGAAAAACACTTCTTAAAACTTACAAAAACTAAAGTATTGTTTTTTACACTGTTTTGAGTTTTTTAAGCAAAAATAATGTTTTCTAAATGAGGGTACGTTTCTTAGGGCTAATACGGCTCATGCTTGCTTCGGAAGGGGTCCTTTACTTATTCTAAAAAAAAAAAAAAAAAAATCAAATAAAAAAGTTATGAATTTTTAAAAATAGGACCCTTATTTTTGCCCACCCTGTACATTGCGGAATTTGTCTCATTGCGAAATTTAAGAGATCTTAACTACTTTTAGAAACAGTAAATAATAAATTCCCCACAAATAAAGCAGATGACATGACCAGAAATCAAAATCGAAACCTTAACTTTTTCAGTCTGAGATCATAGCAACTGACCAATTTGAACGTTCTTATAAATGCAACTTAAACAATACAATAACAAAATGATTATAGTTTTGGCGTGACATCATAGATTTATTGATTTCATGTTTAAAAACATGAATCAATAAAAAAAAATTGATAAAAAAATAAACGAATTGTTAAACATTATCAATAGCGTTAAAAAAATATTAAATCGTTTTAAACGATTTATTTTTAATTGACTACGTATTGACATTGATATATACTAAAAGTTTGGCCTGTTGGATAAATATTTCTAGTAATCCTAGTTTTTGTTTGTTCTTTCTATCTTAACAGTGTTGTGTTCTCAAAAGGTGTGCAGATATATTCAATGTATGCCTACTGTATTTTAATTGATAAAGTCTATATGCTGATTAGGAACATCATAATATTTTTTTCTTCTAGCATGAAATTTTTCTTTAAATGCTAGTACATATCGATAAACATTGTTAAGTGTTGGTTTTCGATGATTTATTATAGTATTTAAAATGTCAAGTACGTTATAAATTTTATAATCTACGGTATTATGATATATATATATATTTTATTTTTTTCCACAATCATACAACGCTGCAGTCCCCAATAACCATGAAAGCTACAGAACGGAAGTGCTTGACTAGAGTTTTGCCCTCCTTTGGGATCATCAGTTAAACATATCTGAACCCAGTATTCGAAACCTGACTCACTTGCATGCGAGTACTCCGCCAATGTGTACTATATATATATATATAATATATATGAAAAATATTTGTTGTTGTTTATTATCTACGGACGTATACGTTTCGTCTCTTTTCAATCAAGACTCTTCAGCGTAGAAGTATGACTATTCACTACTGGTCACACGATTCGAAACCCTGGATTATAAGTGTTTTTCAACTCCAATCCAACGTCTTAAACCTCGCGGCCAATATTTGAACAGCTGATAAACTGTGGTAGTTTAAATACATTTATAAGCGGCGATGGCGACACAGGCATTCTACTTATATATATATATATATATATATATATATATATATATATATATAATTACAGGTGTTGGACAAAATAATAAAAAGACCTTGTGAATTTTTTATTGATTTTAATACACCTATACAAATTAAAACGATACAAACATGTTGGTTTCATTGTTTCTTCATTATTGTTGTCCTGAATTAATTGGTTAAATTTATGTTTGATTTCAGTTCATTTGAGGCAGAAGAAAAATTTAATGACAGATCTATCAGATTTCCAAATAGAGCAGATTGTTGGTGCCCGTATAGCAGGTGCTACTCTGACGGAAGTAGATGAGATGGTAACTTTATCGAGAAGAACCGTTTCGAAGGTGATGACGGCCTATGAAAAAGAAACGTAAAAAAATCCGCTTAAACTAAATTATGGAAGATATCTGAAAGATCGTAGAGACCGTGTCGGGATTGTGAAGAAAGAGCACAAAACCACGCGGCCCAAAATTATAGCAGAGCGTAACAATCATCTAGATAATCCCGTTTGAAAAAAAGTGTTCGCCGTGAGCGACACAAGATTAGGGTTATGTAGAATTTCAGTGTGTGTTTTTGTGTTTTTTTTTGTGTTTTTTTGTGTGTGTGTTTTTTTGTGTGTTTTTTTGTGTGTGTGTTTTTTTGTGTTTTTTTTGTGTGTGTTTTTTTGTGTGTTTTTGTGTTTGTGTGTGTTTTTGTGTGTTTTTTTTGTGTTTGTGTTTTTTGTGTTTGTGTCTGTTTTTGTGTGTTTTTTTTATTTTGTGTTTTTTTGTGTTTGTGTGTTTTTTTGTGTTTGTGTGTGTTTTTGTTTTTGTTTTTGTTTTTAAAGCGATACTATAGTGCAACTTCAAGACGTTGTCCTATTTTTCAAACCTCATTCAGTTTACTATGCTATTTCAGACTGATGTATCATCCTACAATAATCAATTCAGGTGAGGTGTAGTATCTATTCCCTATGAGACGAGTTTTACCCTACATTGCTTTATCCTTTGGGGCTATTTTTCGTTCGTTATAATACAATTCTCCCGGGAATTTCATTATTCTTTTGTGCCCAGTATGTTATTTTTCGTTCGTTATGATACTGTACTGAGGTCATGATATTGTCCTCCCAGGGATTACTTTCGTTTGGGTGAGAGAGAATAATTATATACTAACAAAAATATTTTTGCTAATATGTTTCGATGTTGTAATTTTGTAGTTTCAGTTTAAACAGAATGGACTCTTTCGGTTAAATATCAAATTTATCTATCTATATATATATAATATATATGTATGTATATGTATGTGTATGTGTGTATATGTATGTGTATGTGTATGTGTATGTGTGTGTGTGTGTGTGTGTGTATGTATGTATGTATGTATGTATACAGCCAACATATTTCCGAATGTACAGCTTTGAGTACAGTGTAAGTATTTTAGGCTATATGATAATTTTCTACCACATTTCAGACAATAAGTATTTCGCCCTACTGAAATCTTCAAAGTCTATAGTTTTATGACAGTAAATAATATAAGCTACTCTTTTAATACACGAGCAGAAGATATCTCGGCGTTGCCCGGGAAAATTGTGGAACGTTAGAAATGCTTGCTTTTAGACGTGAAACCCATGTTACTATCTTTGGTTTTTTTTCTTGTAAATATGAATTATTAAATTATAGATAAAATAAAGTATACCGCTATATTTGTGATATATGGATGTTGGGCGCGAACGCAGACCTACCGATCAGCGCCCGCGTTTCTTATTTCTTTAAACAGTGAATTTATACTAATCAGCAAATATACGACTTACGTTAATCAGCAAAGTAAGTTGCTGGATTTGCAATGTAACGCCCGTTTGTTTACGTGTATCAGCATAGAATCTTTTGTTGCCACGTGTGTTCGTAGTTGTAGTGGCTAGACACGATTATTATTCCGTTGCGTTTACAAGTGAAAGTTGACTTGACTCTGAGTTTTGAAATGTAAGTATTAAATTTTGTTTTTTTTTCATATTAAAAGGTGTTTCTTAACAGAAACACGGCTGCCCTAAATACTTTGAGAAACGATATATTTATTAATCAGCCGTTGCAATTTGAACTTTCCAGTAGTTACTACTAAGCAGTGATTTTGATTGGATAATCATGTCTGTCAAATTTCCAATGTAACAAAACGCTGAATTTATGGGGCATTATGTTACCGAAATAAATATCCGGCTGGCTATTGAATGTAAGCGATGAACACTATTGGAATTTTTAAAATATACATATAAAGACCCCAGAATGGAAATTTACGTTAATAGCTAGCTAGTCAGAATCAAATATCAATTAATCAGATAGAATACTATTTACGTTGAGATTCGAGAATGCGACTGACTTGTCTTTATATATTAGATTATACATAGCAAAATATAAGGTCACTACTTTTATGCTTCAACAGAGAATATTTCTGCTAACGTTTTTTTTTTGTTCAATATTTATTTCTTAGTCATGCTCTAACTATACGTTCAAATAAGAAAACATATTCAACGTTTGCACTAATAAAAACAGCTTGCAGCTAATCAAGAATATTATCTCTACGAATCAAATATTATACAAAACTCTAACATTAAGCATTTGCATAAAATAAAAAAATAAATTCGAAAAACTTATATTTCCATCTAATTTACATAGCAGCTTTTTTTTTAATTTCGAAACAATACTCTGAATAATGACGTCAAAATAATGTGAAACGATAAAATAGAACAAATCAAAGGATGTTGGTATTTATATGAATTTTTAGTTGTATAACATGTTAAGGCAAGGGATGGAGACATTTGTGATATTTTTGGTTATGGAATGAAATAGGAATGGAAAAAGTGTTACAAATGAAAAAAAATGGTATAATTACATACATTTAAGTTAGGTAAAACTAATTCCCCGAACAAGTTTTTCACTGCTAGTATTTCCCCCTTATGAAGATTAACATAAAGTTATAGAGATGATTTACCTTATGTCAATAATTATTTGTCCACATTTTTTAATAAAAATCTATTAACTGATTTTGATTCGAGAAATGTCTCAAATGTAAAGCTTAAACTTAGGGGTTCGTAAAACGAAAGTAAGATTGCTTAATTGGTGTTAAACGACATGCTAATCTAAAAAATTAAAATTTTTCAAAGGAAGGTAATGTCCAATTTAAGCTACTTTGTAAATATTCCGAAAGAACTAAATTTAAGGAATATTAATTAATTAATCAAGGGAGGCGCGAGAGCGCTCTATCCCTTAATAGACTACACGAATGGCCTATGCTGGAAATCTCATTTCTTTGATCAATCATAACTCAAAAACCAATAAACCAAATCAGTTAAAACTTTGCACAACATTTTTATTTGATAGGTTCTATAAGTGTGTAGAATTTCAGCATCATTAGTCAAGGCAACCCAGAGATCCAGAAAGTTCGATCATGAAATCCTGTTATCTGTGTGTACGTACGTACGTATGTTCCACCTTGTATCTCATCAACTATTTGATGGATTCAGCTGATTTTCGGCAGAGATAGAGGTTCTAGGATCTAGTTGATGGCATTTTAATTTCAGTCACCATATACCTTGTTTAGTCAAACTACCAACTATATCAGTCATGAGAAGGCATTGTATTGAGGCATAGCCTTTACAATATTAGTGACATTCCATGAAAAATGCCAGTATACTGAAATCATATGCCCTTAATAGGGTTAAGATTAAAATTCATATACACTAAATGTACAAAAGCAAGGAAATTGCCAAATTTGTACACGTTTATTGTCATTAGGGGTATGACTATATATCAACTACACAATTTCATTATCACATTAGTACAGTATAAATCTCTATGCATGAGTGGATGAAGTGTGTGAGGTGCGCTGAAGAAAAATTCCTACCAGTAAAATACATAGCCCTGTTGTGCTCGCATACCCTTAATGACAATAAAAGTGTAAAAATTTGGGAATTTGCTTGCTTTTGTACAGTTAGTGTATATGAATTTTCATCTTAACCCTATTAAGAACATATGATTTCAGTATACTGGCATTTTTAATGGAATGTCTAATAACTATTAAACTTTTACAAAAATCGGAAATATCTGATTTTTGACGAGAAATGTTTGCACCTTTTCACCACTTTTGCATAAAGCATACATTTAACCAAATATAATTAATATTACCCACCTATACGCATTGAAGCTTTGTTTTAAAATTCATAATCATTTGTTTATTAGTTTAGGATCGAATCCTGTATAGATGCATTTATAAAAACTATAGATACATATATAACGTCATGTAGATAGAGATATAGACACATCTAACTTTATATCGATATATTTCGACAAAGTCCGACATAGTTTTACTTACATACGTGCAGACACAAAATACTGATAACAAGCCGCGCGTGCGTGGTCCCCCTCTGTATGTGACTCGATGTGGCAAGTGTAAAATGCAATACATTTGGGCAATTTGGTGCATTTTTGACACCCTGGGAGCGCGAACCAGATTTTTTTCCAAGGTCAGCGATACATATTTTCTATTAGGAACAATTGCCTCCACATTTTGGCCAAGTTTGAGAGAAATTAGATGGATGGATGAAAAGTTATGGGGCAAAAAATGTCATTTTTTGCCATTTCGGCGCCTTTTGACCACCTGGGGGGCTAACCAGATTTTTTTTAAAGTTCGGAGAATGTCAGTTTCTAACCTGACCAAAGTTACAACTTCATGCAAAATTTCAGAGAAATTCAATGGATGGTTGCGGAGAAAAATCCGGACGGACACACGGACGAAAATGCTTCAAAACATAGGTCTCCCAATTTTTTTAATCGGGGGGCCAATAATAATAACCACCACTAATAATAATAATAATAACCACCACTAATTTCTATTAGGAACAATTGCCTTTACATCTTGGCCAAGTTTGAGAGAAATTAGATGGATGGATGAAAAGTTATGGGGCAAAAAATGTCATTTTTTCCCATTTCGGCGCCTTTTGACCACCTGGGGGGGCTAACCAGATTTTTTTTCAAAGTTCGGAGAATGGCACTTTCTGATCTGACCAAAGTTACTACTTCATGCAAAATTTAAAAGAAATCCAATGGATGGTTGCGGAGAAAAATCCGGACGGACGGACATGCCTCAAAACATAAGTCCCCTGATTTTATAAATCGGGGGACCAATTAAGCGCAATAAATCACGCCAAAACAGATAAAGAAACCTGTTGCATAGAGCGCGTGAAAGCGGTTTAATTCTTACAAAAAAAAACCGTTAAGTAAACGAAGGTTCAGAATCTCCGGTTTGATACAAAACAAAAAGCGAGCGAATTTAATTAATATTTAGGCTCTGTCTTATTTCTGCAGACAGAATTATATAAGGAATTCCCCCACTTTTAGTTGTTGTCACTAAATTGACTAACTTCCTTCTCAATATCTCTGCTAGCTGATTATCAGGTAGATGGAACTAACTTACTTTTTATATAATAACGTGTCACTGATTATGGCAACAAGCAACTCGAGGATAAGGGATACTGAGTTTATCAAGGTGACAGTGAGAAAATAGAAATTGTCGGTGCTTCTCTATGGTTACATCTAGATTGAATATGGGATGAAAAAAATAGCAAGAAACCTTTATAGTGTACTTACTTGTGAGGAAAAAATAATACTGTTCACAACAAACATTACGATACTGTATGCAGTAGTTTTGTTTTCCTCATTATGAAAGTCAAGGGAGATAATTGAAACATTGAAGAGAAATCAACCTTTTTTTTTTGTTATCTCCCTTGAATATAATTGCGACGATATTCCGCGTACAGCTACAAGTTGAATGTATTTTAACAAAACTACTGGAGGAATTTTCGCACTTTTTGGTGAACGGTACTTATTATCACTACCAAGTACATCATAAATACATCATAAATATATCTTGCTATTGACTTCCATATTCAATCTAGGTGTAAGCACCAAATTGTCCAATAGACTGAAAATGAAGATAGTAATTGAAACGTGTGGCTTTGTTTGTATTTCTTATGGAAATGGATTTAACTACTAACGTAAACGAACTTGAAATATATTTTAAAGTAAGCCGACATTATCTCAGATTTAAATGAGTGAATTAGATGGTGTATGTTCTTTGAAAACTGACAATGGATATTAAAAAAATAAAATTTAATTTAAAATTGAATAAAATCAGTATAAATTAAAACTTTCCACCTTGTCTTATTTTCTGTTTGAACTTCAAACATTATTTTGGTGACCAATTAGAACGCACGATTTTATTTCACCCGGCTTTTATGTCGTTATATCCGTTTATGAGCTTCCGGTGAGATTAAAAGTGCATACATCTGCAACCAGATCTGGCAAGCCCGTGACATTACAACCTTTAACCCGCATCTTAATTATAACACTAAATCCATCTTCCTGACATGATCGTTTTAACAAATATGCTATCTCTTCCCTGAAACTAAAGTAAAAACGATGTCCTTCATAGCTGGGAGTCTCAGAACCCAATTTTCTCAGGCATTACCTCAACCTTCCAGAGGGGCAAATAAGCGTATTGCCAGAGGCCTGAGACACCCTCATTCGATACGTAGTGTTCCTATTTACTTGCCACTCCTACGAAAGAAATAAGTTAGATACATGGTCGGCTTGTAATATGGGTAAATCCAGTTCTCCCAAAAAGGCCACTCTCAATTCGACCAAGAAATAAAACTTTCTTCAGTTTAGAAAAATGTCTCCTTCAGTGACAGATAGCAGGGTAGAGTAATTTACTCCTCTCCAGGAGTTAGGCACAAGGCCAGTTTTTATCCTACTCCCACAAGTAAGATGTGACCCAAGCTCGGGTCGGAAAGTGGGGGTTGAAAAGCCAGCGCCCGAGAGGTGAGCACTCTGACCATCAAAAATTGCCTGGGCAGCCCCGTCGGCATTCCCCGGTAGGGGCGCCTCAAGCAGTAAGCAATTAACTTACTCCTCCCCAAAGAGGGGAGGCAAAGCCTGGGAGGGTGGACCTCCTATAACTGCACAGGACAATCCCATAGACCGGCGTAAATCAAGCCCCGAAGGCCAAGACAATACCAGTCTATAGGGTGCAGTATCCATCGGAACAGATACTACACTTTGATCTCGACCAAAAGGCCGAGCCAAAAGCAGAGTAGATGAAGTGTAGAATCAGAACAGATACGACACTATTTTGATAGACAGGATGTCAAGTAGCATGTCGTTAGGTAGTGTTGACGGCACTATAAAGGTTATTTTTCCGAAGCATGAATGCCCCTGTTCGACAGAACTGGATTCTCACTACATTAAAGTTACCTTGTGTTATTATACACTCAGGGGAATGGACGACGGATCAATAAAATGACCACTTGTATTTTGGCAATCGTTTTACACTTACCCATACGTCAATTTCTTATAAGCTAGCTCTAATATGATTATCTTCCACTGTGTAATAATTAGCCCTATGCGTATGTGTCTATTATCTAATATATATATATATATATATATATATATAATATATATTATATATACAGGGTGGGCAAAAATAAGGGTCCTATTTTTAAAAATTCATAACTTTTTTATTTATTGATTTTTTTTTATTTTATTTTATTTTTTTTTAAGAATAAGTAAAGGACCCCTTCCGAAGCAAGCATGAGCCGTATTAGCCCTAAGGAACGTACCCTCATTTAGAAAACATTATTTTTGCTTAAAAAACTCAAAACAGTGTAAAAAAACAATACTTTAGTTTTTGTAAGTTTTAAGAAGTGTTTTTCGGCAAAAATTTGTTTTGTTTATTTCAAAAAATCTCGGAAGGGTCAGTCTACACACACATAAAGTTTGGTGAGTTTAACTTTTATTTTGTGGAAGTTATTCAAATTTAAAGATAGGACCCTTATTTTGGCCCACCCTGTATATATATATATTGAATGAGAGATGCTATATGTAATTATTTCCACAATCAGACAACGCCGCAGACCACAAACTATGAAAGAAACAAACCGGAAGTCCTTGTTTCTTGGATGACATCGTCCTAGCGAGTATAAAAATCCTATTTGTGAAACATCGGCCTGGGTTGTAAGTGGTTGGATGACTCCACCCCGTGTCGAAAAGAGTAGGTATATCCCAGAGTCGGGCTTCGCCGTGGTTTGCTTAATCTGTGTAAGTTAATAGACATTCTTATTTGGTAGAGAATTGATTTACTCCTCTCCAGGAGTTAGGCACAAGGCCAGTTTTTATCTTACTCCCACAAGTAAGATGTGACCCAAGGTCGGGTCGGGAAAGTGGGGTTTAAACATTGCCTGGGCAGCCCCGTCGGCATTCCCCGGTAGGGGCGCCTCAAGCAGTAAGCAATAAACTTACTCCTCCCCAAAGAGGGGAGGCGAAGCCTGGGAGGGTGGACCTCCTAGAACTGCACAGGACAGACCCATAGACCGGCGTAAATCAAGCCCCGAAGGCCAAGACAATAGCAGTTTATGGGGTGTAGTATCCATCGGAACAGATACTACACTTTGATCTTAGCCAAAAGGCCAATATTCCAATTTCGACGACTAAACCTTACTTTGTAAATGCTTTAGATTAAATTAAATTTGACTCCAATTCATAAGTAGCATACACAGATTCGTAAGTTCGTTGCTTTTGATGTAAGTGTGACACACAAAATAACACGCACGCTATCGTATTAATGTGTCTCCCCGGTTGTCTCCTCCCTACCCCCCCCCCCTTCGATGTAGAAAAAAAATCTTAGAGGTTGGTTGAGATCGAACTATAAGCCAGTCGGGCCGACGTCAAAATCCCATTTCGCTAACCGTTGCGCCAAAGAGAAATACTTAAAAATATTACGAAAATTAGGTGACTTGAATGATGTTCCAAATCTAGGTGCGGTAGACATGCGCAGAGCTTTTGATGTAAGCGTGACACACGAACACACACGAACACACACGCTATCGTATTAATATATATATATATATATATTATATATATAGTGAATAGTCATATCTCTATGCTGATGAGTCCCGATTATAAAAAGGACGAATCGTATACTACATAGATACTAAACAATAACACATATTTATTATTTGTCGTTCTTAGAAAAAGTAGAGCACTGTAAGTGTAGTATTAACACAGCATGCCGTCACTAGCTTTAAATGCATCGTTCCTTTCATTAAAAAAAGTCGAACGCTCTGGACGTTAAGCCGCCGTATAAAGTGTTAAAATTATCGCAGTTTATTCGCTATTCAAAATTGGCCGGGTGGTTAAGGCGTCGGATTTGAGTTGCAAAATACTCGTAATCCGGGGTTTCGAATCGCATGAATAGTCATATCTCTATGCTGATGAGTCCCGATTATCAAAAGGACGAAACGTATACGTACATAGATAATAAACATATATATATATATATATATATATATAATTACAAAATGTCTTCGTACAAACATAAGCAAACGACCTTATAAAACCGAGAAATATGTCCGTTCTCTAAGTGTTCATATTCGAAGGAAAAACTCACAATAAGAGTCACGTGACTAGATATATTAAAATTCAAACGTCGTTAGTTGAAGGTTAAATTGCTTGAGGCCGTTAACTGTCGATATCGCAGAATTTGAAGTAGGTCAAATTGGCAGGATGACATCTTATAGAAGAGTGTGGCAGACTATTTTGTCTAAAATATATATAGAGAGATTCAATGCGAAAATACACTTATGCCAAGTAAGCTACACATATTGAGCACTGAAGTAAATACCGTGTATGTATGTATTTATTTATGCGTGTTCAGCCTTCGTCAGCATTTACAGAAAAAAATAAGCTTCGCCAGTGTTAGCACTAATTTTCATAATTAAAAAAAAACTGCGTGTTTGGGACGTCCTTTTTTTTCTATTTTTCCTCTATAAGCAATTGAGGCGTTATTTTATACGAATATTAGTGCGAACACTCGCGAAGCATGATTTTTTTTTTATTCGTCATTTTTGACGAAAGATGTACACTCCTTACATCATAATAGTATAACTCCAATGTTGATTGGAGAAAGATGTTTTTGTTTTTTTTATTATTCTACACTGATATATTTTAATGGATGGTTATGTCTGGATACGATGATTTTTTTTTTTTTTTTTTTTTTTTTTTTTTTTTTTTTTTACTTTTCTTTTTTTTTTGGGGGGGGTTGTTAATTCTTATTCGTTGAATGTGTCGGTGTTGGGGGATGGGCCGCGTAATACCTTTGGAAAGGCGTCCGGGTCTTTTTAAAACGAAATCGTCGATCGGCTTATACGATTAGTCAGGACACCTGTTGTACGAATCGATAGCGCGTGACATCGATTTCTGCCGTGTCAACATGGGTGGGGGGGAGGAAGTGGAGGAGGAGGAAGAGGAAGGAGATGCTGCTGCTGCTGAATGGTGGCAACACAGAAAGAAGACGCCTGTGAAAACAGTGGCGATGCGGGTTGGGGGAGAATAGGATGGAGAAGCTGCGTGGGAATCGGTACAAAGGGAAGATGAAGACGCGACTGTAGAACGTACAGGAAAAGAGAAAGAGAATCGAAAGCAAGGGAATAAGATGGCAAAGAGGAAAGTAGTGATAGTAATCCTCGTTGTAGATGAACATACAAGGGGGGAAAGCCTAACAAGAGGAAGGGGAGGAAAAGTAGGAGTAGTAGTGACAGAAAAGGTAAAAGCTGGGGAAGAAGAAAGAAAACGACCATAATAAATAATAATAATCTACTACTAATTTTGATTTGGTATCTGTCTGAAGCCGAAACTAAAATATTACTCTATAAATTGTACTATTGTAATTCTATTACTAATGGAAAGTTTTGCTTCCAGTGACGTCATTCATGTTGTTCCAGCTTTCCCTGCTTCCAGTGACGTCAGCTTAACTTTTCTTTCTCACATTATTACCTTAACAGTAAATAAACTTCTATCTGTTAAATGTTAATCTGCCTGTGTCCTCTCTTCTTTTACATTGCCGTAATTTGCCTGTGTCCACTTTCTTAGTTGTAAAACCGATCACCCCAGAGTAGTGGCGCTGCCCAAGCGTCTAGGACAAAAACTATTTAGGTGACGGGACCCTAATGGAGATTTAGTACCCGTCTGTCTGAAGCCGAGACGGTTCAGTTCTAGGAGGTCCACCCTCCCAGGCTTCGCCTCCCCTCTTTGGGGAGGAGTAAGTTTATTGCTTACTGTCTGAGGCGCCCCTACCGGGGAATGCCGACGGGGCTGCCCAGGCAATTTTTAAATGGCCAGAGTGCTCACCTCTCGAGCGCTGGCTTTTAACCCCACTTGCTCGACCCGATCTTGGGTCACATCTTACTTGTGGGAGTAAGATAAAACTGGCCTTGTGCCTAACTCCGCGAGGAGTAAATAAACATACTTATATTACTAATTGAGATTTAGTACCTGTCTGAAGTAAAACTATACTGTTATTCTATAAATTGAACCAGTGTACTTCTATTACTAATGGAAGGTTTAGTATCTGTCCGTCTGAAGCAGGAACTATACTATTGCTCTATGAATTGTACTTCTATTATTAATTGAGATTTAGTATATGTCTGTCTAAAGCTGAAACTGTACTATTACTCCATACAATTTAGTTTTGTACTACAAACGGAGATTTGGTATCTGTCTGAAGTCAAACTATACTATCACTCTATAAAAATGTTTCTACTTGTATTATTAATGGTGGTTTGGTATCTGTATGAAGTCAAAACTATATGTTCGTACGTACGTTATCACCAGTCACCTGTTTACAGTATGGGATCGTCTTCTCGACGATGATTGTTATTAGTGATTAATCGTATGTTGCTAAGGTTTTTCAATTATGAAATGAAATATTCCAAAATCTAAGTATATCGTCCTGTCGCCCAAAACATTGCAATTTTAATTAAATACATTTACAAAAGTAACATTTGTTTTATTGATTTGAAGCATATTTAATTGATAATAATGTTTACTGTAAAAGGATAGATAATATATATTGTTTTAAAAAGAATTAAACTGTTAAAATTTGTAAAAAAAAGGACAAAAGTTTTTATCTATTTAAAAGATTAGTTAGCGGACAATTTTTGTAAGAAGAATTAGTCAGTTTTGTTAAAATAAAATGGCTCGTGTATTGACCTTGAGAAACTTTTATATATTTTTTAAAATATTAACACTGAATTATACAAATTGATGTAGAAAGCATCGTGGGGTTTCCACGCGTTCTCTTAGTATATTTTGATAACTTAAAAAACATGCTAAACTAATCCTTGGTTTCAGGATTGAGTTATGTTTGGAAATAAATTGTTCCTGTCATTAGCCACAGTATGCACTTATCTTACGACGTTACCCAGGTGTGAGTGTTGGTTGAATCAAGGCAGGCGCGAGAGCGCTCTACCCCTTAATAGACTTCACAGATTGCCTATGCTGGAAATCTCATTTCTTTGATCAATCATAACTCAAAAACCAATAAACCAAATTAGTTAAAACGTTGCACACAATTTTTATTTGATAGGTTCTATAAGTGTGTAGAATTTCAGCATCATTAGTCAAGGCAACCCAGAGATCCAGAATGTTCAATCATGAAATAATGTTATCTGTGTGTACGTACGTATGTGCCACCCTGTATATCATCAACTATTTGATGGATTCAGCTGATTTCTGGCAGAGATATAGGTTCTAGGATCTAGTTGGTTGCATTTTAATTTCAGTGTACCATATACCTTAGTTTTCCAGAAAATTCCAAAAAACCTTAAAAATGACCAGTATTCATACACTTTTTATACTATATCTTATCGACCATTTGATGGATTCAGTTGATTTTTGGCCAATATATTTACCTGTGAATATTGGAAGAAACGTTGATTAGTCAAACTACCAACTATATCAGTTATGAGAACGCATTGTATTGAGGCATAGCCTTTACAAAAGTAGTGACATTCCATGATAAATGCCAGTATACTGAAATCATATGCCCTTAATAGGGTTAAGAGGAAAATTCATATACACTGAATGTACAAAAGCAAGGAAATTACCAAATGTGTAGACTTTTATTATCATTAAGGGTATGCGAGCACAACAGGGCTATGTATTTTACTGGTAGGAATTTTTCTTCAGCGCACCTCACACACTTCATACACTGATGCATAGAGATTTATACTGTAGTGATGTGATAATGAAATTGTTTGGTTGATATGTAGTCATACCCTTAATGACAATAAAAGTGTAAACATTTGAGAATTTCCTCTTGTACATTTAGTGTATATAAATTTTCATCTTAACCCTATTAAGGGCATATGATTTCAGTATACTGGCATTTTTCATGGAATCCTCTCAGATTTTCTCAATCCATGATTATTCATATAAAAAATATCGACCTAGACTAAACGTAAAACTCAATGGATTACAACGAAACTAAATTCTTTCTTTTTTCTGAAAACATGTACCAGTAATTGACCTTAAGTGCTGCCAAAGCAAATGTCTGTATGTAGCTTTAGTTTGAAAGATATATCTGTCAACGGTACAGGGCGACATCTTACTCTATCTTTCTATATTATTTAGTGCCTATGATAACATATATTTATGGATGGGATCAACACGTAAACTTGTTAACCGATCATTAAAAATTTGTGAACAAAACCGCTAGGCGTAACGGTGGGTAATGTGGTCTATATTTAGTTTTATTTAGTTTCATGCAATGGGCGCAAAGAAAAATTGTGAATTCTGATTACTCCGTTATTTGTATAATTTTAACAATAGGTATTAAACATCAATTAATGAATATTTCAGTTTCTTAGGGTTATTTTAAGAGAAGTTTAAGGGGAGGTAAGCCCCTAATTTCTTATTTGAAAATATAAATATTTAAGATTTGGATCAGATTTTTTGCATAGTCACTAGACACCAATTAAGCAATATCCCCTAACTTTTAAGGTTAAGCTTAAAATTGACTTATTTGATTTACTCGATATTGATAAAGATTGGAGTAAGAATGCTAGACATAAAGTTTAGTAGCATTATCTCTTGACTTTAATTTTCATAAGGCGACATAAAAGTGGTGCAAAGCTGTTCTATTCATAGAACTTCATCCGTCCTGGGGCGGGTATTCTTGTTTATTACACAACGGAATAGTTCAGACAAGCTAAATGCGATGTTTAAAAAAAGTTGTTTATTTACTCCTCGCGGAGTTAGGCACAAGGCCAGTTTTATCTTACTCCCACAAGTAAGATGTGACCCAAGATCGGGTCGAGCAAGTGGGGTTAAAAGCCAGCGCTCGAGAGGTGAGCACTCTGGCCATTTAAAAATTGCCTGGGCAGCCCCGTCGGCATTCCCCGGTAGGGGCGCCTCAGACAGTAAGCAATAAACTTACTCCTCCCCAAAGAGGGGAGGCGAAGCCTGGGAGGGTGGACCTCCTAGAACTGCACAGAACAGGCGTGCAGTATCCATCGGAACAGATACTACACTTTGATCTTAGCCAAAAGGCTGAAAAAAAAGTTGTGCAAAACTGTTCTGTTCAGCGAATTAATTTTAGCCGACATAGGAGACTCATTTTTTTTTTGGTCCCCCCGATTTATAAAATCTGGGGGACTTATGTTTTGAGGCATGTCCGTCCGTCCGGATTTTTCTCCGCAACCATCCATTGAATTTCTATGAAATTTTGCATGAAGTTGTAACTTTGGTCAGGTTAGAAAGTGACATTCTCCGATTTTTGAAAAAAAAATCTGGTTAGTCCCTCAGGGAGTAAAAAGGCCCCGAAATGGCAAAAAAATGACATTTTTTTGTCCCATAACGTTTCATCCATCCATTCAATTTCTCTGAAACTTGGTCAAAATGTTGAGCCAATTGTTTTGGATATAAAATGCGCATCCTTGAGCTCAGAAAAATTCTGGTTCGCGCCCCCAGGGGGTCAAAGGGGGGGGGTCAAAAATACCTCAAATTGCCCAAATTTATTGCATTTTACACTCGCCACATCGAGTCACATACAGAGGGGGACCACACACGCGCGGCTTGGTTTTTTTTTTCTAATCTTTCTAGGTTAACCAACGCTTGTATGTCGTATGACGACGAAATATGTGTCAATGGATAGTTGTATTAAAACACACGCATACATACATACATACATACATACATACATACATATGTGTGTTTGTTATTATGTACGTGTTGATCTCTTATACTAACTAAAGTACGTCTGAGATGGCGACAAAACAGGAAGAGCAAACATAGAGAAAGTCGAGATGGAGTGAATCACTTTTTGATTAAATCTTTAATATCTTCTCGCAAACGAAAGACAAATTCCAACACAAAGGAAACTAAAATAACTGATTAAATATTTCATTTTCTCTTGTTTACTTTTTTCTCATAAGCGGCTGAAATCGAACACAAAGCAATGTCAACATCTAAAACACGTGCCAGCATGTTTTTTTAGGTATGCATATATGCACACCCACGAAATAAAGCTCATATACTCAATAATAAAGACCAAGGTACGTATATATATATATATAACCCCCGACTAGTTGCTAAATCCAAACCTTTACTGTAGAGCTTCCTAGATTACCTGATGATTTTCTAATCTGAGAGCTTTTTTTCTTGCACCGCTTACCTTAAGAATTCTATTCCAGTTTCCCCGACAGTAATACATGCAGAAAGTTAAATGTAATGTAAACATATTGCTGCCCACCTGGCTCCTTTTTAAAATATGACCTCTACCACAGTAGCCCATTACGTTTCTGTATCAGTAAACCTTGTTTGGGGGGCGAACAAATGTTAAAATTATATATATATATATACACTTCCATTCTCTCTCTATCTCTATCTCTACCTCTCTCTATCTCTCTCTCTCTCTATATATATATATATCTATATATCTATATATCTATATATCTATATATCTATATATCTATATATCTATATATATATATATATCTATATATATATATCTATATATCTATATATATATATATATATATATATATCTCTATATATATATATATATATCTATATATATATATATATATATATATATATATATATATCTATATATATATATATATATATATATATATATATATATCTATATATATATATATATATATATATATATATATATATATCTATATATATATATATATCTATATATATATATATATATATATATATATATATCTATATATATATCTATATATATATATATATATCTATATATATATATATATATCTATATATATATCTATATATATATATATATATCTATATATATATATCTATATATATATATGAGAGAGGAAGGATGATACTGATCCGACGTAAGGAAAAAGGAAAAGACCAAGAGATATTGTTTTATATATTCATCAACGTTTCGTCTTTATTGTTGTTTTCTTCATATTAGTATCATGAGGAAGTCTTACAATAAAGACAAAACGTTTATGAATATATAAAAAAATATCTGTTTTGTTTCCTTTTTTATTTCCTATATATATATATATATATATATATAATTTATTTAGATACTCTATATTACATATTTCAGCAATGTACCGCGGTTTCATCCAAAAGGGCAGATTTAGACATGTTTAGTAAATCTCCGTGCCCAGTGGAATCATCGGCAAGCTGAAACGATTGTAGTCACGCCCGACATTACATTGCTGTACATTGCTGAAATATGTAATATACAGTATCTAAATAAATTATATTAGCTCTCTTATATGATCGAGCACTTTATTTGATTTCTTTTCATATATAACCTGACACACTATATATATATATATATATATATATATATATATATATATATATTAGGGGAGGTCGATTTTGAAACTGTAAATTATCGCACTCGAAGAAAGTTGCCAAATAATGTCAAAAGTTACCACAAGAAATATTTTTCTTCAAAACTTTGTATTTATTTGAGCATTGCAACTTTAAGATCGAATAAATCGAGATTTTTTCTCACAGCCTAGATTTCACCGGCAGATGTGTCGCCTTAAATTAAACCCGGGTTTTAACAAAAAAAAGTAATACATTACTTAATAATAAATATTTTAAAGTTTATTATTCCTTTTCTTAAGAAATTAAATGTACATATTCAAATTAAAAAGGAATAAAACACTATAATATTTAATGTTATATATAAATAATTATTTATTTACATAGGCGTTTTATTTATTGGATATTTTTTATGGTATTCACCGGTTGAAAATTCAACGAGCGAATTTGAATTCACGTGTTGATTTTGTGTTTACAAATGTAATTATCACAAATATATATTGAATTGTCGAGCGCTGGCTTATCTAATCCCACTTCCCCGACCCTTTTCACACCTTACCTTCTGGGAGTTAGATAAATAAAAACTAGTTCAGCCAGGGTTTTTTAACCCACCAAATAAACCGGTATCGTCCGGGTCTTTGGGTCTGGATTCACGCCCGTCTGTCCGTCCTGTGCAGTTCTAGGAGGTGCACCTCCCAGGTTTTGCCTTCCCTCTTTGGGGAGGAGTAAGTTTATTGCTTACTGTCTGAGGCGGCCCTACCGGGGAATGCCGACGGAGCAGCCCAAGCAATTTTTAAATGGCCAGAGTGCTCACCTCTCGAGCACTGGCTTTCTCATCCCACTTTCCTGTGTCAATCTTACCTTGTTGGAGATAGATAAATAAAATCTAGTTCAGCCAGGGGATTTTACCCCACCAAATAAATCGGTATCGTCCGGGCCTTTGGGTCTGGATTTACGCCGGTCTATTGGGGCTTGTCCGTCCTGTGCAATTCTAGGAGTTGCACCCTCACAGGCTTTGCCTTCCCTCTTTGGGGAGGAGTAAGTTTATTGCTAACTGTCTGAGACGCCCCTACAGGGGAATGCCGACGGGGCTGCCCAGTCAATTTTTTAATGGCCAGAGTGCTCACCTCTATAGCGCAGGCTTATCTAATCCCACTTTCATGACCTTGTGCCACATCTTACCTTGTTGGAGGTAGACAAATAAAACTATTTCAGCCAGGGGTTTTTATCCCACCTAAAATATTATATGTATTGGAGTTGATGGGAGAATGGATAAGGACACATTGATGTATAAGGAAATTGTGGATGAAAATAGACAGAGAATTATGAAAAAAACTAAGGGACCAGAACACCATTTAACTTTTACAAAAGAAACACCATGTGAAAGTAAATATCTGACACAGAGTTCTTCCTAATAGTGGTGCAACAGGTGCTGTTCATGCAGATCAAGTGGTGGATGTTTTGCATGAATTCCACAGTGAGAACAGTATCAAGGCTATACTTGTTGACAACACTAATACCAACACAGGTTGCGAAGTTGGAATGGTTGCAATTTTAGAAAAAAAACTTTAAAAATCTTCACACAATTGGTTGCTCTTTGCATCATAATGAACTACCTTTCAGAGCCCTTTTTAAAAACATAGATGGTTGCGCAAAGGGTCCTACAACATTCAGTGGCCCTCTGGGGAAATTATGCTCAAATGATTGCCATGATTTACCCCAAATATCATTTTCCACTATTAGCAATCCTCTAGAGTCAATTTTTAAAATTGATGAAATACATGATCTTAGTTCTAACCAAAGACTCCTTTATGAATACACAGTAGGTATTTCTAGAGGTAAGGTTGACTCTAGATATACCTCCTGGAAAATTGGTCCTTTAAACCAAGCAAGATGGTTAACTTTGGCCATCAGGCTCATGTGTTTATGGACTCGTGGTGCATACCAACAAAGGCACACGACAAAACTACACTATGTAGTAAATTTTATTGTAAATGTGTATGCCACTTCTTGGTTTGAAATTAAAAGAAATAGTAAATTCCACAATCAGCAAGTGCACATTTTTAATATGACCCAGAGGATTAAGGAGCAGCCTCAGGAAATCCAAGATATCACATTTAGAAATATACAAGGTAATACATTTTGTTTACTGCCTGAAAACTTTCTATATTCCATGGTTAAATCTGAAGAGATTGAAGTAAGAGAAGAAGCTTTAAAAAGAATTTTGGCCATTAGGTAAGTAATATTTATTCATATATTTCTGACTCAATTATTTATTCCAATTTATAGAATGATTTTTAAAGATTTTATCTAATTTCACCATAATTATTAAAGCAGTACAGATTGGAATTTTTTAATAATTCAATTAATTAATGTGTTCTTTCAGGAGTGAGGAGTCAACCAGAAAAAGATTAAAAAGAATACCACCTATTAATTTTAATGCCACACATTGGACACAATTAATAGATTTAAAATTATGCTGCATTTTTGGCATTCTCAGGGCGTGGAACGGGCAGTTAAGTTAATAACAGAAGCTTCACAAACTGTATATGGTTTTGAAGCAAGGCATCAACACATTACAGCCAAAGTTTTGAGTCAGAAATTGAGACCAGCATTTTTGTCTAAGGGGTCTTATATGGAGCAATTTGACTCAATATTAAGCTCCATTAAAATAGTGTTAGGTTTTTCCTTATTTCTTTGCTTGTTATATTTTCACTTATAACAGAAAAAAATCATTTTTTTAGGTATTCAAATATTACTGTTTAATTCATAACGTTAAAAGGTAGTTTACAAAAGCAGATACTGAAAATGAGGGGGGGGGCAAATTTTTAATTTGAAGATTTCTTTAATTAATATCATTTTTATAAAATAAAAGGACATTCGCTGATTTTAAATGCACAAATTATTTGGTTTTAACACCAGTATTCAAGCAAATCTTGCAAAAACGAGGAATTTTCAGTATATTCTTGTCTACGATCTTTGATACCAAACGCTCAAAAAACCGCTGAAGTTTTTGATCTAATTTTTTGCATGAGTATTTAATAGGTCTATATACAACTTTCGGTACGTGCCTTTTTTTAATATTTAAAAAAAAGTGTAAAATCGACCTACCCTAATATATATATTTATATAATGTATGTATTTAGGCAGCATTTTCTCATTTATGCGAAAATTGATAAAAAAAACAGACATCATCTTTTGTATTATACCTTTTTATTTTTTCAATTTTTTAGAATTTTCTTTTTTTGTTTTTAATACAAAAAAACAATACATGTTCCATAGGTTTCACGAACATTTTCGATCCTTCATCGAATCATCCTCAGGTGGCAAAAGCAAATGAACAAAAAAGCTGGAGAAAGAAGTTAATTTTTAAAAGACGGTGACGAAACGTTTGGTCGCATTATTCCAGGAATTCGTTGACTATTTAAATTCAGCAACGCTGGAATGGCATCACAGAACAAAATTGCATTACGTTAAGCATTTCAACATTTTACCACATGTTTGATATGTGATGTTATTCTTTTTAGGTTGCTTTTTTTTTCATGTAGATACCTCTCAGTATTTAAAATTTTAAGAAATTGTTTTTGGAATGTTTAATTTTAGTGTTATTAACTAGAATTTTTCTTAAATCAGAGGGAGGGCAGTTATGTTTTTGTAGATGTTGGTAAATGGAACTAGAGTTTACAAGATGCGGCGGGATAGGGTAGTGCTTGTACAACCAATGTAACTATTTGTAGTCAATGTTACTTCTGTGTGCATGGATTCGACGTAGGTTATATTGAGATTATAATTTAGATTGTTGTGCGTGAAAAAGTACTCGTTAAACTATATATATATATATATATATATATATATATATATATATATATATGAAGCAATCCAACAAAAGATATAAGCGTCAACTAATATCTTATAATTAGTGAAACATCCGGATAAAAAACTGAAGCTCAATATACTGGATAGAGCATTAATATTATAATATAAAATGAAGTAATAAAATAAGGTGTCAATCAGATTTTATTAGAATTCAAAGTTCATGCAAAGCATCCTTAAGTCCTTAGCTAATGAGTTTTCAAAGATAATTCTTCTCTTCAGAGGACCATTACCGCAGTTATACTACTACAGGCAATAAAATTACGCTTTGAAAATATATAAAATTATATACACAAATACATAAAAATACATAACATCAAACATATCAATCCAAAAACATACTTTTGTTGAATCCATACAGTCCATCCAGGTCATACAAGTAGAGAAGCATAATCAGGAAGGACATTAATCCAAGATACAAACAGCAGTCCAAATACGTGAAATTGAAGGGGCCGGCAAAGTTATCCAGTCGCGAAATGTGTCCATATTCAATGTTAATGATGAATAAATCAATCAAAATAATACAAAAAATCTAGCATTACAGTCCTTATTTTCCAAACAATTTTCCATTTTGAAATTATGAAATAAACGTAAAATCCCTAATGAGGGGGATCATATCACGTTTCTCCTTGGTATTTATCGACTTCCTACTCAAATCCCAGAAAAAGATTTGTTAGATAATAACCAGCGCTGCCACACTTTCCTTCAAACCTCTTGATTGGGATGGAAGGGAAGAATTTTAGAAAAACTCTAAAGTCCATATTAACTTTATTTTTACACCCTTACTTTTAAATGTCAACCACACATATAAATATGTTTAAACAGTAACAACTTATTTTAACGTTACTGCGCATGTTCGTTTATATGGCACGAACTTAAATTCTTTTTAAACGTGTGTTCTTTTGAAAATCATTACGTCATATTCAAAAGAAAAACTTGCATTCATTATAAAATATATTATTTGGTGAATCTATATACTGTTCAACAATTATGGTGTTTTGCGAATTGCTCTGTTCGTTCGCAAATAGAAACATGGTATTGACTGAGAAAAAGGAGTATGCAGAATACACGTTACTAAGGCACTACTTTTTACGATGTCAGTATCCGTGTTCAAATCTTACGTAATGTTAAAGGGATAATTTTTACTGGATACGTGTTTTTGAAATTTAAAGAAACGAACAGAACATAATTGCACAAATAAACATTAAATGAATTGTTTGTTTTAAATAAGTGATCTCTTTTCTTTTTGTTTGTTTGATAATCTACAAAAAATAGTAGACATAAAAGGTATTCGGCATTAGAGTAAAGCGATGTATGTTAGCTTAAAAACATAATTTCTAACTGGTGATACCAGATCAGGCTGCCCTGTGGCTCCCTGAGACGAAATTCACCTACATTGAGGTTTTTTTTTTTTTTTTTTTTTTTTGTAAAACTTAATTATGTTCTACAAAAACAAAAACAACAGCCCCTCTCCCTTTCTCATCCCCTTTTTTATTTTTATTTTTCCTACCCTACTCCCGGTCCTGGATATGACCTTAAACTACATCCGATGGTGAGATCCGGCTTACGGACTTTGGGGAATGTGGAGCCTCCTCTTGATTACCATTGCTCCCAGGTCCACCCTGACCCGGAGTGGTAGTACCTGTTAGGGTCCCAACTATGGGTTAAATAGAAACAGATATTAAAAGGGGAAAGAAACAAAAAAGAGAAGAAAACAAGACCAGATTCGGCATTAAATAACCCAAAAAGGGTTGATATGCCGTAAAACAAAACTACCAAACCAAAAACCCTGATTAAACATTTGAAGATATAAAGAACTTGAAGCATAAAAACTTTCACTATAATGACCAGATTCGGCATTAAATAACCCAAAAAGGGTTGATATGCCGTAAAACAAAACTACCAAACCAAAAACGATGATTAAACATTTGAAGATATAAAGAACTTGAAGCATAAAAACTTTTACTATAATGACCAGATTCGGCATTAAATAACCCAAAAAGGGTTGATATGCCGTAAAACAAAACTACCAAACCAAAAACGATGATTAAACATTTGAAGATATAAAGAACTTGAAGCATAAAAACTTTTACTATAATGACCAGATTCGGCATTAAATAACCCAAAAAGGGTTGATATGCCGTAAAACAAAACTACCAAACCAAAAACGATGATTAAACATTTGAAGATATAAAGAACTTGAAGCATAAAAACTTTTACTATAATGACCAGATTCGGCATTAAATAACCCAAAAAGGGTTGATATGCCGTAAAACAAAACTACCAAACCAAACCATAATTTCTAATAGTTTTTCCCCCCAAAAAACTATGAAAATACATCATCGTAGTTACTTACTCTCTTCTACAGATACCAAGTAGTGTATTTTCTCAAGGAATCGCACAATTATTTTCCTTCGTACTAGCTGTAAAGCGACAAAAGCTAGGTAAAGATGGGCATTAACATGCGCTGGCAGTGTACCGACATCCCTCTAGTTGGGAAAATGTTTAAAATTTTATTAAAATTTTATAATTGTGTTACTATTGGTGAACAAACATTTGGGGATGAGTCGAAAGCGTTAGTCTTGTTCTTTATGACACATTACTTATTCCAGTGAGGGTGGGTGCGTCGCATATAGTGTAGCAAGGTGTCACCAGACGAGCGATCATAGTTTGTCTCTCTATTTGCACTTCCCTCGTTCTCTCTTAATTTGCCTTCCTTCTCTCTCTCTATTTGCCCTTCCCTCCTTCTCTCTCTATTTGCCCTTCCCTCCTTCTCTCACTATTTGCCCTTCCCTCCTTCTCTCTCTGTTTGCTTTTTCCTCCTTCTCTATTTGCCCTTCTCTCCTTCTCTCTCTCTCTCTGTTTGTCCTTTCCTCCTTCTCTCTCTCTATTTGCCCTTCCCTCCTTCTCTCTCTCTCTATTTGCCCTTTCCTCCTTCTCTCTCTATTTGCCCTTCTCTCCTTCTCTCTCTCTCTATTTGCCCTTCCCTCCTTCTCTCTCTCTCTCTCTCTATTTGCCCTTCCCTCCTTCTCTCTCTCTCTCTCTCTCTATTTGCCCTTCCCTCCTTCTCTCTTTCTCTATTTGCCCTTCCCTCCTTCTCTCTTTCTCTATTCGCCCTTCCCTCATTCTCTCTCTATTTGCCCTTCCCTCCTTCTCTCTCTCTGTTTGCCCTTCCCTCCTTCTCTCTCTCTCTGTTTGCCCTTCCTCCTTCTCTCTCTCTATTTGCCCTTCCCTCCTTCTCTCTCTCTCTATTTGCCCTTCCCTCATTCTCTCTCTATTTGCCCTTTCCCTCATTCTCTCTCTATTTGCCCTTCCCTCATTCTCTCTCTATTTGCCCTTCCCTCATTCTCTCTCTATTTGCCCTTCCCTCCTTCTCTCTCTATTTGCCCTTCCTTCCTTCTCTCTCTCTCTATTTGCCCTTCCTTCCTTCTCTCTCTCTCTATTTGCCCTTCCTTCCTTCTCTCTCTCTCTATTTGCCCTTCCTTCCTTCTCTCTCTCTCTATTTGCCCTTCCCTCCTTCTCTCTCTCTATTTGGCCGTCCTTCCTTCTCTCTCTCTATTTGCCCTTCCTTCCTTCTCTCTCTCTCTATTTTCCTTTCCTTCGTTCTCTCTCTCTATTTGGCCTTTCCTTCCTTCTCTCTCTCTCTATTTGCCCTTCCTTCCTTCTCTCTCTCTCTATTTGCCCTTCCTCCCTTCTCTCTCTCTCTATTTGCCCTTCCTTCCTTCTCTCTCTCTCTATTTGCCCTTCCTTCCTTCTCTCTCTCTCTATTTGCCCTTCCTTCCTTCTCTCTCTCTCTATTTGCCCTTCCTTCCTTCTCTCTCTCTCTATTTGCCCTTCCTTCCTTCTCTCTCTCTCTATTTGCCCTTCCTTCCTTCTCTCTCTCTCTATTTGCCCTTCCTTCCTTCTCTCTCTCTCTCTCTATTTGCCCTTCCTTCCTTCTCTCTCTCTCTCTCTATTTGCCCTTCCTTCCTTCTCTCTCTCTCTATTTGCCCTTCCTTCCTTCTCTCTCTCTCTATTTGCCCTTCCTTCCTTCTCTCTCTCTCTATTTGCCCTTCCTTCCTTCTCTCTCTCTCTATTTGCCCTTCCTTCCTTCTCTCTCTCTCTATTTGCCCTTCCTTCCTTCTCTCTCTCTCTATTTGCCCTTCCTTCCTTCTCTCTCTCTCTCTATTTGCCCTTCCTTCCTTCTCTCTCTCTCTATTTGCCCTTCCTTCCTTCTCTCTCTCTCTATTTGCCCTTCCTTCCTTCTCTCTCTCTCTATTTGCCCTTCCTTCCTTCTCTCTCTCTCTATTTGCCCTTCCTTCCTTCTCTCTCTCTCTATTTGCCCTTCCTTCCTTCTCTCTCTCTCTATTTGCCCTTCCTTCCCTCTCTCTCTCTCTATTTGCCCTTCCTTCCTTCTCTCTCTCTCTATTTGCCCTTCCTTCCTTCTCTCTCTCTCTATTTGCCCTTCCTTCCTTCTCTCTCTCTCTCTATTTGCCCTTCCTTCCTTCTCTCTCTCTCTATTTGCCCTTCCTTCCTTCTCTCTCTCTCTATTTGCCCTTCCTTCCTTCTCTCTCTCTCTATTTGCCCTTCCTTCTTTCTCTCTCTATTTACCCTTCCTTCTCTCTCTCTCTATTTTCCCTTCCTTCCTTCTCTCTCTCTCTCTATTTTCCCTTCCTTCCTTCTCTCTCTCTCTATTTTCCCTTCCTTCCTTCTCTCTCTCTCTATTTTCCCTTCCTTCCTTCTCTCTTTCTCTATTTGCCCTTCCTTCCTTCTCTCTCTCTCTATTTGCCCTTCCTTCCTTCTCTCTCTCTCTCTATTTGCCCTTCCTTCCTTCTCTCTCTCTCTCTATTTGCCCTTCCTTCCTTCTCTCTCTCTATTTACCCGTCCCGCTGTCAGTCTGTGTGTCGCTCTGTCATTCACGCGCTCTCTCTTTCCCTCTCTTTTCTGTGATACAACGATTCTAATATTCGGACTGGTGCATCAGAATGCACCAGTCCGAATATTAGAATCGTTGTATCACACCCACTCTTGCTTTATGAAATTCTCATTTTATCTACATTAATAATGATCCGGGATGGTAGTATCTGTCAGGGCCCAATTTCTGGGTTAAATAGAATACATCGTTTACAGTTAGGATACTGGTACAGTGTGTGACCCATGTTAAAACCGACTTTGCATCGGCATCGTCCGGCAGTTTACAGAAACAGCTGGAAAATGTCGACACACATATACAATCAGATTGCAGCACACGAAAATTTGCAACTGCGAATTGAGTAAAGCGTAACATTCCTTGAGACAATTACTTAGAGCAATAATGAATTTTAGCGGTTTAGTAAGTACAGATGATTCAGTACTGACGAATTAAAAATATCAATATTTTTTTCACTCTAACCCTAATTCTAACTTTGAAAATAAAAATGTGAAACCCTGCTCAA
>OY744544.1:29384845-29449845 GCA_963556195.1 Sepiola atlantica
CGACATCTAGAACCACTCGGCCAACGCTTAACAGCGAATAAAGTGGTAATTTTAACACTTTATCTGGCGGCTTGACGTCATAAGAGCTCGCTCTCTCTCTCTATCTATCCATCTATATATATATATATATATATATATATATATAGATGTTTCACGACTCATCAGTGTGGCTATATGTATATACATACATACACGTCATCTTTGTAAATAGGTAACGTTTTATAAATAATCACTTGCATTAACCATAAATACTTATATTTTCATTTATGACTTGCCCACAAATTTAGCATCTTATGCTACAGGCATGTTCAGGCGTCAACTGAGACTCCGAACCGTACGCCTATTTTTAAACATGCACGTCTCGTTGGGATTGGGGTATTATAGTTTTGGTTCTCCAAGGAACGAGGTAGTTTGCTTTCTGCCTTGCTTTGTCTTAGCTTCTGTAGTCGGCGGCAGACATTCAAAGAGTATTGATTTACTCCTCCCCAGGAGTTAGACACAATGCCAGTTTTTATCCTACTCCCACAAGTAAGATGTGACCGAAGGTCGGGTCGTGAAAGTGGGGTTTGAAAAGCCAGCGGCCGAGAGGTGAGCACTCTGGCCATTTAAAAATTGCCTGGTCAGCCTCGTCGGTTTTCCCCGGTAGGGGCGCCTCAGACAGTAAGCAATAAACTTACTCCTCCCCAAAGAGGGGAGGCAAAGCCTGGGAGGTTGGACCTCCTAGACGTAAGTCAAGCCCCGAAGAACAAGACAATACCAGTTTATGGGGTGTAGTATCCATCGGAACAGATACTACACTTTGATCTTAGCCAAAAGGCTAAGAATGGGTTAGGAATAACTAAAGCTTATCTAATACGTAACAGATGGATGTATTTTATTTTCGTTCTGACTTTATTACGAAGACATGCGTGCTCACTGCTTGCCCGATAGATTCAATTTGCAGAAACGTTAATTGAATGTAAACAAATATCTTGCTGAACAAATCCAACCCCAGGTTGCTCCCTTATAAATCTGACCGTAATCTTAACGCGTTATCTTTACGCTTCAGTTACTGTCTTGTTTGGTGTGAACACCAGTTGAACGAAAATAAAATATTATATTTAGGAATAAAATTAACTTGTTACTTCCTTTGATTTTTGTCTATTTTATGGCATATCAACAGAAGTGGGTTATTTATTGTCGATCGATATTAAAATGTTGCCGAAAAGTTTAAAAAGAATAATTAGTATTATTTGAATATCTGTGACAACTATTCACATTTGGTTCATTTTCAAAAAATTAAGACCAATGAAACCTCCAACCTTAGTAAGTTGCACATTTCGTACTGAATCACTTTATTTACTCTACAGGGGTTGGCCTATTCTCGTACTGTCAGTCCTTACCGAGTAGAAGTAGATTTTTTTCAACAACTGCAGACTGGTGGAACTCTCTTCCTGCTGACTGTTTTCCTCTGAACTATAGAGTTTTGTTCAAGGTCAATAAGCATATCTTGCCTTTGCGTTAATCATCTTTCGTTCTGTTTAGCTCTTTACATCAAGTGGCTTCATTTCTTGTCTGGAGTTACTTCCACAAAAAAAGGGTATTTTTTAAAAACTTTATCCTTAGTATCGCCTGTCGAAATACAATACTCATTCTGTCCATAAAAAATAATAGTTGGGTCGAAAAATCTGATTTTTATTTTCTCTATAGATAAGTTATTCTATAATTTATATACTTTGTACCAGCTAACATCTTTCAGAGAACTATACCATATCGTTCATATCAACCTGCTCAAGAGAGTGTGTAGGAGGTAGCTTGCTTTGTAAGCTTATTGAAAGAACACCTCCCACCCTGGAGTTGATATATACCAAACCAATGTTCACCACACTCTAAAATGTTTACCTCATTTAAAAATATATATTCGAGTTACTATATAAATTTTATTTCATACGAGATTCTCAGTGTTGCGTTTAACCTTGTGCGATACCTGAATGTTGTTTCATACAACGAAAACAAAGTGTCAAGACAAAACTGTTGAAGACGGAGGAGGCTTATTCGCTTTGATATTCGTTCAACATCACTAGCAAATGAGGTGGAGGGATAGATATCGATAATAACTTTTGACATATCTTATCAGCGCATTTTTAAAACCACATGTTCACACTTGTAGCGCTTCTAAGGAACTGTCGACTTCTCTCACTCACTCTCTTTTTGAACCATGTGATGTCACATCCGTGTTTATCAATTACCACAGCTCGAGTAATTGTAATCTCGGGTTAAGCAATTTAACCCCGACTGAACTTTCATTTTCTGTTTTTCTCAATAAACCATCGTATATACTAGTGGGTGTACTCATCTTATTAAAACCAGGTTATAAAACATTTTCTGATTCTACTAAATCTATGAGTTAACTTTTGGAGTGAAGCCAAAGGATGCACTCGCTATTGATAATGTGAAAGGGGTGTGAGTAAAGACTTTCATTTAAATACTTTTTAGTGCTTATTTATATTGACGCTTAATAAAAAATATTGCACTTTGAAATAAAATAACAGGAAAACTTTATAATAGTCTTACTTAACAGTCGAAAAATATTAGTGTACACAAAAAATAAGGTAAAAAAACGAAATAAATTTTAATAAAAACAAACGAACTCTGAACGACAAGCCAGCGTGTCCTATTTTAAGAAAAATAGAGAGCATTCTACGACACGCATGCTTGACGCGAATGCCGTTCGAAGTTCGTGGACTCCAATATTAAAACAATTTTACTTTTATTAAAATTATACTTGCTTATTTTCCGTAATAATTGGTGTTTTCCTGTTTAATTTGAACGGCCATATTTCTATTGAGCGTCACTAAAAATGGCCACGTATTTTCTGTTAATTCATAGATTTAAGCTAATTTTTCCGAGGGCTCCTGTTAATGATTGAGGGCAGCTGTGTAATCCTGCACCTAATATTACCATTTTTATTATGTTTTTTTTTATTTTTTATAATTGACACGTTATAAATCAAATGAAGTAAAAGGTCAAATTTCCTTGATAAAATTGTACAAACTTTCATCAAACTTTAAATGCACTATTCAAAGTATCTTCACTAATTTAGTTTCAGATTATATAGGGTAAATAAGTTTATTTGCAAAACAATAAGGAGCTTTATGAATGAATAAGATAGCCAGGAAGCACAACTCTCTTCATCTCTTTTTTCCGTTTCCTCTTTCTGCCCAGTTAACTCTTCTCTCAGACTCTAAAGCTCACACTCTCTCTTTCCCTCTCGATATTTCTTTCTCATATATATATATATATATATATATATATATATATATACAAACACATCCGGGTCTTTACAAAGAGCATCCAGGCGTTTACAGAGCACATCCGGGCGCTCACAAGTCCACGAGTCATCCATTGGACAGCACTTGTATGCTAATAAAAAGCGCGGTGAGGCATACTCCGATCAATGTGTTCGCATTGTACACAAGGCCCGTTCCAAACACTATCTCAATGTTGTGGAGGCCGTGAGTGTTACAATGCGAAAACCACCGCTCTGTAGGCAAAAAGAGTTGTCTCACAAGTTGGACTTATTTAGAGACTTGTAAATAGGAAAGAACTAATTTGCAAATTATGTCCATATATTCTTTGTCGGTTTATTATGACGATATTCAATCTCCGTTTTTTTGCGTTTTTTTCTTCACTTCACGTTACTCTTTTCCCCGTTTTTAAGCGATATTCGCCGACGTTTCCCTTGACACGGTGTCGGTTGAAAGGCACCTTGGGATTTAGTCTGTTAATCTTAGTCGATCTTTTTATTTTTTTCAAAAATTTGTAATCGAATGCCTTCCGAAGATTAAATATATTACTACAAATTTCCTCTTTTTCTTGTGATATTGTCCTCGACCCGCTAAGACTCCGTTCATCCTATTTAAAACCTTCATGAAATTCTGTACCACAAAAATGTGTTAATATATATGTATGCATATATATGTATGCATATGTATGTATGCATATATATGTATATAAATATATGTGTATGTATGTATGTATGTATGTATATATGTATGTATGTATATATGTATGTATGTATATATATATATGGGTGTGTGTATGTATATCTACAAGTAAAAAACGTAATATAACAACAATTTAATCAACCAAAACGAAATGAAATAACATTAAATTACATTTTTATCAGACTACAGACCAAAATAACAAAATGCCGAAAAAACAATATGAGGAAAGAAATCACTCACGGCTATCAAAAGCGCTTGAGATTGACTCCCCCCTCGTCCACACTCACAAAAATATATCTCTGGGATCCATACTATACCAATTGAAGTGACACGACTGCTAACTCGTAGATTGGAGAAAACAATTAAGAATGTAAACAATGAGAAAACTGTCATCTTTAATCAAATGTGCATCGTTATATGTATGCTTCGAATTTGTTTTGCAAAACACTTTATTCATATAATTGTTCCTTTACATTTTCAGAACACATTTGTTTTTTGATAATAAATTCAAGATGTTTTCAAAAGGCTTCGTCAATTAATTTTTGATCTCCCATAAAATTAAACCGGTAAAAATCAAAAACTGTTGACATCAAAATTGTTCTCATTCTTTTTACTTATCAATCCCATTTTCTTTTCAAAGAAAATTAGAAAAATAAATATCTAGGGCCGTCCTTGTATAGTTAAATAACCAAAACAAATATCTACACACACTCGAAAGAAAGTAATGTTCAGTAATTCGGAATATTTATTAATCATTATATTTCGAGCTCTACTAATATATACACTATGAAGCAATTAACTAAAACTTTGTGAATTTAAATTGAACTTAAATACCTATATTTACCTCTCTTTCTCCTTTGCTCTCAGATATATGTATATATATATATGTATATATATATATGCATATATATATGTATGCATATATATATGTATATATATATATTTATATATTAATAATAATCCAGGTAAAACATTCACAGGGTAGTAATTCAATTAATATGATCTAAGGTTAAGATCAGATTCGAACTCTCCCTGATGAGATCTCAGTTTATAATAGCTGTTGATCGATAACATCGACATGCCAGTGTCGCAGATTTTGTACATATCTGTGTAAATAAAAAATAATCATGTATGCATATATATAATTATAAATATGCATGTGTTTAAAAGCCAGAGCAACGCAGAAATATTTCTTTTAAAGTATTTTTTTCATGTAATTTTCAAAAACTTCTTCCTCAGATATAGGAGTTTGTGTTTTTCGTTTTACTGTCCGCGTGACACGATGTCACGATAAAGTACAAGTCCGTATTATCTTAAACGGTGATATTTTTCAACTGTTCTAATCAGGAGGAGTTCGCGATGGCCCGCGTAAAAATATTAATTAGCCACAGACACGTGTTATATAAATCAACCTAGCAAGATTCCAAAGCGGGCATCACATTTTATTTAGGAACAATTACTTCAAATTAGTATTTAGGTAGTGTTTTCCGTTCAGAACTATCGCAGGAAAATACACAATTGACAGAAAAAAAGGAGTGATTCATTTAGTCCTAGCGACGATTGGCTTAGTGGTTGAGCTCAAGACTCTGGGGTTTTAGTTTCGAATCTCGCTAGTTTCTACCATGATCGTGAGTCGAATAACGACAAAACGTGTGTCCGTGGATAATTATATTTATATATATATATATATATATATATATATATATATATATATATATATATATATATATATATGTAAGTAAATTTCGTGTACAACAGAATGGTAGGATTAATTTTAGAGGAAGCATTATTAAAATCAATGAAACACTCGTCTGTTTCATTGATTTTAATATATATATATATATATATATGTATATATATAATGTATGTCGCTCCTCAAGAAAAATAATCCCAATTAGCATTTAGGTAGTGTGTTCTGTTCAGACGTATCGCAGGCAAAACACACAAATAAGTAGCATATATACATATATATATATATATATGTATGTATGTATGTATAAGACGTGTGTTGGTTCTAGGCGCCATTACTATACGAATGCCCACCCCATTGTTTATTACTTTTTGTCATTCGTATTTATCTTATTGCTGTTTGAATTCATTTGATTCCTCTCCTAAGTTTATTTTTGTCGTGTATAATGAAAAACACGTGTTGAAAAACAATCTATTCATGAAGTTGTTTCCTCCAAGAGAAGATGAACAATGGATCGGGCTAATGGTTTCTAACATATTTCTAGTATGTTAACAACAGAGATGATAGATGGATAGATATATCGATCCTGAAACTCACAGCGAGAAAAGTATTGATATATTAGTCATGGAATTTTTGAAACCTTTTTAAACTATATATATAAAAAAAAAATAACGAAACATTTTAGTCCAAGTACTTCGTTGGAAAATTCCCTTGCTTGTAAGTCGATCAATCTTTTGTAATCATTATATATATATATATATATATAGATAGAGATATAGATAGAGATATAGATAGAGATAGAGATATAGATAGAGATATAGATAGAGATATAGATAGAGATATAGATAGAGATATAGATAGAGATATAGATAGAGATATAGATAGAGATATAGATAGAGATATAGATAGAGATATAGATAGAGATAGATATAGAGATAGATATAGAGATAGATATATAGATATATATATATATATCTATGTGTTTAGGAATGTTATTTCAGTTGTAGCTTTAATAAGCAACCACCTGATCAGGCTGAAAAAAATGTCCATTCTCTAAGTATATATACCTATATGTACTTTTATCAAGAAGAACACTTACAGAAAAGACATTTGTTCGGTCTGAGGATGCCGTTGTTTATTATAGCTACGACTAAAACATTGCCATGTATATATATATACATATATCCGAGTATGGTATAGATCCACAAGGTATAAAGCCAGGGGAGTTGAACCGGGTTTATGAGAGTGCTCAATAAAAAATATAGAGCAGAAATATAAATATAAATGATAATTTATTTCATTTTGACTACAAAATTGATTTTGTTTCACGAGAGCAGTTTGAGGGGCTCACGATCATCAGGTCTTGAAATAAAATTATCATTTATATATATATATATATATATATATATATATATATATGGAAATATAGTATAATACCTTCATGTGTGTGTGTGTATATGTATGTATATAAATATTAGGGTAGATCGATTTTACACTTTTTTTTAAATATTAAAAAAAGGCACGTACCGAAAGTTGTATATAGACCTATTAAATACTCATGCAAAAAATTAGATCAAAAACTTCAGCGGTTTTTTGAGCGTTTGGTATCAAAGATCGTAGACAAGAATATACTGAAAATTCCTCGTTTTTGCAAGATATGCTTGAATACTGGTGTTAAAACCAAATAATTTGTGCATTTAAAAGCAGGGAATGTCCTTTTATTTTATAAAAATGATATTAATTAAAGAAATCTTTAAATTGAAAATTTGCCCCCCCCTCATTTTCAGTATCTGCTTTTGTAAACTACCTTTTAACGTTATGAATTAAACAGTAATATTTGAATACCTAAAAAAATGATTTTTTCTGTTATAAGTGAAAATATAACAAGCAAAGAAATAAGGAAAAACCTAACACTATTTTAATGGAGCTTAATATTGAGAGTCAAATTGCTCCATATAAGACCCCTTAGACAAAAATGCTGGTCTCAATTTCTGACTCAAAACTTTGGCTGTAATGTGTTGATGCCTTGCTTCAAAACCATATACAGTTTGTGAAGCTTCTGTTATTAACTTAACTGCCCGTTCCACGCCCTGAGAATGCCAAAAATGCAGCATAATTTTAAATCTATTAATTGTGTCCAATGTGTGGCATTAAAATTAATAGGTGGTATTCTTTTTAATCTTTTTCTGGTTGACTCCTCACTCCTGAAAGAACACATTAATTAATTGAATTATTAAAAAATTCCAATCTGTACTGCTTTAATAATTATGGTGAAATTAGATAAAATCTTTAAAAATCATTCTATAAATTGGAATAAATAATTGAGTCAGAAATATATGAATATATAATAAATAAAGGTATCATTATATATTTTCATGTTCATAATTTTATCCTAAACTATTTAACTGATCATTATGATTTTTGGTAAAAAGTGTGTGGAAGCCCTTTTTGAAAATTTAGATACTTCCGTATGTCTGTAAAATTTTAATACATCAAATGATAAATATTTCCATAATATCAGTTTCTTTAGAGTATTTAAAAATAGATGTTATGGGGACTAATATGCCAACAACCACTATTTTTTAAAAAAGTTAAATATATCAGATTTGCATTAAATTGAATCGATTGTAATAAGAGACTAAGTAACAGAGATTCCCTGAATTTCAGTTTGTTCTTAAGATCCCTTAAGCTTAAACCGAAAAATTTAGACACTTTTTTTTTAGAATTTAAATCTAGTAATTCATTTTGATCAGAATCAGTATTCTAAACATAAGGTATACTATCATTATATCATAATTTTAATCTAAGTAAGGGGGCATAAATGTGGTCCTAAACTGTTCTGTTTGGAGAAATAATGTTACCCGTCCTGGGACGGTGATATTTCTAGTACATACATATAAATATGGTATGTTATTAAAGTTCCATTTTTGTTGATGTTATTGTTTGTGCGGATAATATTCCTAAACCAGCGATTATTACGTCCACAGTGCTTGAACTAAGCAAAGAATGTCAGAATACGAGTTCGCACAGATGTCGAGCATGTGCCTTACATGAGCGTCGTCTTTGGCTACTTTAGCAACCAGTCATACGTCCAAAGAAGGGTAACATTTTACAAAATTAATACATATAAATACATACAACTTAATAAATAATATACTGTAAATTGTCAGAAATAAATTTCTAATATTAGGGGTGGGACGTAATGGGTGAACATTTCAGATTCATGCGAGTAGTATTTTTTTGTTTTAATTTATACATAAATAAAACTAAACAATCAAACATTTTGAAAATTTTGCAAAATTCAGAAGGTGCAGGCCAATAGTGTTTGGCTATTTTACATTCATGAAAACCCTTTCACAGCCTGAAAATGGTCCTAAATTAAAGTACTATATCAGATTTAAACATCTATATCCATTCATAGCTTTTGAGGATGTTTTAGGACCTGCAATGACGCATGAAACCACTTTTTCACCGAAAAATGATGGATTTTGAGTCCCGTGGAGCCCTAACGGCTATTTTTGGCCTGCACCTTCTGAATTTTGCAAAATTTTCAAAATGTTTGATTGTCTAGTGTTATTTACGTATAAATGAACACAAAAAATACCACTCGTATGAATCTTAAATGTTCACCTATTACGTCGCACCTCTACTAATATTAAAATATGTATTATCACACGTATCCGTGACCAACTGGTTAACAGTCACTTTATTCTATTTTGAAAATTCAGCACATGTTAAAAATATGCTAATCTCTGTTTGCTTGTATAACTAAAAATATTACATCTCTTTATTTGTATATTAATATTATTAAACACAGCCTATGAGTTTTCAAACTTTTGCATTGGTTGCTTAAGTAGTGTTCTCTGTAGACAAGTGACAAGTCTCCAGAGATTTTCAGAAGTTTTCACAACTTTCGATAACGTGTTGCGTTATCGCCGAAGCCGTTTACCTCTGATTTTTAATTGGCAACAGTAATCGGTCTTCTCTTGATTAAAGTGGCAATACGCCTCCCCAAGTTTCCAGTCCTGTCCGCACCCTTCTAGTGGAGGTCTGGTTGGTGCTTTTCTTCCTCAGTCTTTCCATTCTCCTTGACCCTCCGTTACTATTTTTTGTGTCCTACTAGTCGAGGCTTGTGCAAAAACTTGTGTGCTATTTTTTCTTTTTTGAATGACATTTTGTGACATTTTTGGTTGTTTCAGTTCCCTTGGGCTCGTTTCAATGTATTTGCTTTATTAATATTTCAAATGTTGTGAGGTTTGTTAGGGTTCTGAATTTATGAAGATTGGTGTCAGTATTCGAGGATTTTCCTCAAGATTTCACCTGTTTTCATCATTGCCGTCCATGGGGGTCGCAGGTTTTCCTTTGTTCTACTTTTCAATTTTTTCCCAGGTTTTTCGGGATGTCCAGGTTCCATATTTATTTAAGATTTCTGGAAAGTTCATATATTTGCTGCGTTTTTCTGGCCTTAATCTTCACTTCATTATCTGAGTGGACGGCGAAATGTATGATTTGAAAGGTGTTTTCCTTCCTGTTTACTATTATGACATCCGGTCTCTCTGCTTATTATCCTCATCATTATTATTAGTATTAGTATCAGTATTATTAGTATCAGTATTATTAGTATCAGTATTATTAGTATCAGTATTATTAGTATCAGTATTATCAGTATCAGTATCAGTATTATTAGTATCAGTATTATTAGTATCAGTATTATTAGTATCAGTATTATTAGTATCAGCATTATTAGTATCAGCATTATTAGTATCAGCATTATTAGTATCAGTATTATTAGTATCAGTATTAGTATTAGTATGAGTATCAGTATTATTAGTATTAGTATGAGTATCAGTATTATTAGTATTAGTATGAGTATCAGTATTATTAGTATCAGTATTATTAGTATCAGCATTATTAGTATCAGCATTATTAGTATCAGCATTATTAGTATCAGCATTATTAGTATCAGTATTATCAGTATCAGTATTATCAGTATCAGTATTATCAGTATCAGTATTATCAGTATCGGTATTATCAGTATCGGTATTATCAGTATCGGTATTATCAGTATCGGTATTATCAGTATCGGTATTATCAGTATCGGTGTCATTAGTATCGGTATCATTAGTATCGGTATCATTAGTATCGGTATCATTAGTATCGGTATCAGTAGTATTGGTATCAGTAGTATTGGTATCAGTATTATAATTCACTCACTAGGTGTTACAGAGGTCATCATATATTTCTCGCTGATAATAGTTGATGGTGTTACCTGGCGTTTCAGTGACAAGTTTCCCCAGATTTCCGGCATTCTCTGCTTCTTTCAATAAACGTTGCTCATAATTTTGCGTTATCGCAACAGACGTTTACTATTGATTTATCGCTGGCAACGACCATAAGTTTTCTCTGGGATTTGGGTGTCCATAAGCCTTAAGATTCCAATACTTTCCATACTCTTCCAGTGGATGTATGGTTAGTACTCTCCTTTCTCGGTATTTCCATCCACCATGAACCTTCATTACTATTTACTGTGGTATCAGATGAGTGCGATGCATTTTTTGTCTGGGAAAGGGGGCACTTTATAAGTTTTAGGATTTTCAGTTCCATTAGGTTCTAAGGGGTGTTCCTCTCATGTTTTTGTTTTATTTTTTGCAAGTCCCACTTGGCTTGTTAGTGGGCATATTTTATGTGGGTTGGTTTCAGCGTTCGAGGAGTTTTCTGAAGATTTCAGCTGTTTTGATCATTGCAATCCATTGTATAGTCTCAGTTTTTGTTTAGATTTTAATTTCTCCGACCTTTTTTTTTTTTTTTTTTTTTTTTTTTTACATGAACTGTTCCTAGTGTTCCTACGATTATTGGTATTACATTGACTTTCATGTTCCATATTCGTTCCATATTCGTTTTAGTTTTCTGCCAAGCTCTGTGTATTTGCTTAGATTTTCCATGTCGTTAATCTTTACCATGTGGTCAACTAGAATGGTAACATTTACAATTTGGCAGTTTTTCTTTCCTGTTTACTATGACGTCTGGTCTCCTAGCTTTGATGAGTCTAATTGTTTGTACATACATGTCTCAGAGGATTTTCTTATTAGTATTATTATTTGGTTGTTTGGTTGTTTTGTTTTACGGCATATCAACCCTTTTCAGGTTATTTAATGCCGAATGCAGTCATTTTGGTGAAAGTTTTTATGCTTCAAGTTGTATATATCTTCAAGTATTTATTGATGGTGTTTGGTTTGGTTGTTTTGTTTTACGGCATATCAACACTTTTCAGGTTATTTAATGCCGAATGCAGTCATTTTGGTGAAAGTGTTTATGCTTCAAGTTGTTTATATTTTCAAGTATTTATTGATGGTGTTTGGTTTGGTTGTTTTGTTTTATGGCATATCAACCCTTTTCGGGTTATTAAATGCCGAATGCAGTCATTTTGGTGAAAGTTTTTATGCTTCAAGTTGTTTATATCTTCAAGTATTTATTCATGGTGTTTAGTTTGGTTGTCCCGCTTTACGGCACATCAACCCCTTTCAGGCCACTCAATGCCGAATGCAGTCATCCTGGTGAAAGTTTTTATGCTTCAAGTTCCTCACACGTTCAAATATTTATTGATGGTGTTTGGTTTGGTTGTTAAAGTATATTTGTTTTCTTCTCTTTTTTGTTTCTTTCCCCTTTTAATATCTGTTTCTATTTAACCCATAGTTGGGACCCTAACAGGTACTACCACTCCGGGTCAGAGTGGACCTGGGAGCAATGGTAATTAAGAGGAGGCTCCACATTCCCCAAAGTCCGTAAGCCGGATCTCACCATCGGATGTAGTTTAAGGTCATATCCAGGACCGGGAGTAGTGTAGGAAAAATAAAATAAAAAAGGGGAGGGAGAAAGGGAGAAGGGCTGTTGTTTTTGTTTTTGGTTTTGTAGAACATAATTAAGTTTTACAAAAAAAAAAAAAAAAAACGTCAATGTAGGTGAATTTCGTCTCAGGGAGCCACAGGGCAGCCTGATCTGGTATCACCAGAGTATTATTATTAAATAGTAAAGATGCTTATTATAGTGTATTGCAATATAACATATATCTACATATTGTTTTCATTGGAATCACTAATTTTGATCATAACTTATACATTTAAGGAATATCTTAGAATGCTATCTTTTTGGGGAATAGCCTTAAAAAAGTAAGCATTTGTGAAATATTATCAGAATACTTTCTCTTTACTTAACAATATACATATAGCGTTACAATCAACGAATTCTTTGATTCCGGACAGTAACAACATATCTCTGACTGGTATATTGTACTACATAGCTAAAGTGTTATTTTGTTGACACGTCGTAAGTAGATGGCTAAACTAGTTCTGGAATCTCGTCTTCGTAAAGATATTGATCTTTATTTTGCTTTGTAAGCATGAGAATTTTTTAAAAGAATACATTCCATTAGTTGTTCTAATCTGAATATTAGTTTCTGCTGGATTTATTTGGTATTTACTAGCAAGTGCATCTTCAGTAATGAAAGTCCCCCGTCTGCGTAGAGGTGGTAGAGACCTCGAAACAGACGCTTGATCGCTTTGACGTCGAACGCCCAAGTGATATGAATTATGTGGATTCTTTGGCACGTCGATTCCCTGCTGTAACGCAACTTCCTGTACACGTAGACCTAAATTTTAACTTGACTTCTCATGGAAAATTCCCATTTTATTTAATATATCCATACGTGAAATTACTGTTTTTAACATTATTTTTGCAAGTCCAAAATTAATCTTACTGAAAAAGGTTGAGAATGACGAATTTAGATATGACATAATAGAAAATGCTTGCTAATGAGTCGAAAGACGGGGTTCAATCCCCCGTTGAGTGATACAAAACCCTCCAACGGGGGATTGCACGGTGGCTAAGTGGTATACGACGCGAACTGAAGATCTGGGTGTGCCGGATTTGAATTCAGTTCGTTTCAGAGAAGCACTTTCATCAAAATCCACACCTGACATTGTGTCTAACCTCTCGGAGAGGAGATCAATAAAAGAGCAAATGAACCAACCATGATAATTGAGGACTCCTAACTAAAAGCATCAGCTGAAAATCAATGTTAAGTATAGTAATCAAGCCAAAATGGGTGGCCTGCTCCCCTATATCTTCGAAAAGGAATGCATTCTGGCTGCCCTCTACTACGACCGATCCATGTATTCTTTTTACTATGTGTGTGTGTGTATATATATATATAGTGTGTAGATTCAATTTTGTGGTTGTTCATACATCTGAGGAGACCTAATTAAAGGGGTCGAAATAAGTTATTATGTGTACAACCTTAATGTGTGTATAGTTTTTCTTTTTATAATTCTATATATATATATATATATATGGATGTATATATATATATATATATATATATATATATATATATGGATGGATGTATATACAGGGTGGGCAAAAATAAGGGTCCTATTTTTAAAAATTCATAACTTTTTTATTTATTGATTTTTTTTTTTTTTTTTTTTTTTTTTTTTATAATAAGTAAAGGACCCCTTCCGAAGCAAGCATGAGCCGTATTAGCCCTAAGGAACGTACCCTCATTTAGAAAACATCATTTTTGCTTAAAAAACTCAAAACAGTGTAAAAAACAATACTTTAGTTTTTGTAAGTTTTAAGAAGTGTTTTTCGGCTAAAATTTGTTTTTAGTTCAAAAAATCTCGGAAGGGTCACTCTACACACACATAAAGTTTGGTGAGTTTAACTTTTATTTTGTGGAAGTTATTCAAATTCAAGTTATTCAAATTTAAAGATAGGACCCTTATTTTGGCCCACCCTGTATATGTATATATATTAGATTTTTTAAAATATTCATGCAAGCGTTTTGGCTTCATATGTGCCGGCATGTTTTGTCTTAAATGTCCTCATTGCTCTAGACAAAACATGTCCAGGGTGTTAGTATGAATTGAAGAAAATTATATTAAAATATAGATCTACTAGTTATTGAGCACTATTATATAACTAGCTCTTATGATTGAGAACTCTGAATAATTTTTCTTAAAAAAAACGAACAAGAATATTGGCCGCGAGGTTTAAGACGTTGGGTTGGAGTTGAAAAATACTTATAATCCAGGGTTTCGAATCGTGTGACCAGTAGTGAATAGTCAAACTTTTACGCTGAAGAGTCTTGATTGAAAAAAGATGAAACGTATACGTCCGTAGATAATAAACAACAACAAATATTTTCATATTTGTCGCTCCTAAATAATTAGTAGAGCACTTTCGTAGTAGTGCAAATACAGCGTGACGTCATTTGCTTTATAATGCATCATTCCTTAATATAAGTAGAATGCCTGTGCTGTCATCGCCGCTTATAAATGTATTTAATCTACCACAGTTTATCAGCCGTTCAGATATTGGCCGCGAGGTTTAAGACGTTGGGTTGGAGTTGAAAAATACTTATAATCCAGGGTTTCGAATCGTGTGACCAGTAGTGAATAGTCAAACTTCTACGCTGAAGAATCTTGATTGAAAAAAGATGAAACGTATACGTCCGAAGATAATAGACAACAACAAATATTTTCATATATATATATATATATATATATATATATATATATTTACACACAAGGGTTCTCGTTAGATCACAATTAAGCAACGTTGAGCCTGGTCAGTGCTAGATGGATGACCATCTAGGAATGCCAGGCCCTGTATGTTGACACCTAGCTATGGGTAAATAGCGTCACCAGCGCAGTGCCTAGCGTGGCGACTATGACAACAAAAACCTGAATGTCACCAATAAAGTGTCGGACACCAGGGATGGTTCCCCTCTCATGGAGTGATGATTATAATTTAGGTGATTGTTGCGCATTTTAATATATTTCCGGAATTTATTATCTATTTTCTGCCGAAACCATTTTTAATATGTAGATTTTTCAATGTACTGTTCGTAATAGGATCGATAATAAATAGTTTTGGTTATTTCGATTCAGCTTTTGGCTATACATTCCCGTTTTCCATTGCAGGTTTTTTTTATGATTTGCATCATTTTTCAATTATAAATAAACTGGAAGCATACCCGTCCACGCATTAATAAAACTAATTCTCCGAACATAAGTTTCGGGTGCTTTATTAGATGAGGATCCATGCTAAAAGTGACTAGCCGTCGGTACTTTCCAGATATTTACGTAAACCGCTGGACAGTGCTGAATAAAAAATCCGTTAAATTAATTGCGTTCAAAAAATCACAAACGAGGCTGGATTTACAACCTGGGGCGAAAAAACACAGGCACAAAATTAAAGAAAAAAGAATCAAATACAGTTTGTCAAATTGTATGAAAAAAATTATTTTTAACGAAAAAATAAAGGTTTCAAGTAAGTGTGCTTTTTTTTTTTTTTTGCTTTTTTTACTGAAAATTATTTTTGTTTGTAATTAGGTAAAAATAGCGTCGTTGGGTATTTGTTTTACTGATTATTATTGTTAGTTTCGTAAGGGTTAGGTATTTATTTTTTTTGTTGTTTTTTTTGCCTAGACAGTTTTTGACAAAAATATCACTGAACAACGTGTAGAAAAGATTTCTTTCGCAGGAAAGTTTTTTTAATTTGGAGGGGGGGGGTAAATTCGGCAGATTACGTAGAACTGTAAGAAATGGAAGGAAGTTTTTGTCTGCTTACTTGTTTCAATCACTTGTAATCGTCTGCTCATTTTATTGCAGTTTCATTGGCTAACCTTCGGTACGTTCCAGCAGTTTACGTAAAACTTCCGAAAAGTACCGACGCCGAAGCACTTTTAGCGTGGGTCCTAATCTAAGAAAGTTCTCAGTTTTGCACCAAATTTATATCCCCTTTCGAAGATTAAAATCAAGGTATAATGATACCAAACGTTCATGTCTAGAAATCATTATCACAATTTTGATCCAAATCTATTACATGATATTAATTCTTGAAATGTCTAAACTTTAAAGCTTAAGTAGTCTTAAGTAAACTTTAGAACTCTGTGAATCTTGCTTAATGTGTTTCTGATGACTATGGATCAAATGCAAATCTGAAATATTTTAATTTTCAAATTGGAGGTTGACACCATATTATTACCCCTTTAAAATACTCCAAAGGAACTGCAATTTTTGTTTTTAATATTTATAAATTGTATCCCTGTATTATGAAAATACATTGAACTAAATATAGCCCACTTTACCCACTGTCACCCATAGCAGTTGTTTCAAAATTTTTAATATTTAATTATTTTAGGAGTGAATCCTTTATATATAAATATATAAACATATACACACACCTAACTTTATACACATATGTTTTCTATTTAGTACGCAATGAGTAGTTTGTATTTTTATACTATATTTCTGTGACCTTATGAGTAACACAAGTACTTTCAGAATTGCGATTGTGCTTAGTTCGGTTTATTTAGCTTCCTGCTCTACAATATTATTTACGGTGAATTTTGATTACTCGGTGTGATTTTTAGTCTAAGGGGGTTCTTTTTCATAATATAAGTTGATAGTCTACGGTAGTAGGTCACCAAACGGCCGGTCATGACAAGCCTAAGTAGAATAGAAACCAAATAAAGTGGTTCTTATTATCAACAAAAAAATCATGGTTAGGTAACGGTTTTAAATTTACGGCGGATGACGTCTAGCGTTGTGTCGTATTGTAAAACCCTTTTTCAGCAGTAATCGCAAAACAAGAACAATGGCGGCAGAGAAACAATCTCTGAAATATTCGATATTTATTGGTTACAAACGTAGTATTGATTGGTCAATTCTCTTAAAATACTCTTTCTGATTGGTTGAAGTCTAGCATAGACAACAAATTAATATTTAGTATTTAGACATAATTGACCAATCGGTACTATGTTTTTAAACTAATAAACATCGAATATTGTAGATTTTTTTCTTTTGCTGCTGCTGCTGTCACAACTACTGGAATAGGGTTTTAAATATACGGTTTTTAAGTAGTATCCCTTCAAACGCTAAAAAAAAGAAAACCATTCCTCAATTTAATAAAAATGTATGTCGTGCTGCCAATGTCTACCTATCACCTTCTGCGACCCAACAAAGGAATTCCATAACGTTACAAGCATGGGACCCTATTTCTTCGATATCCAGCATTGGCCACAAGTATTTATTTTCACTTTTCCCAAGAAAACCTAACATGCCAAATGCTCTTAGATTCAATTTAACATTTCTTAATTTGATTTGACTACATTAATTAAAGGCAACCCATATTAGGATCATTTTATTAATCGAATAAAACATTTTCATTTTTTTGTCTAAAATGGAAATAATTTTACCGTTCCTTAAGCTTAATTACAATTATTCTTTAAATCGATTATTTTTCGAAAACGACGAAGTATCATCGAATTGAGCAACGTCCATTTAAGATTCTAAAATACCTAGATGGATTTCAGAAAGAAGTTGACAACAGATATTAGAAAAAGTTTTAAGCAGTCAGTAAAAATATCCATTATATTGCTGCATACCTTCGCCGTGGGTACCCGGATTTCGTCCTGTTGTTCTGCGTGTTCCGGAATCTAAACGATAACACTGGATGCTGGTCTAGTTTTAAGAAGTGTAATTTTAACATAACACGGGTGGTGTTTTGTACGTGGGAGGGAGAGAACAGGGGAATTACTCGGTGGTGGGGAGAGGATTTATCATCTAAAAGCTGAACCATTTCAGGACCCACTGTGCACCGGCCCCCACTGCTACCGGGACCCCTCTCCACACCGCTTCGCACGTCCTTCTTTCTTGATGGTCAGGAACAAGACAGAAACAACTTCTAACGGACATGACGCCACTTCAGATTTCCGCTGCTACTTCTACCCCGTTTCAGGGCGCCCTAACACTATCTGCGCCCCTCCACTAACTAACACTATCTGCGCCCCTCCACTAACTAACACTATCTGCGCCCCTCCACTAACTAACACTATCTGCGCCCCTCCACTAACTAACACTATCTGCGCCCCTCCACTAACTAACACTATCTGCGCCCTTCCACTAACTAACACTATCTGCGCCCTTCCACTAACTAACACTATCTGCGCCCCTCCACAAACTAACACTATCTGCGCCCCTCCACTAACTAACACTATCTGCGCCCCTCCACTAACTAACACTATCTGCGCCCTTCCACTAACTAACACTATCTGCGCCCTTCCACTAACTAACACTATCTGCGCCCTTCCACTAACTAACACTATCTGCGCCCTTCCACTAACTAACACTATCTGCGCCCTTCCACTAACTAACACTATCTGCGCCCTTCCACTAACTAACACTATCTGCGCCCTTCCACTAACTAACACTATCTGCGCCCCTCCACTAACTAACACTATCTGCGCCCCTCCACTAACTAACACTATCTGCGCCCCTCCACTAACTAACACTATCTGCGCCCCTCCACTAACTAACACTATCTGCGCCCCTCCACTAACTAACACTATCTGCGCCCCTCCACTAACTAACACTATCTGCGCCCCTCCACTAACTAACACTATCTGCGCCCCTCCACTAACTAACACTATCTGCGCCCCTCCACTAACTAACACTATCTGCGCCCCTCCACTAACTAACACTATCTGCGCCCCTCCACTAACTAACACTATCTGCGCCCCTCCACTAACTAACACTATCTGCGCCCCTCCACTAACTAACACTATCTGCGCCCCTCCACTAACTAACACTATCTGCGCCCCTCCACTAACTAACACTATGATTAAGTACTAAAAAGCAAGACGAACGAAAGTTGATATCCACCACCTTACTAGTAGAAGTTATCAATTAGAGTCCACGCCCGAAGTAAATACGAATAAATGCACAGGTGAGAACACATAAGGTGGAGATACGATGCGAATAAACGTATCAAGTTACTAGTTAGCATGAGCTACTCTTTCTTTCTCCGTTGGATTATCTTACTTTTTCTTTACCGGCGTCTCCGAAATAAAAAAAACATTTATCGTAAATGTGTGAACTCTACGATTTTCAACCACTAAAATGATTCCTGTTCGTTTGAAACAAACTGAACGAGCCCGTTTGAAATACTAATTCATTATGAAGACAGCAACGTGACAAGCAACAACCTATAGGAATTAACAGCATCAGAAACAAGACATCACGCGGCGGCACCTTACGATCACCGCCTGCTCTTCGACGTCAGGTTGTGCGAGGCAAGCCAATGACTACTCGATTAAAATTCACCTTTTGGCTACGATCAAAGTGTAGTATCTGTTCCGATGGATACTGCACCCCATAGACTGGCATTGTCTTGGCCTTTGGGGCTTGATTTACGCCGGTCTATGGGTCTGCCTGTGCAGTTCTAGGAGGCCCACCATCCCAGGCTTTGCCTCACCTCTTTGGGGAGGAGTAAGTTTATTGCTTACTGCCTGAGGCGCCCCTACCGGGGAATGCCGACGGGGCCACCCAGGAAATATTTAATGGCCAGGGTGCTCACCTCTCCGGCGCTGGCTTTTCAAACCCCACTTTCCCGACCCGACCTTGGGGCACATCTTACTTGTGGGAGTAAGATAAAACTGACCTTGTGCCTAACTCCTGGAGAGGAGTAAATAAATACTCGATTAAAATTCACGTGCGTACATATTCCTGTGTTAACAAATGATAGCACATTCACAAACTCGCAAATGACGCACACGCACAATGTATCCTTTACACACGCATATTTAAACACTGCCAAAGGAGGGAAAAGAGAACGAAATTCCAAGGTCTTATGAACAACATAAAAAAAAATTGGAATCTTATAAAGATCTCCATCATTTAACTAAATATAGGATCAACCGGACTCGTAAAAAAAAAGAATTTAAAGCGCTACCTTGGGAATATACCCGGTGAACAAAGTGCAACCGATACAAAGAATTGCGCTTAAAGAGATGGTTAGAATCTTAAAAAGATCGCTCGGTAAGAATTTCTGGAATAGCGGGTGAATGTCTGGCATTCTGTAAGATTCGCACTGACAGAAAACTTGAATACTTACTAGACACTGCCCTCGAGTGTCGAAAGATCTCTGTATAAGGGTTTGTGTTAACAACCTGGCACGAGGATGCTATCCCCTACAAGTAAACCTTAGCAAAATATTCAAAATAACATAGTATTCGAAGCCGAAAATAAGATCCCCTCCGCATAGCTGTACACTGCCTCATGAGGAATGGTGCACCTTCTCCAAGTATTTTTTACCTCAAGGCACAGCACTTAGCTGGATACTCTACCAGACTAATTTCATGCTTGTCCTTGAATCCAGTAAGACCAAGGGACCACAAGAAATATATACTATAATAACTTTGTTAACTGGTCCATTGGGGATAAGAAAAGTAATGCTCTTAACGTCTTTACTTACTTAACGTTTGACAGGTAAAGGAGAATTTTAATTAAATATTCGAATATCTGTATGTCATATAGAGATCAAAGGTTAGTCCCAATAAAGGGTCACTTGATTTCTGAGAACTTTGACTGAAGTAAAATAAAATAAATATATATATATGTATTAGATATAATTTCACATTCTACTCAGAGGGCCAGACAAACTCAGGATGTGTTACGTTTCATAAAACCTAAAATCGTGAAGTGTTAACCGAAAATATCTCTCAATTCATTTCAAGTGAAGTTACGCGTCATACACGAACTCAAATCAAATGAAATCTTACAAATGATTCAATTTTTAAGTATTCACTTAAAAATTACTGGAAATCTTAATAGATTTATTTATCGGGAGAGAAGCCTTATTTAATTACATGAAGACATTTGTTGTGGTTGTTCTGGTTATTATTGTTGTGGTTGTTCTGGTTATTATTGTTGTGGTTGTTCTGGTTATTATTGTTGTGGTTGTTCTGGTTATTATTGTTGTGGTTGTTCTGATTATTATTATTATTATTATTATTATTGTTGTTGTTGGTGTTGTAGGTGTTGTTGTTGTTGTAGGTGTCGTGGTTATTATTGTGGTTGTCTTGCATAACACACCGAAAACCACACGAAAAGTCTAGAAGCGTTGTCAACCTTTTTTTACACGTTCTGTAAGCCTTTAAACTGTCGGTCCATTTTCAACAATTCTCGTTAAACACATTTTCTTAAATTCTGTTAAGTGGTTATTAGTGTTGTATTTTTTCTCACTAACTATGAGTACTCGGTTTTTATTGTACACGGGTACAAGGTGGGGACAATAGGCTAGCATACAAGAGTGTGTGCACTATGGCCCATTAAAATGTGTCTGAGCAACCCATTCGGAATTTCCTGGTGAAGGCTTCTAAGGCAGTTAGCTATAAACTACCTCTTTCTCAGAACGAAAAGGCAGGGCTACAGAAGGCGGGAACCTGGAGCTAAACATAACGAATACCAGAGCCAGACATCGTCACAATGGTCCAGTCTTTATCAGACTGTCGAGGACGTATCCTTGATTGGCATGAGTGGCGTAAAAAAGGAGACTGTCTTCTTCGTCTCTGTAGTTAACACACACACACTATTACGAGTGATAACTCGGTGGCACCAACAAGCGGTGCTTCCTGGAGGCTGAGTGACAAGTGTCTCCAGATTCCAAGTACTGTTTCTTTTGATCACCGTTGCAAATCGCTTTGCATTATACCAGCAGTTGTTTACCATTGGATTCTCGCTGATAACGACCGTTGCCGTTGTCTAGAATTTGAGCTTTCTTACAATTCCAGTAATTTCCGTGCCATTCTAGTGATGGTTTAGGTGGTGCTCGACCTAATTAGTCGTTTCAACCTTTCACGTCTTTCAGCACGATTTTCTGTTGTAGTTTCTGTTCCCTTGGTTTCGTCCTATGTATATTTCTAGTTGTGTTTTATATTCCTTTTAGCTTGCTGCATTGGCATACCATTTAGTTAAGCGTTTCGTCTCTTCGTCCACGAAGTCTGCATTTACTGTTTTCCTCGTTTTTTTTCTTGTTTTTATTGTTTATTCTGACGGTATTTCTTTGTGCAGGTGTCTTTAACGATTCTGTTTCTCTATTCACGTGCCCTTTCCATAGCCATTTTCATGTGTTTTCCTGTGCAATTTCTTTGATCTATTATGTAGATCGTCCGTAGCGGCTTCTCGTCACATTTTTATTTTCATTTTTTTTGTGTTTCGTTGCTATCCGTATTGCCAATATTCTCTGTATTCTGTTACTACTTCTAGTCGTTTAATCGCATCGACTATACAATTTTAAATGCTTAGCAGTTCTCTTTGTACATAGACTCCGAAAGTATAATCCGTAGTGCGTTGTGTATAGTCAATAATTTTCTGTTTTTTTTTTAATCCAGATTCCTAAGTTTGTCATTTGTCTAATTTCTGAAGTTTCCGAACTATCTTGATATTCTGCCAAATTATTTGTTTCTACTGCATACCTTAGTTTCAATAAGCTTTCTTATTCCAAGGAATTCTTTTTCACCACTTTAATGTTATGTTGATTTGGTGGTATCCGCTTCGGAAATGCCCATATATTTATAGTTATTGTGTTCATTAAGTGTCCACATCAGTCTGTGATTGGTTCGATGCATTACGTGGTTAGTGTTCACTTATCTGAAGTAATGGTATTCTATTTCTAAGGCTATATAATGGCTAAAAATGTAATTTTTTATATTGATTTCTTTGTCCATTTCCTTTTTGTTTTAGTAGTGTTTCTAGCTCCTTTTTGTTTTTAGTTGTGTGTCTACCTCCTTTTTTTAGTTGTGTGTCAAGCTCCTTTTTGTTTTAGTTGTGTGTCTAGCTCCTTTTTGTTTGAGTTGTGTGTCAGGCTCCTTTTTTTTTTAGTTGTGTGTCTAGCTCCTTTTTGTTTTAGTTGTGTGTCTAGCTCCTTTTAGTTGTGTGTCTAGCTCCTTTTTGTTTTAGTTGTGTGTCTAGCTCCTTTTTGTTTTAGTTGTGTGTCTGGCTTTTTTTTAGTTGTGTGTTTAGCTCCTTTTTGGTTTAGTTGTGTCAAGCTCCTTTTTGTTTTAGTTGTGTGTCTAGCTTTTTTCTTTTAGTTGTGTGTCTAGCTTTGTTTTAGTTGTGTGTCTAGCTTTGTTTTAGTTGTGTGTCTAGCTCCTTTTTTTAGTTGTGTGTCTAGCTCCTGTTTTTAGTTGTGTGTCTAGCTCCTGTTTTTAGTTGTGTGTCTAGCTCCTGTTTTTAGTTGTGTGTCTAGCTCCTGTTTTTAGTTGTGTGTCTAGCTCCTGTTTTTAGTTGTGTGTCTAGCTCCTGTTTTTAGTTGTGTGTCTAGCTCCTGTTTTTAGTTGTGTGTCTAGCTCCTGTTTTTAGTTGTGTGTCTAGCTCTTGTTTTTAGTTGTGTGTCTAGCTCTTGTTTTTAGTTGTGTGTCTAGCTCCCTTTTTAGTTGTGTGTCTAGCTCCCTTTTGTTTTAGTTGTGTGTCTAGCTCCCTTTTGTTTTAGTTGTGTGTCTAGCTCCCTTTTGTTTTAGTTGTGTGTCTAGCTCCCTTTTGTTTTAGTTGTGTGTCTAGCTCCCTTTTGTTTTAGTTGTGTGTCTAGCTCATTTCTGTTTATATCAGTGTGTCTAGCTCGTTTCTGGTTATATTAGTGTGTCTAGCTCGTTTCTGTTTAAAAAAAATGACTGTCTAGAAGGACACCTACTTCACTGATGGAAGACAGAACAATTGAAGTGTAATATAAAAACAGATACTAAACTTTGATCTTCCATTGTTCTTATCTGTTTAGCCTCCTGCACAGCTTTACTATATATCTCACACGACCTCGCTATCCAGTGTACCCGGATACGCGTATATCAAAGAGGTTACAATAGTATCGTTGATTCGGCGTTCGCGCTTGACAAGGGTAAAAACGAATTACTTCATTTCCTTTTATATATCACTTTAAAATTATAGAAATAACAAGTATATACATCTTACAAAGAGGTCCAGGGCTTGGATTAGAAGCATACAGAAGTTCTCAGTGATACTCGGGGAAAACGCCGGGGGTGCCTCGATAGGCTTAAAAATGATAAATTTACAAAAATGTATTTCAAGTAATATTATTTTACTTACACCCTCTCCCACCCTATCATTTTAAGTCCTTCTTGGGGACTCACCCCCCAATAATTCGTACATTTTACCAACTCGATATGTTGTTGACATTTGGGTCCGTTTTCTTCTAGAATCAGGCATTTACAGGGGAGACCACGTTGAGGTTTCTAACATCTATAGTGAAAGAGGTATTATGGAACTGACAGGATTCGAACTTGGCACACCCTCTCCACGTAAACTGATGTTTGTATTTTTTTTTCTTCAATACTAGAATCGTAATTTTAAATTGATTCATCAAGTTTTACTTTTTGTTATAGTTTTATTTATATTTTACAAATTTTTAAATACAGGATAAAATACTTTTTGTGATACTGTGGACCAGAGAAAAGAAAATGGTTAATTTAAAATGATGTTAAGGCAATTTGAGATTTGATCCGATGCACGGAGTTACGATGCCATTGTGTTGAATGGAGATCAAATCTTCATTAATAAACAAAACAATAAGCGATTGTGATTAGGATAAAGGGGTCATCTTAATGTTTCAATACTAAGCATGTATTGATTAGTTCACTTCTGATTGGTTGATCACATTCAAGATGCAAATCGCTTATTCTTTTATTTTCACAGAAAAACGTGCCAAATTTTCAGAACGAGGGTAAATCATTGTCCGTCTGTTCCTGACCGTGAAATCGACGAGCATCAAATATATGAACATGGTGAATCATTGAGCTAATCACATGCGCTTATCGACATCGACTGAACATGATATAAAATAAAAATATCGGTTTATTTCTCTCATTGTTATGTGATGTAGTGTCTTGTTCGCTGGCTTCCTTAAAGATGCCTATGCATATATCTATGGGAAAGGAAATCAACGACACTTTGATCACAGCGCTGAGCCTTGTTCTTTGTCTTCTATTAATTAAACGTTTCCAATTGACACGGTTCAACTGTCTCCAAATTCCACTTTGCGCGGTCTTGCGTAATTATTTACTTCAAGTGTTACTTGATCGGCCAACTTTCCTGCGATTTAAGACATCCATTACTCTTGCAACGGTTTATGCAAGAGGATGAACGCTCCACATAACCATGCTGAGCAAATGTAGTGCTTTCAACAAATCCTGTGACTCCATATGTCAAGATTTTAGAACTCTCTTCCTGCTGACTGATGTTCTTCTACCTATTCCCCCGAGTCTTCTCAAGACTAAGGTCAATAGACATCTCCTGTTTTTTTTGCGTTCATCATCTTTTGGTCTGTTTAGCTCTTTATGTAATGTAGCTGAATCCCTTGTCTGAAGCGACGACCATGAAATAAATACGTAAAACACGAATTATATGAACTCTATTATCTCGTCGATCGATCTAGTTTTTGTTGTTGTTTTTTTTTTTTTTTTTTAAACTGGACCTGTGCATTCTTTTATTTTTAATTTACTTTTAATCCAAATTGCGACGATGAATAAATAAATGAATTTTAAAAAGTGAATTAGTTTTATTTAAAGAATATTTAACAGACAATGAGTTTTACGACAAGAAAAAAAGATTAATTTAATCTTTTCCCTTTCATTTTTAACAGTTATTACTGTCTCCCTCTCTCTCACTGAATCTCTCCCTCTCTCTCACTGACTCTCTCTCTCTCACTCTCACTGACTCTCTCTCTCTCACTCACTGACTCTCTCTCTCTCTCACTCACTGACTCTCTCTCTCTCTCTCACTCACTGACTCTCTCTCTCTCACTCACTGACTCTCTCTCTCTTACTCACTGACTCTCTCCCTCTCACTCACTGACTCTCTCTCTCTCACTCACTGACTCTCTCTCTCTCTCACTCACTGACTCTCTCTCTCTCTCTCTCACTCACTGACTCTCTCTCTCTCTCACTCACTGACTCTCTCTCTCTCACTCACTGACTCTCTCTCTCTCACTCACTGACTCTCTCTCTCTCACTCACTGACTCTCTCTCTCTCACTCACTGACTCTCTCTCTCTCACTCACTGACTCTCTCTGACTCACTGACTCTCTCTGACTCACTGACTCTCTCTCACTCACTGACTCTCTCTCACTCACTGACTCTCTCTCACTCACTGACTCTCTCTCTCTCACTGACTCTCTCTCTCTCTCACTCACTGACTCTCTCTCTCACTCACTGACTCCCTCTGTCTCTCTCACTCACTGACTCCCTCTGTCTCTCTCACTCACTGACTCCCTCTGTCTCTCTCACTCACTGACTCCCTCTGTCTCTCTCACTCACTGACTCCCTCTGTCTCTCTCACTCACTGACTCCCTCTGTCTCTCTCACTCACTGACTCTCTCTGTCTCTCTCACTCACTGACTCTCTGTCTCTCTCACTCACTGACTCTCTGTCTCTCTCACTCACTGACTCTCTCTGTCTCTCTCACTCACTGACTCTCTCTGTCTCTCTCACTCACTGACTCTCTCTGTCTCTCTCACTCACTGACTCTCTCTGTCTCTCTCACTCTCACTGACTCTCTCTGTCTCTCATTCTCACTGACTCTCTCTGTCTCTCACTCTCACTGACTCTCTCTGTCTCTCACTCTCACTGACTCTCTCTGTCTCTCACTCTCACTGACTCTCTCTGTCTCTCACTCTCACTGACTCTCTCTGTCTCTCACTCTCACTGACTCTCTCTGTCTCTCACTCTCACTGACTCTCTCTGTCTCTCACTCTCACTGACTCTCTCTGTCTCTCACTCTCACTGACTCTCTCTCTCACTCTCACTCTCACTGACTCTCTCTCTCACTCTCACTCTCACTGACTTTCTCTCTCACTCTCACTGACTCTCTCACTCTCACTCTTACTGACTCTCTCTCTCTCACTCTCACTGACTCTCTCACTCTCACTGACTCTCTCACTCACTCTCACTGTCTCTCTCTCTCACTCACACTGTCTCTCTCTCTCACTCTCACTGACTCTCTCTCTCACTCTCACTGACTCTCTCTCTCACTCTCACTGACTCTCTCTCTCTCACTCTCACTGACTCTCTCTCTCTCACTCTCACTGACTCTCTCTCTCTCTCACTCTCACTGACTCTCTCTCTCTCTCACTCTCACTGGCTCTCTCTCTCTCACTCTCACTGGCTCTCTCTCTCACTCTCACTGGCTCTCTCTCTCACACTCACTGACTCTCTCTCTCTCACTCACTGACTCTCTCTCTCTCTCACTCACTGACTCTCTCTCTCTCTCACTCACACAGACTCTCTCTCTCTCCCACTCTCACTGACTCTCTCTGTCTCCCACTCTCACTGACTCTCTCTGTCTCTCACTCTCACTGACTCTTTCTGTCTCTCACTCTCACTGACTCTTTCTGTCTCTCACTCTCACTGACTCTCTGTCTCTCACTCTCACTGACTCTCTGTCTCTCACTCTCACTGACTCTCTGTCTCTCACTCTCACTGACTCTCTCTGTCTCTCACTCTCACTGACTCTCTCTGTCTCTCACTCTCACTGACTCTCTGTGTCTCTCACTCTCACTGACTCTCTCTGTCTCTCACTCTCACTGACTCTCTCTTTCTCTCACTCTCACTGACTCTCTCTCTCTCTCTCTCTCACTGACTCTCTCTCACTCTCACTGACTCTCTCTCACTCTCACTGACTCTCTCTCACTCTCACTGACTCTCTCTCACTCTCACTGACTCTCTCTCACTCTCACTGACTCTCTCTCTCTCTCACTGACTCTCTCTCTCTCTCTCACTGACTCTCTCTCTCTCTCTCACTGACTATCTCTCTCTCTCTCTCTCACTGACTCTCTCTCTCTCACTGACTCTCTCTCTCTCTCTCTCTCTCACTGACTCTCTCTCTCTCTCACTGACTCTCTCTCTCTCTCACTGACTCTCTCTCTCTCTCACTGACTCTCTCTCTCACACTCTCACTGACTCTCACTCTCACTGACTCTCACTCTCACTAACTTTCTCACTCTCACTGACTCTCTCTCTCTGACTCTCACTGACTCTCTCTCTCTCTCTGACTCTCACTGACTCTCTCTCTCTCTCACTCTCACTGACTCTCTCTGTCTCTCACTCTCACTGACTCTCTCTGTCTCTCACTCTCACTGACTCTCTCTGTCTCTCACTCTCACTGACTCTCTCTGTCTCTCACTCTCACTGACTCTCTCTGTCTCTCACTCTCACTGACTCTCTCTGTCTCTCACTCTCACTGACTCTCTCTGTCTCTCACTCTCACTGACTCTCTCTCTCTCTCACTCTCACTGACTCTCTCTCTCTCTCACTCTCACTGACTCTCTCTCTCTCTCTCTCTCACTGACTCTCTCTCTCTCTCTCTCTCACTGACTCTCTCTCTCTCTCTCTCTCACTGACTCTCTCTCTCTCTCACTGACTCTCTCTCACTCTCACTGACTCTCTCTCACTCTCACTGACTCTCTCTCACTCTCACTGACTCTCTCTCTCTCTCACTGACTCTCTCTCTCTCTCTCTCACTGACTCTCTCTCTCTCTCTCTCTCACTGACTCTCTCTCTCTCACTGACTCTCTCTCTCTCTCTCTCTCACTGACTCTCTCTCTCTCTCTCTCTCACTGACTCTCTCTCTCTCTCACTGACTCTCTCTCTCTCTCTCTCTCTCACTGACTCTCTCTCTCTCACACTCTCACTGACTCTCACTCTCACTGACTCTCACTCTCACTAACTTTCTCACTCTCACTGACTCTCTCTCTCTGACTCTCACTGACTCTCTCTCTCTCTCTCACTCTCACTGACTCTCTCTCTCTCTCACTCTCACTGACTCTCTCTCTCACTCTCACTGACTCTCTCTCTCACTCTCACTGACTCTCTCTCTCACTCTCACTGACTCTCTCTCTCACTCTCACTGACTCTCTCTCTCACTCTCACTGACTCTCTCTCTCACTCTCACTGACTCTCTCTCTCACTCTCACTGACTCTCTCTCTCACTCTCACTGACTCTCTCTCTCACTCTCACTGACTCTCTCTCTCACTCTCACTGACTCTCTCTCTCACTCTCACTGACTCTCTCCTTCACTCTCACTGACTCTCTCTCACTTACTGACTCTCTCTCTCACTCACTAACTGACTCTCACTCTCTCTCTCTCTCTCACTCTCTCACTCTCTCTCACTCTCACTTTCACTCACTCACACTTTGTTTTTTACAGGAGGAATAATCTTTTTTATCATTGTATTTATACAACTAAATAATATTAACATTAAAAGATTCGTTTTATCTATTTAAAAATATTCAGCTGGTAATTATTTTATTGTGAAGCGAATATTTATTGTTAAAACCATTAGATTGTTTCAATTTAAAATAAAGAGCCATATTCCTTTTATTTATTTAAAGGGTGATTAACTGACAATAACAGGGTGTTTCAGCAAAATTCGAACCCAAAGCTACACTAAGAGCGCCGCTGACACGGGCTGTCACAAGTCAACGATCTGTTGAACGATCAAGGAGGGCATTGGTTACTCGTCCTACTGTAAGTCTAACCGTATCCTAACTACGAATGAATTTAAGGAGTCGAAGGTCAAGGTGGCTGCTTCGCTGAACTGGCTAAAGAGTAAGTCCGCCGGGAGTCTGACCTACTTCTCTAATGAAAATCATTTAAAACAGGACCAGACGAGAAACCGCCAGAACTGCAGGTGGATCTGAAAAAAAAAAAAACATTGAGGAAGTTCCCGTCGTGAGTCATACGAAGTTTGGCGCTCTTGTATAAACAGTAACCGATCTGAGGGAGATCACTCTATTTTTCTTAGCTGCCGCTATTTCGAATTCGCTTATACTTAGGCAAGGGAGATAACTTTGTTTATGAATCAAAAACATGTTACGGTTTTGAAAGGCGTTAAAAACCCTAACCCTAACACTAAACCGTTCAAAATAACTTGAAGCACTTTTATTTACATGCCACAAATTGTATACACTTTATATAAACATAAAAAGAAAAATTATTTTCTTTCATCTTGCGATAAACAAAGTTATCTCCCTTGCCAAAGTATAAGCGAATTCGGAATAGCGGCGGCTAAGAAAAATAGTTATCTCCCTCAGATCGGTTACTGATTATACTAGAGCGCCCGAGGTTTCCCTGCTTTGTCATGCTCCTTAGCGTCATCTCCAGCGAGGAGGGGGGGGCGTTATGCCCCCGTTGTTCTTTTAAAAGATCCTGAGAGTCATCTACTAGGAGTTGCAGAGGAACGTGGTGAATCCCTGCGTGGACGAGATCACCGCTGGTTTCCCCTACATTTTCCAGCAGGACTCCGCTTCTGCACACAAAGCCAAGACGACCAAATATTCCTCACCACTCGTTGTTGGACTTGTGGCCACCCTCCTCATCCTACTGCAACCCCTTGACTATATCTCTTTGGGCGTGATTGAGGCCAAGACCAATAAGCATGCCCAAAACACCGTCGACTCCCTCAAGGTTGCCATCGTAGAGGCGTACTCCGCTATAGACAGGGACATGATCGCCAAAGCGTGTGACTAATTTCGCGCACACCTTGAGATGGTAGTTGCAGTCGGCGGCGGTTACATTTTAAAAGTAATTTAATATGCAACTCTTACTTTTGCTAAATAAATTGCTGGATCTCTGCAGATACAATTTTTTTTTATTGCCTAGTTTTCTATTTGACAAGTTTCCGATGTTGCTGCAACACTGTACTTTTTACAAATAGTGAAAAAGACAATCTTTGCTTAATATTATTAACACTGGAACGTTTTTGACTACTAAAATTATTTCTACAGCTTTTGATAATGTTTACCGATTCATTTATTATTTTTTTTTATTATCGCTTATGTTTGAATTCATGTTTTGAAACATGACTTAAATCATGGATCTATGACGTCACGCCAAAGCTATATTAATTTTAAGATAATGATTTAGGCTCTATTTGTTAGAAAGTCCAAATAGGTCAGTTGGTAAAACGTCAGATAGAAGATGCTTCGGTTTCGATATCTGGTTATGGCATCCGCTTTATTTGCTGGGAATTTGCAATATTCTCCTTTTCTAAAAGTAGTTAAGACTTTTGATATTTCGAAAAAAGACAAATTCTGCAATGTATTTATTACGTTTACGACTTACGGAGGGACAGAACCTCTATTTATGAGATGGAATTCAACAATGGTTAACCACGACCCCCCCCCCAACTTTCATCCTTAACATTAAGTTATAACGTCGCGAGGATAGATGGAGTCGCTTTTAAGACAACGAGTACACTTACACATGGTAGCATATTCGGTATATGACAAGTAAAAAGAAACTCTTCGGATTATTAGTTTTCTTTTTAAAGTAACTGATGCAATTTTTAGAAGGGGGCCAGTTACGTAAATTTCAAACTGGAAACGATGGACCTAGACTTAATATTTCTCGGTAGTATTTTTATCTTCGTAGAAAAATATCTTCACATTTACATACACACATACACACACACACACATATATATATATATATATATATATATATATATATATATATGTGTGTGTGTGTGTTGTGCATATTATACACATACTATATATATATATATATGTATTTCTTTTAGTATTTACTTGAACAGTAATTACCCCAGTAGAACTTACGAGTATAAGAATATACTTATGGCAAGTAAACTACACATAGATATTTATTTCATTCTACAAAGGAATTCGTCAATTGAGATGCAACATTTCTGTTTTTTACTGGCCATAATTCAACTTTTATTATATACTTTCGAGAAAGATACAAGATGAAACCCTCTCCATCTATTATCGTTTAGTTAATCCGAATACTGTTTCGATAACAAATACTCCCAAACCCGTTGATATTCTGTAAGGAAGATTATAGTCTCCAATTATCATCTCAGAAACAGTTAATGCGAATCGGGAGGGAAATAAAATTATTTTAAAAAAAAACGAACAGCATATAGTTACCTCCCTTAGACTTTATTCTAAATAAACCATAAGTTACTTCCCTTTGTTTTTCGAATAACTGAACTTTAACAGAAGGAAGATTTTTCTTCTAAAACTTGCAAATCATTACTAAACTCGCGGTAACAATTTATTATATATATATATATATATATATATATATATATGTATATATATATAATCACAAGTGTTTTTGACTTATTACTTCTCGCACATTTTTTTTAAATTTCGATTCTTCTCAACACACTATTTTAGCCTCATTTATTCTAATCTGTTTCATATTTTACGCGTAATATTTAGACACACGTATATAAAGAACACGTTATTAAATTTAATAGAGGCAATGCCTCACACAGAAATAGAAAATTAATCCTAATGTAAGCTATTACATACTCAAAACGCATTTTAATTTTGTAAGCTATCGAACACTAAACGAGGAAAAGATGGACGAATACATCCTATTTTTTTTCCTTTATTTTTTTTCCTTTATTTTTTTTCCTTTATTATTTTTCCTTTATTTTTTTTCCTTTATTTTTTTTCTTTTATTTTTTTTCCTTTATTCTTTTTCCTTTATTCTTTTTACACTGTTTTTCTCTTTGTTTATTAATCCGCTGCTCGTATCTTATCAACATTCGTTTTTTTTTCTTCTTCTTACTTAAAGCTATATTATATATTATACGGTTATAATTGTATTGTCACTGCTTGTTTAGTAGTATCTAAGGTAGTGGCGTGCAGAATTGCGATGGGTCGGTGGCCACGGGCATCTGCATTGGAGGTTATTCAACTTATTAAGGGCTCACGTCATATATATTTTTACAAGTTAATGGGGTGATGAAACGCCGAAGGAAAACTCTTATTTAATAGATCTGAAGCGGATTAGATTAACGTGTTCTTATTCAAGGATATATATACAGGGTGATTCATAAGTCACTTCACTTAGCTATTTTAAATGATTACCATATGAAGCACAAACATACTATGCACTTTTGATAATTGTTATCTTACTCTCTAATTATTGCTATTTGTTATTTTAAATTTGTTCGTTTATATATTTGTTTCTCTCTCTCTCTATATATATATATTTCATAATCAATCAAATATGCTACAAAGAGTCGTAAAAATCTTTCTAAAAAACAATGGAGCTATGCATGCAGACCGAAGGTGGAAACTTTGAAGATTTGCTGTAATTTAAAACTCCCCTAACTGAATTTGTTTTATAAACTTTCTGTTTTGTATTACCGTATTTTTTAACTTTAGAATTTCAAAAATAAATAGCTAAGTGACTTATGAATCACCGTGTATATATATATACTTATGTGAATTTATACCATTTCAATGTTATAAAAGACAGATCCACGTCATTTCATAAAACTTATTTTTTTATTTAGCATACAATAGATTCAGCAAACACCAATATATTTATAAAATGCTCCTGTGCATTTATTTCTTGGTGTGGCTATCTTCAGTGCTAATTTGGAAAAGAAAAAAAAAAAAAACGAAAACGGAAGTCACCTAAATTTACGGATATAAAAATATAACGTAAAAAAAAATAAGGAATAAAATGACTAAAAACCCGAAGAAAAAGGAAATAACTGAGTGAAACAAGAAAGGACGGTCAGTAGAAATATACATTTTAATGCAGGAATATTAAGATTAATAATAATAGCGAATGAATAATGATTAGAAATACAAATAGATAAAAGGATAAGATACATATGTTACCACATGAATATAACGAGACCATAGTTCAATGTGAATATCTATATATATATATATATATGTATATATATATATATAGGGTGATTACATGATTTATGATGGAGAGGGAAGAAAAAGCCATATATATAAAGAGAAATTGGGAAATTGTAAAGGGACAAGGTCAGCGTGTCAAGAATCACCAACCCTAAATGAAATATATATATATATATATATATATATATATATATATCTATATTTCTATATCTATATTTCTATATCTATATCTATACATATATATGTACGGCACAATCACGTTGACACACCGGTTCTCGTTAGATCACCGAAGTTAAGCGGCGTCGAGCCTGGCCAGTACTAAATGGATGACCATTTGGGAATACCAGGTGCTGTATGTGCTCTCTGCTTATCTCGACATTGTTTCCAGTCGTCTTGTATTACTACTTGCCATTGGAATCAAGCAATGCCGACTCAGGAGAGCGGTTGTTGCGGATTGCGCAACCCTTGCAATTACAAATTCACGCGCGGGCAGCCCCTGGTGGGGCACTCATACGTCGAAATCGACGGGAGAGTCCATCATATATATATATATATACATATATTGTGTCTATTTAGGCAGCATTTTCTCATTTATGCAAACATTGTTAAAAATAACAGAATTCGTCTGTTTAATTAAACTTTTTTATTTTCTATTTTTCTGATAGTCTGTTTTGTATTAAAATCAAAATAAATAATGAATGTTCCATCAAGCCACTTGACTTAAAGAGGTAACGAGAACGAAAAATGATTACTGCAAAGACAGATCTCTCTTGATCTTAGTCTGGAAAAAGCAAATGCGTTGCTGCATTTAAAATCGCCAACGACTACCCGGAACAATGCGAAAAACGTTCTATGCGCGTTTTTCCACCGTCTTTTAAAAAATTCTTTCACCGGCTTTTTTGTTCAATTGGTTTAGACACCTGAGTATGATTCAACGAAGAATCGAAAACGTTCGTGAAACCTAGGGAACATTAATTAATTATTTTATTTTAATACAAAAAAAGTCCATCAGAAATATTGAAAAAAAAAAGTATAATTAAACAGACAAATTTTGTTATTTTTAACAATGTTTGCATAAATGTGAAAATGCTGCCTAAATGCACACAATGTGTATATATATATATATATATATATATATATATATATATATATATATAGTTTGATTAAACAGGAGTGTCAACTTCTGCTTATTCAGATTTTGATCCGTTTTTTTATAGTCTTCGTACGACGGATTTTATGTTAAAATCCAAGGAGTGTAAAAAATCTCCGTATTTTGTGCGAACGTTTTCGACCGACATTGGTCGTCGTCAGGCGGTTGCAAAATGAAATAAATTGGTGAATCTATCCAGAGGGCGCTCTTTTAAATTATTTCAACAGCACTTCAATACACCTTCACCCCCTCATAACGGGAATGGCACTCCTGTTTAATCAAACATGTATAAGGGAGGGAATGCTGCCCAATTATAAAAATGTGTGTATATATATATATATATATATGTATGTATGTATATATATGTATATATATATATCCCTATGGAACTATGGTCCCGTTATATTCATATGGTAACATATATGTATCCTATCCTTTTATCTATTTGTATTTCTAATCATTCTTCATCCGCTATAATTATTCCTTTATAGCCTTTGTTTTTTCAAGACTAAATTTAATAGAGATCTGTGTTTGCAGTAACCATTTGTCGTTCTCGTTAGCTCTTTAAATCAAGTGACTTCATGGCTTTTTCTGGAGCGATTTCCACACATATATATATATTATTGCCGGTCCTCCTCACGTACTACATAACAAAACCTAGCGTAGTAGACTCTTTTTTTCTACCTAAGAGATATGCCGAGTGCATGTGGTGGATGTGAACTCCGTACAACCAGAAAATATTAGTCAGCATGGGCGAAATTTCATGAGCTGTTGTGCTGACTCTGATAATATTGCGAGTAATCTCTCTCTATACTAGGGGCCTTTTGGTTAAGATCTAAGTGTAGTATCTGTTCCGATAGATACTGAACCCCATAGACTGGTATTGTCTTGGCCTTCGGGGCTTGATTTACGCCGGTCTATGGGTCTGTCCTGTGCAGTTCTAGGAGGTCCATCCTCCCAGGCTTCGCCTCCCCTCTTTGGGGAGGAGTAAGTTTATTGCTTACTGCCGGAGCCGCCCCTACCGGGGAATGCCGACGGAGCTGGCCAGGCAATTTTTAAACCCCACTTTCCCGACCCGACCTTGGGTCACATCTTACTTGTGGGAGTAAGATAAAAAAAAAACTGGCCTTGTACCTAACTCCTGGAGAGGAGTAAATCAATACTGGGGGTAAGTTGTAAAGCACTGTGTCAGGAGCGTCATGTTATATGGCAGCGAATGCCCTGTTCTCGTCTGACAGCAGGACAACGACAGATACATTATTAGATTGATTTGCAATGTGAAATCTGACCAAACGAACATAGGTCATAAGATTATTTGAAAGCACACTATTTCACCAGCATGGTCCTTACCATACAGACAAAGATGATTGGTCTCAGCAACAATAACAAGTGCAGGTTCTGCAACACAGAAGTAGAGACTGTGAGCTACCTGACATCAAGTTGTAAGGTTCTCCTGGGGGTGGCTATTATACAATGCCACACAACGCAGTGTGTAAATATCTTCACTGGACTATTTGTAAAAAGTTAAATATCCAGTGTAGCAGCAAGTCCTGAGAGCATATACGAGAAAGAACAGTTGGAAATAATTTATACATCATCCACTATGACCATGCAATCCCTACAGCTACATATCTAGAAAACGGAGCTGTTAAACCTGACATCGTAATATGGGACAAAAGGGAGAAAGTAGCAACCCTAGTTGAAGTCAGTGTCCCTAATGATGCATGATTGACCAGAGCAGGAAGGGAAAAGATTACGAAATACCAAGGTGTTATGTACGACATGAAAAGAAACTGGAATCTTAGGAAAATCTCCATCATACCAGTAATTATAGGAGCAACAGAACTAATGAAAAAGAATTTAAAAAGCTATCTGCCGAGTATACCCGGTGAACCGAGTGCAAGAGAAATAAGAACTGCACTTAAATGGACGGTTAGAATGTTAAAACGATCTCTAGGCTGGAGTGTCTTAAATAGCCGGTTAATGTCTGGCCTCCGATAGGATGCCCCCATCTCCATCAAAAACAAAAAGATAAAAAAAAAAAAAAGAGAGAAAAAAAAAACAAAAACACACACACACACATTATTACCATGGAACTATGGTCTCGTAATATTCATGTGGTAACATATGTATCTTCTCCTTTTATCTACTTGTATTTCTTTTAGTATTCCTTGTAGCCTTAGTTTTTTCAAGACTAAGGTCAATAGAGATCTGTCTTTGCAGTAACCATTTTTTGTTCTCGTTATCACTTGAAATCAAGTAGCTTCATGGCTTTTTTCTGGAGCGATGTCCATAATATATATATATATATATATATTGACGGTCGTCCTCACGTACTACATAACACAACCTAGCGTAGTAGACTCTTTTTTCTACCTAAGAGATATGCCGAGTGCATGTGGTGGATGTGAACTCCATACAACTAGAAAATATTAGTCAGCATGGGCGAAATTTCACAAGGTAAGTTGTAAAGAACTGTGTCAGGAGCGCCATGTTTTATGGCAGTGAATGCCCTGTTCTCGCCTGATAGCAGGGCAATGACAGATACATTATTAGATTGATTTGCAATGTGAAATCTGACCAAACGAACATAAAAGGTCGTAAGGTTATTTGAAAGCACAATATTTGACCAGCATGGCCGTTACCATACAAATTGGTTACGCTAGTATAGTCACGTGGAACATTTATTATCCGGGATAAACTGTTGCAGATGCATAGACGTCTTCAATCGGAAGAAGATTGGTCGGCCCAGGAAAATTTGACGATAGTCATTAGACAAGAGCGTACTAAGTGGCATTTTTAGATAGTTGACCCGCTGAGCCGTGAGAACTGAAGTTAGCTTGCAAAATATCTAAAAACGGCTGACCCCTTGACTAGGGAACAGTTAGGTTAAATAAATAGAAAATAAATGGACGCCTTAATGCCTGAGAATACTCTATTTTTTAAAACTTGATCTTTATTTAATAAAATATATCAATATTATTTTGTTCTGTTTGTGTTGTATAGGTCGAGAGTCACCAGATGGCTAACACAGCAAACGCAGTTAACGTGGCGACGACACCACCCACGGCCACGACTCCCACGACCATCAACACAGCCACCACCCCCGATGAGAAAGATTTTCGTCAGCATCCCAAAGCGGGTACGCGGGCCCTCTTAATCGAAAAGGTAAGTCAGATAAATATTCAAATTTGTTGAAGTAGTTGATGTCAAGTTTTCTTGAATGATCAAGGAGTCAACACAACAGATCTTTACAAAAATTAAAGTACTTTATTTATTCTATCGATATTCATGGTGTATACCCCATATTAGGGTTATTCTGATTTTCATCTCTAATATATATATATATATATATATATATATATATAATTATTTATTAAATAAATAATTTTTTTTCATTTAAATTGCACGATGTGTTTACAAAAATATTTCACGTAAATACATTTTCATGCGTGACTCAAAGATGTTTCCTTATATATATATATGACGACCCGACGTTGCTTGGGATTGAATAGGGCTCACTATGTACTTTTTCACTGCGCTTATAACACCATATTACTTTCTTTGTTATTACAGCTAGATATTCGGTACATAGAGGGGAACGTACAGTTTCCGGACAACTTTCATTATATTCCCCAGAACATTTTCTACATATTATTTAAATTTCATAAAAATAGTATATATATTTGATGTTATATCTATAAACATATGATATTTTTGAATGCGAGATGAGATATATATATATATATCAATTTCAACAATCAGACAACACCGCAGCCCACAACCTATGAAAGAAACAAACCGGAAGTCTTAGACTCGAGTTTTGCCCTCCTTTGGGCTCATCAGTAGAACACATACGAACTGAGGATTCGAAACCCTAGATGTGTAAGTGACTTGGGTTTCGAATCCGGATGTCTTCTACAGATGAGCCCAAAGGAGGGCGAAACTCGCGTCTAGGACTTCCAGTTTTTCTTTCATAGGTTGTGGGCTGCGGCGTTGTCTGATGGTGGAAATAATTATAGATAGATAGTGATATAGATAGATATAAAGTTCTTTTTCCCGCCTCGTTTTATTCTCTCTCATTTGTAAAATAGTTGTGGGTGTATTTAAAGTTTCAGTTTAAGTTGTGCTCTAAACTGGATTATTCTGTTACTAACTTTTATTATTTGAATTTAAAATGTGTTCACTTGTCGGTTACTTCTGAATCGGCATGTAGTCAATAACGAATACAATTACGAGCAAAGTGTAGTATCTGTTCTAATTTTCTGTCCTCTGTCAGTGAAAATAAATCCTTCTAGACTGAGGCAATTTTAATTTTAGCCCTTAACCAGATTGTCCCTATTTGGAAGGCTTAATTTTCCCCACATTACAAAAACCGACCATGAGTCTAACTCTGTGTACGTTGGAAAGCAAGTAAATAGGGACTTGAAAATGGCGTCCCCTTATTTCTATTCGCAAGCTCAGAAAAGTTGAAAATCTTTAAAAAAAAAAAAAGCTACTTGTTTGTTATCCCTAAAACTATATTACTTTTTTGTACTGGTAACAAGTCGGCGCTCTTGTATAAGCAGTGACCGATCTGAGGGGGACAACTCTAATTTACCCAGCCGCCGCCATTCCGAACTCGACAAGGGAGACAACTTTGACACAAAGTTTACAAACCCTACAACAATTAATAAAAAACACGCTACGATTCTGAAATGCGCCCAAAACAACTCCTCAATGCGCTCAAAACAACCTTCAAACAATTAATTTAAAACCTGTAACATTTTGTTTTATTAATTGTTATAAAGTGTATACAATTTGTGGCATGTAAATAAAAGTGTTAAAAGTTATTTTGAACGCATTTAAAACCGTAACATTTTTTAAAATTAATTGTTTAAAAGTTATTTTTAACGCATTTAAATATTATTTTGAACGCATTTCAAAATCGTAACATTTTTTTTTTATTGTTATAAAGTGTATACAATTTGCAGCATGGAAATAAAAGTGATTAAAAGTGCATTTAAAACCCGTAACATGTTTTTTTTATTAATTGTTTAAAAATTACTCTGAACGCATTCAAAAGCTATTTCTAACGCATTAATTGTTAAAGGGTTTGTAAAAATGTGTGTGAAAGTTGCCGAAGTGTGGGCGAGTTCGGAATGGCGGCGGCTGGGTAAGGTAGAGTTGTCCCCCTCAGATCGGTCACTGCTTATACAAGAGCGCCACAAGTCTGCATAGGATCAACATTAAAATCATATTTACTGCAGTCGTCTCAAGCAACAACATTATTTATTTAAATTTCGAAATGAACTACATAAATCTTGCTCGACAAATGTAAGGGACGTAACTCTATATATCTCTTTAAAAGTTGCCTCCCATGAGACGGATATTTGCTCTTATTTACATAGTATTTACCAACCGCTTTACGCCGGTAAAAAAAAAAGCAAGTCAAAAAAACATACACACGCAATCCTTGTTAATGTACTTATTACTATTACCGACATAAATTATTTTAAAAGAAATACAGTTGTGAAATTAGTCAAAATGCAATTTATTTTGCTCTACCTAATAAGTCGTGACCTAATTGCGTTAAAAAATGAATATTTAATGGGAGTTATAAGACTTAAGTTTGCGTAAATACTGATTCTGACTAAAGTATCCATCTTGTTTGACATAAACAAGTGACTAAACTAAGATGGGTATTTTGCTCGGAATCGGTATTTACATGAACTTAAAAGGCTTATATATATATATTTAATATAAGTCATATATATATATATATATATATATATATATATATATATATATATGACTTTTTTTCGTTTAATATATAACTGAGTATTGATTTACTCCTCTCCAGGAGTTAGGCACAAGGCCAGTTTTTATCTTACTCCCACAAGTAAGATGTGACCCAAGGTCGGGTCGGGAAAGTGGGGTTTAAAAATTGCCTGGGCAGCCCCGTCGGCATTCCCCGGTAGGGGCGCCTCAGGCAGTAAGCAATAAACTTACTCCTCCCCAAAGAGGGGAGGTGAAGCCTGGGAGGGTGGACCTCTTAGAACTGCACAGGACAGACCCATAGATCGGCGTAAATCGAGCCGCGAAGGCCAAGACAATACCAGTCTATGGGGTGCAGTATCCATCGGAACAGATACTACACTTTGATCTTGACCAAAAGGACCAATTTGTTAATGACAAATTTCACAACGGTATTTATTTTCAAAATAAGTTATGCCAGTAATAGGTCACCTGTGTTAATCCAAGCCGTTGCGAAGTCTAGATAGCAGCCCTTAAAGGGTAAATGTCACTTTTTAAAAGAGCCCTAAACTAATATACTGACATAATTAATGAGGAACTAATACCATTTTTAATTAAACGGAACCCTGTGAGTTTAGCTTTTAAATTAGTCAAAGAGAAACTTAATTATTAAACAATACTTTCGTCAGCCTAGTAACTCTCGCTTCCCTTATTTCGTCTTTTTAGTCTTTACATTCCATGAGCGATGTTTCTGACAAAGGGGGGGGGGAGAATTGCTGTTTTCTGGATCGGAATCTATCCATCTAACACTTATCGTTGGCTAGTTTTTGACCTTGAAGTAGTAATTTTCTTTCTTAGCTTCTTACATCAATTAGCTTCATTCCTTGTCTGGAGCGACCCCCCCCCCCCCCCCCCCAAAAAAAATCGTTTATGTAATTGTTTACTTGGTAGTACAATATGCAAATATAAAGACACCGGCTTTCTCTAGAAAATTAAAATGAGTTTTTCAAATATTAAACTAAAATATAAAAATATTTATTTGTATTAAAATTAACTAGTCTGTTTACTTTCGTATTTGTTTCATTGTTTTGTATATATATATATGAAGACAAGTAGCTGTGCGTCCGGGTTACCAGGCATCTAATCCTAGAATTGTTTTTTTCTGTTCGACCTTTGCTCAAATCTATTCATGAGGATGTTTTCCCACCCCTACATATCAGTAATATTATTTATCAATTTAAATGTCGGTGCGATGCCGTATATGTGGGAAGTACAGTGCAAATGTTTGAATCCAGAATAAAACAACATACCCCCCCCCCCTGCAATACTCCTGGGCCGACTAAATAATTTAAATAATTTAGTCAACACATCCGGGTCCGCTATTGCTGAGCATCTTATAAATAGCGCCAAATGTGCGTCGGCTTACACTTGTGAATGGTTTTCTGTCATAAGTAGATCACATTCATTATTACACCTTAAAGTCCTGGAAGCTATATATATATCAAGTCATTCAAACCCTCCCTTTGTAAACAAAAGGAGTAGCTTCTAGGACTCAATGTGATTCACTTTTGATCCTCCCTAATTTTTTTGTCCTAAACTTGTCACTGGTCTTCATTCTACTTTTTAAAGTTTTTAGTCGAAATGCTTGAATTATTTCCACGTATTTACTCTGATGAGTGTGGACGAAAGCCGGCTTACTATATTCATGTATTTCTTTTTTTTTTCCTCTCGTTTTTACACTTTTTAATTTCATTTCACCCCCAAAAAATGTCACAAGCGTTTATATTCCTTGCCTTAATAAAATATATATATATATATATGAGAGTGAAAAATAATTTACTTCAAATTAGGTATGTGTATGTTAGATATTTCTATGTATATAATTCACTCCTAAACTAATTAACCGATCATCATGAATGTTTGAACAAAACTGCTTGTTGTAAGATGTTGTAATGTAGGCTATATTTAGTTTAATTTTGTTTTATAAAACCGAGAAAAATAGTGGTAGAGCACTTTTTAAAATCTCAGATAACTCCGATTTTGAAACAATTTTTACAATATGTAGTAGACATCATTGATTAAATATTCCCCAAATTTCAGTTGCTTTGGGGTGTTTTCAAAGAGTTTTAGAGGGAATTGTATGGGCACACCGTCCTATTTTCTAATATTTCAGATGAAAGACTAATTAAGGAAGATTCCCTTAATTTTAATTTACTAAGACCTCTTAAGCTTAAGCATTAAATGTTAGACATTTTTCAAAATCATCAAATAGATTTGCATCACAATTGGAATGACGATTCATTGAAACAACGATTACTATTATCTTATCTTGTGTTTAATATTCGTTAGAGTACATAAAAATAATGAAAAACTGTTACTTTACCCTTACTGAAACCGGTATTCTTCTAGTAATATATATATATATATATATATATATATATATGACAATAATAATTATGAATATATATATGATAATAATAATAATAATTATAATTATAAATATATATATGATAATAATAATTATAATTATAAATATATATATGATAATAATAATTATAATTATAAATATATATATGATAATAATAATAATAATTATAAATATATATATGACAATAATAATTATAAATATATATATGACAATAATAATTATAAATATATATATGATAATAATAATAATTATTATAATTATATATATGATAATAATAATAATAAATATATATATGATAATAATAATAATTATAATTAAAAATATATATATAATAATAATAATAATTATAAATGCATAAATATATATGATGATAATAATTATAAATATATATATATGATGATAATAATTATAAATATATATATATGATGATAATAATTATAAATATATATATATGATGATAATAATTATAAATATATATATATGATAATAATAATTATAAATATATATATGATAATAATAATTATATATATATATATGATAATAATAATTATATATATGATGATGATAATAATTATAAATATATATATATATGATGATGATAATAATCATAAATATATATCTATATATATGATATAATAATCATATATATATATATAATAATAATCATATATATATATATATATAATAATAATCATAAATATATATATATAATAATAATCATAAATATATATATATAATTATCATATATATATATATATATATATATATATATATAATAATAATAATCATATATATATATATATATATAATAATCATATATATATATATATATAATAATAATAATCATATATATATATATATATATAATAATAATAATCATATATATATATATATATATAATAATAATAATCATATATATATATATATATAATAATCATATATATATATATATATAATAATAATAATCATATATATATATATATATATAATAATAATAATCATATATATATATATATATATAATAATAATAATCATATATATATATATATATATATAATAATAATCATATATATATATATATATATATAATAATAATCATATATATATATATATATATATAATAATAATAATCATATATATATATATATATATATGATAATAATAATATATATATATATATATATATATATATATATCTAATAATATTTATAAATAAATATTAAAATATATTTACCCACAGACGACGTCGTTTCTAGCTTATTGCTCTCTTCAGTGTAGGTAAGTGATAATTTAAGACGGTCATAAGGCGCGAACCCGGTTCAAAGAGCCACCTAATAATTATGTATGTATATATATATATATATATATATATTTATGTATGTATATTTGAGTATGTATGTGGCTGTGTCTTATTTTAGCAGAGAAAAACATCAAAATACTCTATCGTAAGCAATACCAGAGCTAATATTTATTTGGTTTAAATACTATACATTCCTGTGTACACTGGGTATACTCGGGTTTCATCTATCTGGTCATCCTTGAATTATGAGAAATTCAGGGCTGTAATACTCCATATTAGCGTAAATGGGCTGTTGAAAGTAACTAAACCGGAAGTCTAGTGACTTCCGGTATTCCCCGTTTTATTTTTTATCTCTCTCACTCTTACATATAGATAATACTGGATATAATTAACATTTTTTTATACAGAAAAAACATTCAGTACACATCAGCGAGAAGCAAAGAAGTCACAAAATAGGTGCGCCTACACGGATTGTATAACCTCATACAGTGTGTATATATAAATTCCATGAAAAATGCTAGTATGCTGAAATGATATGCCCTTAATAGGGTTGAGATGAAAATTCATATACACTAAATGTACAAAAGCAAGGAAATTCCCCAATTTTTACACTCTTATTGTCATTAAGGGTATGCAAGCACAACAGGGCTATGTATTTTACTGGTAGGAATTTTTCTTCAGCGCACCTCACACACTTCATCCACTCATGCATAGATATTTATACTGTAGTGATGTGATAATGAAATGGTTTGGTTGATATGTAGTCATATGCATGAGTGGATGAAGTGTGTGAGGTGCGCTGAAGAAAAATTCCTACCAGTAAAATACATAGCCTTGTTGTGCTCGCATCCCCTTAATGACTTTTGTAAAGGCTATGCCCCAATACGATGGTCATTTTAAAGTTTTTTGGGGAATTTACTGAAAAACTAAGGTATATGGTAAACTGAAATTAAAATGCCATCAACTAGACCCTATAACCTCTATCTCTGCCAAAAGTCAGCTGAATCCATCAAATAGTTGAGATACAGGGTGACACATACGTACACACAGATAACATGATTTCATGATTGAACTTTCTGGATCTCTGGGTTGACTTGACTAATGATGCTGAAATTCTTCACACTTATAGAACCTATCAAATATAAATTTTGCGCATAGTTTTAACTAAATTGGTTTATTTGTTTTTGAGTTATCATTGAACAAAGAAATGGGATTTCCAGCATAGGCCATTCGTGAAATCTATTAATGGATAGAGCGCTTTCGTGCCTCTCTTGATATATTAGATACTACAGAGAAACTTTAAAATGATATTTCAATGTTGTAAACTAATTTAAAACAAACAATTCATAGTTTAAACGTGGAAATTTTAGAATTCCATTTACTTTTAATCACTACACTTCTATTCATGTTCTTGAGTACTGCTGTGAACTGACATCTAAGATGTTAGATTGTCCTTGTTGCGCAAGCCATGAGAGTAGTGAAAAAAAATCATAAGAATATTAGTCCGAATAATACAACTTAGCAATCCTCATTTCAAGAATTCTGAAACAAAATAAAGTTCGGAAGAATTATCATTAATTGAATACGTTGCTATAGCGTGGCTGGAATGGAAGGTTGATCCTTTTCCCGCGGAGTATTCTTGCGTAAACTTTCACAATAGATCTGATAAGATTCAAACTCATCATTGGCGCGTTCATTGGCGGCAACGCCATCAAATTAGTCTAATCACGTACGACCAATGCGTGTCAAGAGTGTTTAGATATCAAACAGTGAAGTCTCATACAAGCGATGTCGGCTAAAGAGATATGAGGAGAGAACAAAAGTACAAAGGTCGCAAACGGCTGATACTTATTGACGATTAAGCATTTCTAAGGGCTTATTTAATGTGCTCAAGATCAAGGTCGAAGAAGGCGATGGATAACGGGTCTATTTCATTAACGGCCATTAGAGCGATAGACGCTATTTTTAGGTGTCCATCTCTGTCGCCTATTGTCGTATATAAAATCTCTTTAACCTTACGACGAGAATTTGTAGGACAGAAGCTTTTTGTTGTTATATACATGGTGTTCGAACACTCCGGACACAAAGGTAAAATGTACAGTTTTATTCACATGACATCTTTTTTTTTATTCACATGACATCTTTCTTTATTCACATGACATCTTTCTTTATTCACATGCCATCTTTTTTATTCACATGCCGTCTTTTTTTATTTACATGCCGTCTTTTTTTTATTCACATAACATCTTTTCTTTATTCACATGACATCTTTTCTTTATTCACATGACATCTTTTCTTTATTCACATGACATCTTTTTTTTATTCACATGACATCTTTTCTTTATTCACATGACATCTTTTCATTATTCACATGATATAATTTCATTATTCACATGATATCTTTTCTTTATTCGCATAGCATCTTTTCTTTATTCACATAGCATCTTTTCTTTATTCACATGGCATCTTTTCTTTATTCACATGGCATCTTTTCTTTATTCACATGGCATCTTTTCTTTATTGACATGGCATCTTTTCTTTATTGACATGGCATCTTTTCTTTATTCACATGGCATCTTTTCTTTATTCACATGGCATCTTTATTTTTATTCACATGACATCTTTATTTTTATTCACATGACATCTTTATTTTTATTCACATGACATCTTTATTTTTATTCACATGACATCTTTATTTTTATTCACATGGCATTTTTTTTTTATTTACATGACATCTTTTTTATTATTCACATGCCATCTTTTTTATTATCTCTATATACCATAAGCGGGAAGGATATTCACTTACATTGTTCACACAACTCTTAACAGTTCTCCTAAACTGACCCTGAAACTATTGCAGATATATTCTTGGGTAACGTGAGATAACGGCCTTTTGGCCAAGATCAAAGTGTAGTATCTGTTCCGATGGATACTGCACCCCATAGACTGGTATTGTCTTGACCTTCGGGGCTTGATTTACGCCGGTCAATGGGTCTGTCCTGTGCAGTTCTAGGAGGTTCACCCTCGCAGGCTTCGCCTCCCTCTCTTTGGGGAAGAGTAAGTTTATTGCTTACTGCCTGAGGCGCCCCTACCGTGGAATGTTGACGGGGCAGCCTAGGCAATTTTTAATGGCCAGAGTGCTCACCTTCTCGGGCGCTGGCTTTTAAAGTCCCGCTTTCCCGATCCGACCTTTGGTCAGATCTTACCTTGTGGGATTAAGGTAAAACTGACCTTGTGCCTAACCTGTCGAAGAGAAGGTAAATAATACTTCCCCTGTTAAAGATAGTCATATGGTGAATAGTCTATCAAATGTTGGTATTGCAACGAGCCTAGAATAGAACTCTTGACATAAGACCATGGCGGATGGTCAATATTTTATTTTAACAACGGTAGTTCCAATTCGCGTAGGAAATAGTTATATTCTGACGAATGAGGTACCATTTAAAGAACAGATCACAATTTCGCTGAGGAAAAATACATATAGATGTTGGTTCGACTAGGCAAAACTTGAATTGACCCGGAAATTATAAGCAAACCCCATTTATGTTTCATTGAGATAGACAGCTATAGTCAGCCGTCATAACAGTGTTCAACTAAAAGGAACTTGCATTTATACCTTCGATTGGACGGCTCATATTATTACTTGTTAAAAGGGCCCAGGTGAAAAAGGACTACAAATAATTATTTTTAGAATAAATATTTACATATTATCTACATATGTATGCGTTTCACCATTGCATAATGATCAGTGTAGAGGTAACTATTCAAAAAAATCGTACAATTCGAACCACGAATTCCGATCGATCTAATCAATGAGGCTGCAATGAATGGATACGGACGTGATAAAGACACCCTATGTATGTGTCATAGATACGGACCGCTATAGTCATCCGTCACAAGTTTTAAACAGAAAGTAACTTGCATTTGTAGCTTAGAATTAACGGCTTTTATTATTACTTTCCTGACTTAAAATGCACCAAACATTGGTGTTATTGTTTTTTCCTTTTCTTTTGCAAAACTCAATCATGTTCTGCAAAGCTAAAAACAAAAACAACAATTTGATGAATAAATATTTGAAGACATAAAGAACTTGAAGTATAAAAACTCTTACCGAAATGACTGGATTCGGCATTAAATAACCCGAAAAGGGTTGATATGCCATAGAACAAAACAACCCAACCAAACACGATGAATAAATATTTGAAGACATAAAGAACTTGAAGCATAAAAACTTTTACCAAAATGACCGGATTTTACATTAAATAACCCGAAAAGGGTTGATATGCCATAGAACAAAACAACCAAACCAAACACGATGAATAAATATTTGAAGACATAAAGAACTTGAAGCATAAAAACTTTTACCAAAATGACCGGATTTAACATTAAATAACCCGAAAGGGGTGGATATGCCGTGAAACAAAACACCCAAACCAAACATATTATTACTTTTATTATGTTATTATATAAGGGCCCAGCTGAGAATGGGCTACAAATGAATGCTCTGAGGAATTCCCCTCTTGTACATCGCCGGACTCTGTATGGGGACGTCTAAATATTATTTTATTTTTTATTTATACAGCCACGGTAAAGAGCCGTATACGGCGAAATACACTTTCTATGAATAATTATTTAATGCATAAAATAATATTTAGACGTCTCTACGTATAGGATAAGACGACGCAAGGGAGGTAACTCCCTCATAGCATCCAGGTGAATACTTCACCGTTTATAAGTTAACATTGCCTCTATCGCCAAAACAATAACACACAAGTTTAATGTGTACACATTTATGAGCGATAACATTTCTAGTAATTCCGACGATATTCCGTACACTAATAGGTAAAGTGTGCCGGATTTCAGTAACAGTGATTGCGGTTTCGAATCTCGCCAAAATCAGAATTATTATTAAGCAGATCTAGGGTAAAAGACAGAAACGAATCCAGATAGTATGCATAGTGATAAGTTCCAGTTTGAATAATATAGGGATTCAGATTAGAAGCAAAAAAAAAAGCTTAATTGAAAACAATGGGACTAATCCAAAAGAATACAATTGTATAAAGTCCAAGAAAATAGTTTGTGAAAAACTAAAATAACAAAATATTCATTGTCGAATATATTCTCTCCTTTAGCAGAGCTAAAAGTAATGGTTGAGACATGTTACTTTTTATGATGATGATTATTTTTGCTCAAAAAATATTTTTTTTATTAAAGCGAAATATTTTTGAAAATCAACAATCGTGCAATTTAAATAAAAAATTCATTTATTTAATTAAAAAAAAAACTAGACAGTCTCGCCTGACAAAATTGTTCTACAACGAAAGCTTGCAAAAAAAACAATTAAATAAATGAATTTTTCATTTAAATTGCACGATTGTTAATTTTCAAAATATTTCACTTTAATACATTCTAATCCGTGCTTCAAAGATGTTGCCAATTTCCTGCACGGATTAGAATGTATTGAAGTGAAATATTTTGAAAATCCGTGCTTCAAAGATGTTGATTTCCTTACTTAAAAAAACGCGCCAATCTGCGCATAACATCGCCAGGACTACACTTATCCTAACGTCTTAAGAACTTGACGTCTCTTTCTGTTCATATCGCGATTCGACCCCTCGGGGTTAATACCATCAAAACCAGGAGGAAAAAAAGAAGAAAAAAACCTATAAAACAGTATCGCCTGAAAATTGCACAATTGTTTATTTTCAAAATATTTCACTTTAATACATTCTAATCCGTGCTTCAAAGATGTTGTCAATTTACTTACTTATATATTTTTTATATTTTTGATTTTGTTCTTAACAGTAATGAGTTTTCTGTTTTATCACTGAAGAGCCGTAAACAGCTAAACGCGCGCCCGTTAGTAATTATTTCATAAATAAGATATAAGTTTATATATACTTTATCATTAGACTCTGTCGCTGCATCACAGCTTTACAATGTGGCTAGTCGAGCAAGTGCTTCAAGTGGAGATAGGAAAAGTCAGTCTATGCACACTAGCTACGAAAGAATAGAACTCTTAATTCATATATATATATTTTTGAATACACATTAACAGCTACCCACAGTGCTCTCTTTATATTCATAATCAACTAACCAATAATTATAGTCTTATAGTCTTATAGAGGAACCACTGATCGCAAAGTTTATCAGCCGTCAACGATACCTTGTAACCCGATGCCTGGTGATACCAGATCAGGCTGCCCTGTGGCTCCCTGAGACGAAATTCACCTACATTGACGTTTTTTTTTGTTTTTTGTTTTTTTGTTTGTAAAACTTAATTATGTTCTACAAAACCAAAAACAAAAACAGCAGCCCCTCTCCCTTTCTCCCTCCCCTTTTTTATTTTTATTTTTCCTACCCTACTCCCGGTCCTGGATATGACCTTAAACTACATCCGATGGTGAGATCCGGCTTACGGACTTTGGGGAATGTGGAGCCTCCTCTTAATTACCATTGCTCCCAGGTCCACCCTGACCCGGAGTGGTAGTACCTGTTAGGGTCCCAACTATGGGTTAAATAGAAACAGATATTAAAAGGGGAAAGAAACAAAAAAGAGAAGAAAACAAGACCAGATTCGGCATTAAATAACCCAAAAAGGGTTGATATGCCGTAAAACAAAACTACCAAACCAAAAACCCTAATTAAACATTTGAAGATATAAAGAACTTGAAGCATAAAAACTTTCACTATAATGACCAGATTCGGCATTAAATAACCCAAAAAGGGTTGATATGCCGTAAAACAAAACTACCAAACTACCGTAACCCGATGCACCTGGTAAATCATATGTGCTCTTTACTTTACAACACTATTACTTCCAAGTAATGTTTAACATAGATGTTCTTTCTCTTTTTTTTCTTTTTACTTTTACCAGTAAAGATGAAGGTGAACTTTTTTTTATTTGTTATCAAGTGTCTATGCCATCTCTCGATTTTACGCGCGGGAACCGTTAATTGCGATTTAGACATGAGCTAACATTAATGAGGAAGACGATGACCGTTGCTGTCAAACAATTCTGACAGTTACAGGTCAGATTGAGGCTGTGTCAGTTGCGGGAGTGACGTGTTGCATAAATGCACTCCGAATTTCGTGAAAGATCCAATGATGTACTCGTCTGTCAGTAACGAACAAATAAACAAGCAAGTCGACACCGATACGTCATCTCTACGTTTTAAACACTTTTTTGTTCAACCAGAAACAAAATGACCCGTTGGGTCAACCCTTGTTGCTGATATCGGAAAATGCCAGTTTGGAAAGATAGTTTAATGTAAATAATAAAAAAAAAAAAATAACGACAAAATCCAGCATTCTTTCTGTTCGCCATATCTTTATCCAGAGAGCTTCGCCACAGGGTTGATAACAGAACTTCCGTCCAGGGTCTGTTGTTCCGTTGTGTCTACATGTGTGGATAAGCAGGTTATACTGAAGTACTTGCTAAAGACATCTTCAGGGTTGTATATTTTTTTTTACTAGGAGGGTTTCTCCGGCCTCTTACATACAGCGCCTGGCGTTCCCAAATGACCATTCATCTGGTACTGTCCAGGCTCGACTCTTTTAACTTCGGGGATATAAGGGAAATCTGTGTGTCAATATGATTATACTATATATTACTGCATCTTGGGATATTTCATTTTGTTTATAATAGACTATTCCAAAGTTGTTTTTTCTTTATTACTTTCAACTTTTTATGAGCAAAATGGTGTGATAGATACAGTATAATTTAGTGTGAGAGAAGGAAATAAAATAGTGAGAGAAGGTTAAAATGATAGACACTTACTAAAAGTTGGGTCACTTGGTGAGTTACTCGAAAATTAGAGCGATTTAAATCAAAGCTTTTTCAAACACAACTCGATCACAAAACTGGAATAGGTTATATATCTTGTGTAACTATAATATATAATGGGAAAAGCCTTACGGAAATAAACTTTGATTAACTCAACTTTAGTATAATAATATATAAGAAAAACCGCCTTAGGGAAACAAACTTTGATTAACTCAAGTTTAGTATAATAATATATATACAGGACGTGCCACAACGTAAGTAACCATTTTGAAATCATAGCTTTGTTTACAGATTTTGAAGATGAAGATTGATAATGGGTATTTGGATTATTCGAACTACTGTTCACATCTTGGATCTTATTCTCACAACGTTTCGAGCGATGTAACCTCCGACCTCGTGATCAGACCTCGTATAGAATTTAATACAATATGTGAACCATCGTAGGGTGCGCCTCGCGAAACTGTAGAATTTGTACAATATTTTAACATTAACTTTGTTTTAATTATTTAATCCGCGATGAGAACAGTAGTCCGAATCTAAATAATACAAATACACATGGCTTCAATTTTCCTTTAATATATTTAAAAAATATAAGTAAAAAGGAAAAGTACTATTCAAGTCGTTTCAAGAAGTGTATGTATTAAAAGAAATCTCAAGGTTACGCGCGAGAAACATTAACTGCGAGTTAGTAACGAGGTAACGTTAATGAGGAAGACGATATCCGTGGCTGTCAAACAGTCCTGACAGTTATCGGTCAGGTCAGGTCAAGTCGGATCAAGATCGCGTCAGAGGTAGGAGAGACGTGTAGAATAAATGTGCACCGAATTCCGTGAAATATCCCATGATGTACTGCCAGAGCGTCTATATTTATATTGATAAAACATTAGTAACGTGTTTCGCCGTTTTTACAGCTCATCATCGTGGCTAAATCTAGTTAACCCACACTCAAAGAGCTTCCTGTTTATAATCAGCATAACATCAACAGAGAAAAGAATGAACGGAGTAATATATTTTCCATTTGTATCGAACTCGGTTTTTGGCCAGGATCACAGTGTAGTATCTGTTCCGATGGATACTGCACCCCATAGACCGGTATCATCTTGGCCTTCGGGCCTTGATTCCGCCGGTCTGTGGGTCTGTCCTGTGCAGTTCTAGGAGGTACACCCTCCCAGGCTTTGCCTTCTCACCCTTTGAGAAGGGGTTAGTTTATTGCTAATCACCTGAGGCGCCCCTACCTGGGAATGCCGACGGGGCTGCCCAGGCAATTTTTAAGGGTCAGAGGTGCTATTCCTCTAAGGTGCTGACTTATCAAATCCCACTTTCCGACCTTGTGTCACATCTTACTGCTGTGGCAGGTAGATAAATAAGCTATCGAACGAGATAAACCTTCATCTCTACATCCAAAAATGGCGCTCTGAAAGGAAAAATCAAAACATCACATTTTTGAATGAATTCACAATGCAATCATAACATCAAACAATTCCAAAAATACGTACAACTTTCTATATTTCAACTACGATAAAATTACCTACGATAAAAATAAAATGTATTAAAATAAAATAAACTACGATAAAAATAATTGATCACTATTCCATCGTTTTCGGGAAATCCCATATAAACATTTGTAGTTTATGTCTGTTTAGAGTTTTGAAGATAGACCCCTATATATATATATATATATATATATATGTATATATTAATACAGACATGCACAAAGAGCCGCTACATTGGCATGTCAATGTTATCGATCATTAGTTATTATAAACTAATGATCGATAACATAGACATGCCAGTGTATCGGCTTTTTGTACATATCTATATAAATGAAAATAATTTGATCAATAGCCTTATTTACTATTGATCACTATTTTATAAGCCTGGTTAGACATTCTTTGAATTGTTTATCCTATTGAGTATATATATATATATATATATATATATAAATAATTTTATTACATATGATTGACAACTTATCTCTACATAATCAGCTAAGATCAGGACGAAATTTTCTAATACATCTTGTTTCAGTCGCTATTTACCCGATAACTTTCTGATCTGTCAAGATCTTTCATCAGTGTTTGTTTGGTGTTATCAGTAGAGGTCATGTTGCTAAATATATTTAAGTGTGATATGCACCTATCTGAAAACGGCGTCTTGACACGACATCCAACAAACCAACATTCTTATCCTCGCTCCCAATTTCGAAAACTTTTAGCAGATAACACGTCTATTCCAGAACAGATTAACAATCAAACAAAAACTGCATATACTTGAAGCTCTACTAATAAAAACTACTTTGAACAAAATAAATTTGAATAGTGATAATATTCAAAACTGCTTTTAACAACTAACATAGTTCAATAACCTTAGTAAATAGCACGTGATTTCTGGAGAAAAAACCCAAAAATAGTATCACCCTATATATATGTTTACCTTCCTGACCGTTGCTGATAAAAACCAAACAAACCCTGATAATGCACCCTGAAGTATCAGTCCAGGGGTCAAAATCAGCCAGATTTTTCTTGAACCAGTAGGATTTATTGGGAAAATGGAAAGGATCAGAACGAAAGTATGAAGACAGTAGTTGTCTATTATATTTAATGAAATGTTTACGAGAAGGAATATTATATATATATATATATATATATATATATATATATATATATATATATATATATTTAGCTATTATCAGTGCAGGGATCTTAATCTCGGACGGTCGCACGGTTCGAACCCCTTGCCACAGAATCAACCTAGAATTCGTAAGGAAGCGCTGTAACGGGGTATTACCACATTCAAGAAGGAAATTTAAGTTCTATTCATGCGAAGGACGGCATATCAAGAAAGACTTACTAGAGATTCTACGAATATATATGTGTGTGTGTGTCTTGGAAGTTTTTTCTATCTTAAAACTATGACAAGAAAAGAAAAACAAAAACTTTCATCCATAAGTTCTTCCTTTGAGAATTAGTTTGCTTGTAAGTCAATTAATTATATGTACTTACTCTAGACTGAATAGTTTAGGGGTCATCAGCATTTTTCTAGACTTAATAGTTTTAGGGATCATCAGTAGTTTCCCATGAAAATATGCCCGGGGGATTTTAAAACAAAACAGTATTTTAACTCATGGTTACTCAGCAGTCTTTATCAAACACCACCTCCCTTAAAAGAAAAGAAAACACGTTCACGATATCAGATCTAGTTTTTCAATTACCTATTTTTGTTTAAAAAATGTTCAACTTACCTGGTTGTTCGTGTTTGTCTTAAAAGAAGTGTATTTGTTTTTTTACAAAATTATTGTATTTCATAAGTTTCACGCGAATCCATTATACTACATATCACACCCATTTGTTTGTTTATTTATATTTGTATGTATTTATATTATCATTTATTTTATGCTATTTTAGTTTCATTTAAAAATATTAAAATATATAGTGTAATTAAGATGAATTTAAACAGAAATTTTTAAATATTCGGGGTCAGAAGCTAGATTAGAAAGAGATCCTCATTGATTATTGAGAAAGATTGTATGCTCTACGATTGTGAACTATGCATTTACTGAAAAAAGTTTCTAATAAATATCAGTTCATGCGAAACATTAATGTAAAAATAATAAAACGGTAATGTTGTATGGACTGCGATCAAGAGAACATGGGATTCCGTATTGAATCCCGTACAACACCAATAGTATTCCTCAGTAAGTGGTCTAATTGAAAAGATTCAGGATAGTAGCAGAGTTCCATTGACCTGGATTTTAACCATTAGACTTCTTACTGATGAACAGAGTACATGTGGTATTCTATAACAAAACGGGCAAGATTGTCCATACTTTCTGAAAACGCAACAATCAATGTCTAATCAAAATATTACTGTAAGGTATGTGTGATAAATATATGCTGACTATCTATCTCTCACACACACACATATCTCTCTCTCTCTCTCTCTCTCTATATATATATATATATATATATATATATATATAGGGCTTTACGCGCTCCACTACTTTTGGAGCTGCTCCTGCCCCAACGCCCAAAATTGAAGCTGGCTCCTCTTACGCTCCTCATTTTCAAAAAGGAGCCGCACCAGCTCAAGTGGAGATAAAAGATTAGGAAATAACGTGTTATCTGTCTAATTTGAATAACTATTTTTAAACCGTTCATAATTAATACTTAGTTTTATTAATTTGGAATTGCATTGGCTTATGTTGGTTATCTATATGCGATAATTTCGTTTATATTAACAGTAATAAATTAAAGTTATTTAATAAATAAATCGGAAAAACAACTAAAACACCATTCGCTCACTGACGACTACACCGAATGTTGTGGCTTATTACGAGCGAGGCAGAAGCGAGAAGAGAAAAAGGGAGTGTGGTTTTCTATCTCTCTCTCTGCCCCCTTTCTCTTGCCCTCTTTTTACAGTAATTACATTTACCGAGAAAAATAAATAAATAACTTTTTTATAATTAAGTTGATGCTTAATTATAAAGGATTTGAATGATACTGTCTTTTTGTGCCGTGTCATTCAAACCATTAGTAATTAGGCTTCAACTTAATTATAAAAACGTTATTTTTTAATGTTTACAAACACTATTGCACTATTCTAATTGACCAATGAAAACAATAGTTTAGTTTTTTCACTGATCTATCCAGATTACGAAAAAACAATAGATTCATATTTTCATATGACTGTAGATTAACATCATCCGCTAAATCCCCCCCCCCCCAAAGAGTATACCTCTTTTTAGTTGATGGGAAAACAAAAAAAAAACAAAACAATTATTTTATGATTAAAAGAGGGGAAAATTCGTATATAAATATTTTTTTCAGGACAGTTTTAAGGCAGTTCAGTCAAACTTAGGGTTAGTGTCAAAAGATTAACTACCCTTACAATATAGACCCTAAACAATAGAATCTCATTTTTAAGGGGGAGATAATTTAGCTTAGGATGTCGGTGAGTCTTCTACTCAAATAGCTTCTTTCCTCGTGCTGCTGGCCTCTGGAACTCCCTCCCTGTCCCCTGTTTCCCCGACAGTACAGACATGCAGAAATTTAATACTAATGTAAACAGATATCTCGCTGCGCAGATCCCAATTTAGGTTGACCCCACTCCAACCTTCTCCCCTTTTCTTTTTTTTCAGTAGCCCCTTACGTCTACAGTGGCGGCCTGCCTTGTTTGGGGTGAACTATGTTAAAAAAAAAAATTTAAAAAAAACATCTACAAATTAACCAAGCTTTATTCAAATTATAGAATTCTCAGGATAATAAACATTTTTTTAATTAACGCGCCCCCCCCCATTCCCAAGTAATTGCTGCCCGGGGGGGCAGTTAGATTTTGCTAGTATATATATATATATATATATATATATGAGATCGATTTCATGTAAACGTAAAAGTTTGTAAAACGGAAGCAAGTATTTGACCTTTGGTTTACTGTCGGCGGCCTCGTAACTCTAGCTTCCCTTATTTTGTCATTAAGTCCTCACATTCCATTAGCGATGTTTCTGACAAAGGGTAAATAATTGCTGTTTTCTTTGTCAGAATCTATCCATCCATCTCTCTTATCGTTGACTAGTTTTTAACCTTGAAGTAGTATTTATTTTAGCTCCTTACATCAAGTGGCTTCATGTTTTGTCTGGAGTGATTTCTGTGAAAAAAGAAAAGAACACGTTGTTTCGAGTTGAGCGAAACGAATTTTAACTTATAAGGAACAGTAAATAGCAACTCAATAAAAAAATATGAACCACTGTGATGAGTAAAATGTGGATGTTTTTATTTTCTTTAGATCATCAGCAATGATAATTATATATGAAAAATGAAGTTACTTTTACGATTGTTTTAGTAATACATCTGGATAAATACCGACTGAAACCACTGGCAAAGCATATTTTTACATAGGATATACACTAGTATATATATATATATATATATATATATATATATATATATATATATTACATAAGTATAATTACCTACGGACACGTTTTTCGCCGTTTTTACGGCTCACCAGCGCATCTCGATAGATTCAGACGCGCTGACGAGCCGTAAATACGACAAAACACGTGCCTGTCGATAACTATATTTTATCAATATTAATACCTTCCATGTAGGGGTATGACACTGGTGAAAGGGAGTAATGTTTCCCTTGGCATTTAAGTAATGCTTCGACGTAAAAAGATATTTGAATAACTTCAATTGTCAATATCGAAAAATAAATGACAGCACACGTATGTATATATATATATATATATATATATATATATATATATGTGTGTGTCACCCGCAGAGACTGTTTCGCTGTATCACAACTCTTCAATGCGGTTTGATCAGCACCCATCGCAAGCCAAGGATCGAACCTAAAACTATCTAGATAGTCAGCAACTCTCACAAATGAGCTATTGGGCAGGCGCTGGTAATTAATATCTACAATGTTTTTTTTTAATAAAAATTGACTGACATTTTACCGCACTATTTGTTGTTTTACAGGAAGCTTTTCATTACGCTACATAGTAGTATATATATATAAATAAATGTTTCGAGGTACAACATTTATAAATACATTTAAAAAGAATACGCGGAAATCTCTCTAAGGCCCTTTCGACTATCATCTCGTCAGGAGAAAATCGATAGTTTTAATTAATAATAACGTCGAAAGAAAGAGCAAAATGGGGAAATTGAGTGTGCCAAAATTAACGTTAAAGCGATTAAAATTATATATATATATATATATATATATATATATATATATTACTATTTCATGTATCCACATATAATTTTATAAGGAGATAAAATTTGTATGTATCAATTTTCAGTGTTTACTTCAACAGTGCTCGATACGCAAGTAGAGCTAGGTAGTAAGCTATGAAAATATATTTATGGCAATTAAGCTACACAGAGGTTATAGATTCCCCCGGGATGGAAATCGGGAGCCTCTGTGTAGCTTGATTGCCATAAATATATTTTCATAGCTTACTATATATATATTTATATATATATGTATATGTGTGTGAAAAAGGAAAAACGAATCAAACACAGGAAGACATCATCAGAAACTAGATTTACCAGTTTCGTTTGAATCAATATCTTCTGATCCGAACGAAACGGTAAATCTGTTTTTTTATAATTTCTTCCTGTGTATAATTTGTTTTTCCTTTTGTCTTTTTCACATGTTCTGTCTCCACGGCATTTCATTGTATGATATAGTGTGTATTTTATCCTCATAAATATATACCGGTGCCCACTGATGATAGTTTCAAATCTCAGCCTGTAAAGACTTGCCCCGTCTAATCACACTGAATCGCCGTGATACAACGGAATTATTGTCTGTTGATGACACACACACACACACACACACATATATATATATATATATATATATATATATATATATATATATATATATATATATATATATATGAACCTTCTCATCGAAAACATTATTCGTTTAATGTCGACTAAAAAGTAATTTATCATAATCTAAATCGAATTCGATCCGTGATAAAATTCGAATGTCAGTTCCATCCGATCTTTCGATTTTTGTTTCTTTTCCTGACAACACAGCCATGTTCCAAATTCAGAGAATCGACATTAAATTATTTGTGGGCGAAAAAAAAAAATATTGCGAAAACACCAAAGACAATCGAAAAATGGCGCATCCTTCTCAAATTACTTCCATTTTTTTTTTTCTTCCTCTCCTCTCGTCGCCTACGCTTCTTTTTTGTTTTTCAAAAAAGAAAATACGCCCGTCTGATTGGCTCGTGTTTATCTTACAAAATAGCAAATACCATTGGTTGTTAATGACATATTTTCCCGCCTAAGCCCATTAATTTTCGTAGTCGCGTTTATCTCGTACAATTTTTTTTTCTTTTACGATTTCGATTCATCGTTTCCTGTTAACAAAATCAAATCTTCTGTATTATTTACCTCCACTTCAGGAGGTTAGGCACAAGGCCATTTTTATCTTAATCCCACAAGGTAAGATGTGACCCAAGGTTGGGTCGGAAAGTGGAGCTCGAAAAGCCAGCGCCCGAGAAGGTGAGCACTCTGCCCATTAAAAATTGCCTGGACAGCCCCGTCGGCATTCTCCGGTAGGGGTGCCTCAGGCAGTAAGCAATAAACTCACTCCTCCCCAAAGAGGGGAGGGTTGACCTCCTAAAACTTCACAGGACAGACCCTTAGACCGGCGTACATCAAGCTCCGAAGGCAAGACAATACCAGTTGATGGGGTGCAGTATTCATCGGAACAGATACTACACTTTGATCTTGGCCAAAAGGCCGAATTAATCTTCTGTGTTTCTGCATACCGTTCCTTTTCATTTCTAGAGACGCACAGGAGTCTCTAGTATTAGCCGGTTGGCAAAATCGTACAAGTATAAATACCGCTGTATCTGCCTACATACATATGTCTGTAAATTAAAAGTAGATGCAGGTGCGTAAAAATAATGCTAGAAAACGGTTGTTTTACATAATAGGCTAGAATAAGCGAAAGATTAGATTAACGGAAAATTCATTTAGAAGTAACATACTAAATACTGTTTACGTTGCAGAATATGACTCTATAAAGTATGGATCAGAGAAGCGATATTTATTCTCTGCATTCTGGGTGTACACTGACAAAGTCACCAGACGTATTTTAGAGGTCCACTACGTATACGGAGGAAGGTCATGAAATTTCAGCTTATCTTGATATACACTACTGTGAGAAGTAAACAAAAACCCCAAAAGAAATAAAAACGTTATTTGTTGTTGTATTTTGATTCCGTCCCGTTATTACAACTAATAGGAGATCAAAAGAAAAAGAGGTCGCGAGACGTAAATATTCAAGAAATAACTTACAACGTGTCAACGAACAAACACATGAAACAAGTTTCTGGCTCCAGCTTTTTAACGATGGTCTCAGATCGAAAAAACACACTGCACCATGTTACATCCATGCCAAAATAAATATTAAGTTATTTCTTCGTGTACTTACACCCAAACAGAATTTCCACGAACTTATGATAACGTGATAGGAAGGCCATGGGTATGGATTCCATCAAGCCTTGCCAAAGACAGGAATGGAGAGGAAGACTTGGATTTCGAGACTAGACAATCAGGCCCCACCCTCATCAGAGGATTAATTGTGGCCTGATTCAACAAATAAACCGGTTGATGATGATGATGATGATGATGATGAAAAATGTTGTTGTTTTTGAGATGAGGATTGATAATCAATCCTCATCTCAAAAACAAAAACATTTTTTTTTCATATACCAAACCAGCACGGACATGAATTAATAATAGAAATGAAAACTTCACAATCCTATTTCTGTTTTATAAGTACAACAGTTTTTTTTTTAAAACTTAAACGACGATGATCGTGCGAACAAAAGAACATACCCCTATTTTTCACTATTCACCAGTAACATCTATTCTAAAAATACACCTAAAGAAGGTCAGAGTTTATATCGGCCGACACGTTGTGAGAACAACCCCCAAGATGAAAGCAATAGTCCGAACAATCCAAATAATAAACATCTATCTTTGGAACACGTTACTACGGGATTGCTTTCCTGTAAGCTACAACATAATCCTCTTTAAGTCTAATGTCAACAACTACTTGTCGATCGGTGTTATTAACTAATCACATTTTCGCCATTCCACCCATCGCTTCTGATCCTCTCATGGTATTGTTTATCATCCAACTGATACTCTCATTAACCGTTACACACGAGTGGCTGTTGGCGTTGGTAAATGATTATTTATTAGTATGAAAAATATAAACTACAAGCACAGAAAAACGAATTTTATATCGGAATCATTTAATGCAATACGTATTTATATAAAGTCAAGGGAGGCGCGAGAGCACCCTATACTTTAATAGACTTCAAGAATGGCCTATGCTGGAAATCTCATTTCTTTGATCAATCATAACTCAAAAACCAATGAACCAAATTAGTTAAAACTTTGCACAAAATTTCTATTTGATAGGTTCTATAAGTGTGTAGAATTTCAGCATCATTAGTCAAGGCGACCTAGAGATCTAGAAAGTTCAATCATGAAATCATGTTATCTGTGTGTACGTATGTATGTGCCACCCTGTATCTCATCAACTATTTGATGGATTCAGCTGATTTTTGGCAGAGATAGAGGTTCTAGAGTCTAGTTGGTGGCATTTTAATTTCAGTTTACCATATACCTTAGTTTTCCAGAAAATTCAAAAAAACCTTATAAGGCATTGTATTGAGGCATAGCCTTTACAAAAGTAGTGACCTTCCATGAAAAATGCCAGTATGCCCTTAATAGGGTTAAGATGACAATTCATATACACTAAATGTACAAAAGCAAGGTAATTCCCAAATGTTTAACCTTTTATTGTCATTAAGGATATGACTACATATCAACCAAACCATTTCATTATCACATCACTACACTATAAATCTCTATGCCTGAGTGGATGAAGTGTGTGAGGTGCGCTGAAGAAAAACTCCTATCAGTAAAATACATAGCCCTGTTGTGCTCGTATACCCTTAATGACAATAAAAGTATAAAAATTTGGGAATTTCCTTGCTTTTGTACATTTAGTGTATATGAATTTTCATCTTAACCCTATTAAGGGCATATGATTTTAGTATACTGGCATTTTTCATGGAATAGACATAGTAGATCAAGATGGGTACGAAATAATCGAGTTGACACGATGGTTCTAGGTAGATCGCCGAAGTTAACCGACGTTGACCCTGGCGAGTACAATATAAGTGCCATTTGGGGTATACTAGGGGCTGTATATCATCTTCAAATGACCGGGATATACATGCGGCTAGGGGCCGCTTGTGAATTAAACATTTCCTGTAAACTTCCTATTTGGTAGGAAGGCGACATAACCCGCCCAGAGCAAAATATCACGGCAGGTATTTCCGGGTTGTCGTCCTAAATCAAAATATAGTATCTGTTCTGATACTACACTCCATGTTTTCTGTCCTTGGTCAGTGAAGTACAAATCCATTCGAACTGAGGCAATTTTTATTTTTGTTTCAATCTAGATTGTCTCTTTGAGTAGCTGGATTTGTTCCTATGTTAAAAACCGAACTTGTGTCTAATTCTGCCCTTGTGGGGGTCAAGTAAGTGGGGGCACACAGTGTATGTATTACCGTACCCTGGGAATCTTCATAAAATTTTCTACTCTGTAGTATTAATCAATTGTTTAAATGTAAGCGCGGACACTCAAGTGAAAGATATAGATATATACAGATATAGACGGATATAGATATATACAGATATAGACGGATATAGATATATACAGATATAGACGGATATAGATATAGACATATATAGATGGATAGATATAGACATATATAGATGGATAGATATAGACATATATAGATGGATAGATATAGACATATATAGATGGATAGATATAGACATATATAGATAGATGGATAGATATAGATAGATGGATAGATATAGACATATATAGATAGATGGATAGATATAGACATATATAGATAGATGGATAGATATAGACATATATAGATAGATGGATAGATATAGACATATATAGATAGATGGATAGATATAGACATATATAGATAGATGGATAGATATAGACATATATAGATAGATGGATAGATATAGACATATATAGATAGATGGATAGATATAGACATATATAGATAGATGGATAGATATAGACATATATAGATAGATGGATAGATATAGACATATATAGATAGATGGATAGATATAGACATATATAGATGGATGGACATAGACATATATAGATTGATGGGTATAGACGTATATAGACATAAATAGACATAGATAGATAGAGGCATAGATAGACATATATAGACATAAATAGACATGGATATAGATATAGATATAGACATGGATATGTATGTATATGGATAGATATGAATATAGACATTTATAGATAATAATTTACTATATAAGAGAGAAACAAAAACAGGAGACCTTAAGCATCTAATATTAACACGGAGATCATCAGCTGCTTACCATGTAACTGTTTCGGAGATTTAAAAACCGGACAGTTATAATATTCATGGCTCTCCAATGGTACTGATAAACTTCCATTTTCTCCAATAAGGAAGTGTCGAAATAATTCAGCTTAAAATTTCACTAATATATACATAAATAAATAATAATAATAATAAAATAATAATAATATATTACTCTTAAGACTACCGTATGATATAATTTGCATATCAAATAACATTAATTATAACAATACTAATAACAAATAAAAAAAAAATACAAATAATAATAATACTATCTAAACACTACACCCAAGAACCATTCTGCAATATGGTAGCTAGCAATAACATTATATAGGAATTAAAGTTGCATTAATAAATAAATAAAAAAATAAAGCTTAAGTACCTTTGG
>OY744544.1:29454845-29462345 GCA_963556195.1 Sepiola atlantica
GACGATAAAAGTGTAAAGATTTGGGAATTTCCTTGCTTTTGTTCTTACTTTCAAATGTATTTAGTGTATATGAATTTTCATCTTAACCCTATTAAGGGCATATGATTTCAGTATAATGGAATGTCACTACTTTTGTAAAGGCTATGCCTCAATACAATGGTCATTTAAAAGGTTTTTTGGAATTTTCTGGAAAACTAAGTTATATGGTAAACTGAAATTAAAATGCCATCAACTAGACCCTAGAACCTCTATCTCTGCCAAAAATCAGCTTAACCCATCAAATAGTTGATGAGATACAGGGTGGCACATGTGTACGTACGTACACACGGATAACACAAAATCATGTCTGACCTTTCTGGATCTCTGGGTTGCCTTGACTAATGATGCTGAAATTCTACACACTTATAGAACAAAGAAAACATTTGTGCAAAGTTTTAACTAATTTGGTTTTTGGTTTTTGAGTTATGATTGATAAAATAAATTTGATTTCTAGCATAGGCTGTTTTTGAAGTCTATTAAGGGATAGAGCGCTCTCGCGCCTCGCTTAATTTTCTTAAAATTACGAATGAAGTTTAAACAAAAATTAATCAGACTGAAACTGTATTCACATTGGAAGAAATCAATTGATAATTGAAGTTTATTGAAAATATATTATGACTGGAGATGTATCTATCAATAATAATTAATAATTTATATGTATATTTGAAAATTATTTAGATTGATCTTGTATTTTCTTACAACAAAAAAGCAATCAATAATTGACTGTATTTGAAAAGTATTATGAGTGAACTTGTATTTACCTAAATACATAAATAAACCAATGATTACGATTATTAGAAAGTAGTTTTACTAAAGCTGTATTTAGCAAAACAAAAGTAAGTACATACTAGAGAACGATGCTTTCTTCTAGTGATACTCCACCAGACCAGATGAATTATTGTCATAGAATTCGGTAAGACTAAGAGACAAAAAAGAAAGATATACTATAACATAGTAAACTGGTCGATTGGGGAGGGGTAAATAAATATTAACTTATTTACTAACTCAACATTTCGCAGGTAAAGTAGAATTTTAATTGAACACTCGGATATCTATATATTTTATTTACGTCCTCTCCAGGGGATTAGACACAGATTCAGGTGTGGGATTTGATGAAAGTGTGTCTATGGAACGAAACGGGTTTGAACCCGGTACACCCAGGTCCGCAGTCCGCATTGTTAACCACTGTATCTCATATAGAAATCTAGTGTTAGCTCTAGAAAAGGGGCCCCTTTATTTTTAGAACTGACTGGTGTAAAATGCAAACAAAACGAATGTATTCAAAAAGTTATGACTGAAGCTATATTTCCCAAAGCAGAAATAAATATTTTAGAAGTGTATTTTTGATGTAGCTAAAAAGCACAAGATTATTACAGAAAGGTTAGATATGCCGAGTGACCTTAGTCTTGAAAAGGACCAAAGCCATAGGTAGGAGGAAAACAGTCAGCAAGAAGAGTTCCACACACCTGTAGTTCTTAGAGAATATTGAGATTGACGTCGTATTTACGAATGCAACATCAATCAATAACTGGGAAGTTTATATAAAATTTTTGAGTCTGAATCTATACTTGCAAAACTCATAAATAATTAAGTTGATTTCAAAAGTATGGGGATTGAAGCTGTATTTATGAAACGGTTAGTCAATCAATAAAAAAAAAAAGTGTTATAACACCACAGAGACTTAGGCTGTATTTTCCAGACTTTCTGTATTTACGAATGCAAAAATAACTCAATAACTCGGAAGTTGAGACTGAAGCTATATTTATAAAAAAAACAAAACAAAGACAATGCATAATTAACTTTATTTGAAAAGTATCGCGACTGAAACTATTTATGGTACTTATATCGATCTTGACCCAGTTTTCGCGAGTTTCTTGTCGGAGGCGTTCGGCTATCTTATGCAAACGCTCGAGAGATGACGAGCCGATTTGTACCAGACGACAATTGTGATACGATGCTGCGTCCTGTGATTGTAAGTTATATTTTCAAGAAATTTTCTAAAAGAAACACCAGAAAAAACAAACAAAACAAGCAAAACATAGCGAAGTTACTGTTATCAAATAAATATATATTTTTTATTTTGATACGTTGCTGCGTCCTATAATTTTTAGTTATATTTGCAAGAAACTTTTTACACAAAACAAATAAAACAAGCATCTATGATATTCTCACAACGTTTCGGCCGATGTAACATCCGACCTTCTTCAGGTGGTTGGGTCAACTCTGGAATATGTACGGAATTTTGAACGGCACTCTTTATTTAGTTTAGGAGGAAATATTGCTCTGGTTTAGTTAGTTATGACCGGATAGAAGTCTTACGTAATTTATAATTATATAGGTCGTTCACAGCGTAACATCATGAGTAAACAGCTGGTGCGAGAACACTTGCATTGCATTATTAATGAAACAGAACGGAGAGTTGTGAAAATGTGAGGAGACTAATTATAACTCAGATTCCATAGCAAAAATTGTTTTTTTTTTATTAGCGATCAATGACTGCTAACGATTGGTGTGAGAACTCCGAGTAGCAGTAATCTAACAAATAAAGTTAAGTCAGACGGATTTCCTATTTTGGATCCACATAGCTTTGCAACTGACGTACCGCTATTTGATTGTGAATAAAGGGATCTTCCTTTTTGATTATGTGCCATGTTATTTGCACAAACGTTATTTATTTTGTCAGTTTTTGAAAAAAATAAATTCACCGGCCTCTAAAATTGGTAAAATGGAGATATTTTTTTGATCATGCACTTAGAACAAAAATAATAGTTTACATTATTAATAAAAATAAAATTATTTAATGCTTTCGTTAAAAAGTACACCAGTTCGTTCCTATACAAGTATTTAAAAACAATATAGAAACGGTATACATTTATAAATAAAAGAACAAACAAATAACAATGATTTTAGAAAATATTTTAATTCTATTATCATATAACCTGGGTGAATAGTTTGACAGCGAGGTGTTTATTCGATCTTACATTTCAATTGTTGCATTTTGATACGGTTGGGGAAAGAGGGAAAAGGGAGAAAATTCCAAAGGGCAGCGCTATGTCGGGAATTACGTAATTTTAGTTTCTATGTATGGTCTAAATCTCTTGGATAGCACGGTTCCCGGGCACAACAGTAGACGTTAGCGAACTTCATTGTGCAAGATGTTTGCCTGACCTCCAGTCCATCATTCTAAAGTCGATAGTTTTCTAGCCATTTCTATTTTTAAGTGATTTTCTTTTTCTGTCAACCTTACTTGTAAACTTTTTCAAAGACTAAAATTCTGTCTACTCAAACCTGTTTGTGTGTATGACTTTAAACTACAGCCAGTAATCAATACCCAATTTCGGAACGTATGGGTATGTGGAGTTTCAGTTTTTAGTTGCCATTACTCGCCGAAGTGTTCTTGGCCTTTTGGCTAAGATCAAAGTGTAGTATCTGTTCCGATGGATATTGCACCCCATAGACTGGTATTGTTTTGGCCTTCGGGGCTTGATTTACGCCGGTCTATGGGCCTGTCCTGTGCAGTTCTAGGAGGTCCACCCTCCCAGGCTTCGCCTCCCCTCTTTGGGGAGGAGTAAGTTTATTGCTTACTGCCTGAGGCGCCCCTACCGGGGAATGCCGATGGGGCTGCCTAGGCAATTTTTAAACCTCACTTTCCCGACCCGACCTTGGGTCACATCTTACTTGTGGGAGTAAGATAAAAACTGGCCTTGTGCCTAACTCCTGGAGAGGAGTAAATCAATACTATGACCCGGTTTTGTTAGTAGATGACATAGTTCTATTAATGGGTGACTTTGAATTTGTCGTGTGTAGATTATTCACTGAGGAAGGATGCCGTGGGTGACTCTGAACCGAGCAAGAGCGAAGGTTTAACACACAGCCAGCAACCTCCACAGTTGAAACCCCAGACAGACAATGCAGACATCCTCATTGACTGCAGTTATAAACACACTTGTACTGGACACGATTTGATGGACTGTAACCTTGATGACCAACGCTGGGTCCAATATTGACATGATAAGATATGGTTATGCCACTGTGAAATTTTATGCCTACCAAGAAATTTAAATTGAAAGCAAAAATATGTGATTCCTGTTGGTAGAGGATCATTCCTTCACATTTTACGATCGTACGTAAGCGGAAAAGGTAATAGACACGAACAAGAGAGAACACGTGTGATTCGTATTGCTACTACTATGATCTGTTTTATTGGCAGTGGTTTGCGTAATATACTCGGATATTCACAGGGGCTACCACGGAGACGTAATACACATCCTTAGTGAAAGTGATGCTACGGAATTCACTTCAATATGGTCATCCGTATGGATTGGCATCTGCCTTACCTGTGTTAACTATCAAAATAAAACTGACAGATAACAGACTGGCGTGGCGACAGACAAACATATATACAGGTAGACAAACGAAAAGATATACAGATAAAGAGACTGGCGAACAGATATAGACATACGAAAAACCGGACGAACAGATATAACAGAGAGAGAGGGGGATGAAGAAAGAGAGAGAGGGGGGGATGAAGAAAGAGAGAGAGAGAGGGGGGATGAATAAAGAGAGAGAGAGGGGGGGATGAAGAAAGAGAGAGAGAGGGGGGATGAAGAGAGAGAGAGGGGGGATGAAGAGAGAGTGAGGGGGGATAAAGAGAGAGAGAGAGAGGGGGGATGAAGAAAGAGAGAGAGGGGGGATGTAGAAAGAGAGAGAGGGGGATGAAGAAAGAGAGAGTGAGGGGGGATGAAGAAAGAGAGAGAGAGAGAGAGGGGGGATGAAGAAAGAGAGAGCGGGGAGGATGAAGAAAGAGAGAGAGAGAGCGGGGAGGATGAAGAAAGAGAGAGGGGGGTGAAGAAAGAGAGAGAGAGAGAGGGGGATGAAGAAAGAGAGAGAGAGAGAGGGGGATGAAGAAAGAGAGAGAGAGAGAGAGGGGGATGAAGAGAGAGAGGGGGGATGAAGAAAGAGAGAGGGGGGATGAAGAGATATGACATGAGGTTTACGTTCGGCAGCCTCGTAACTATCGCTTCCCTCATTTTGTCCTGTAATCCTCACATTCCATGAGCGATGTTTCTTACAAATATGGACGAATTGCTGTTTTCTTGGTCGGAATCTATCCACCATACGAGTTATCGTTGACTATTTTTTTTTTTAGCTCCTTACATCAAGTGGCTTCATGCCTTGTCTGGAGCGATTTCCATAAAATAAAACGGGGGGGGGAGGTGAAATATACCGATAGGCAGGCAGAAAGAAGAACCGATATACCAATAGCTAGAAAGACAAACAGATTCACTGATCACCAGGTAGCGAGACGGAATGGATATACAATCAGGCAGAGAAAAAGAGATATCGGGAGCATACATACTGACAGGCAGGCGACCCATTTCCAGCTGAAATAAAAGTGTAGTATATGTTCTGTCTTCGGTCCGTGAAGGAGAGGGCCTTCGAGACAGGCTAATATTATTTTGTTCCAAATCCAGAGTACACCTTTTGGCGAACCTGTGCTTCTTCACATGTCAAACCGACCTTGTGTCTAATTCTGCCCTCGTGGGAAGCAAGTACATAGGGGCAGCCAGACAAGAAGACGCACAGTTATACCGTCAACCAGACAGAGGAACAGATATACCGAAAGGTGGGCAAAGAGAGACATCTCTAATATAACTTTTGTTTTATGTTATTTGAAAATATCTGATGTCTCTAATATGCAAAATACAATCGTCTAATCGGATTAGTTTAGTTGCAATATCTTGTCGAACAAATCTGCAATCTTTTGTCTTATCTTTTGTCTTATCTTGTGTATTCGGTTTGCTTCCAGCGAAGTCACCTGACGTCAAACAAATAATCACGTTAAGTCAAAATGCGATGAGACAAACAACACGTACGCTGGGTGCAAAATGCTAACATCTTTATCCAAGCCTCGTCTCCATCCATAGTTCTACATAGTTTGATACGTTACTGCAGTTTCACAGCATTACCAATCTTGCGAAGTATACCTGACAGATCTCGAACATCTAAAATGTTACAATTATGGATGATCGCTCGTGTGATAAGTAGTGAGTATTTTTAGGTTTCGGAAGTTTTTAGCTGCTGATTGATAATTTGTACTTTTGGATTATTCGGACTACTGTTCTCATACATGATATTATCACCACGTTTCGGCCGATGTAACCTCCGTTATCGTTCAGGTGTATTAGAAGCTATTTTTATGAAATAAATATGCAAATTGACATATTTTTTTCATATTTGTAATTATATTACAAATATGAAAAGAAAAATGTCAATTTGCATATTTATTTCATGAAAACAGCTTCTAATACACCTGAACGATAACGTTAATGTTAACTTCAATAACATTTAAAGAATGTAACAAATATAGTTAATTAATAACGTATCAGGAAGTTTAATTGAATGTTCTACTGGTTTAGCAGACCGAGAGTAGGCTCGAGGTGTTTCCATGAATAGTGGCAACAGAAAGTTGTTCGTCAAGTTAATTCACGATGCTTTCCGGTGTGGCGACATTAACTGACCAAGGCAGTTGAGGAAGTCACGCGGTGGCGGGGCCGATCGCTCCACTCGTATATCGGCGATCAGCTTTTACCTTACACCTACTCTTTTTTTTCGTCATCCTTCTACTCCTTCTTCTACATTGACTCCTTCTTGTTTCTGTGCAACATGTAGAGGTTATCTGACTTCTTCATGAATATCGAGAAGAAACTACAAATGTGTTCTAGTTTTGAATAAAATGCGTTCGAATTTGAAATAGAAAACAATTTATAACAAACACATTATATATATATATATATATATATATATATAAACATATTAGTAAAACACGAAGAACGCTGAAATCACCAATAAAACAATTACATAAAAACATATTAAATATTCAGGCGATAAAAAGTACACATGTTTCTAGCCAGAGAGTCGAAGTCTAATGGTAAAACGCTGACTATAGACATTTATATCGAAGGTTCGATCCTTGTCTGAGTTAGCCATGCTTATAACGGCTGTGAGCCAGTAACACGTGCCTCTGGATTACTTTTATGTACGTATAAAATTAATAAATATATATATATATATATTAACGAAAAATGCAATTGTTTACATATTAATCAGTTAGGAAGTGAATGAATTGAAATAGTAGTAAGCTAAAACTGCAATCACCAATAAAAACAATTACATAAAGATATATAACATATCATATATAGTATAAAAACATGACAAGTAAGCTGCACAGAAATCTCTGAAACCCAATTTTCCCACAAAAAGATGTGGTTGCTTAGCATAACAGAAACTAATCAACTTTTTATTGCGTAAATTTTAATGTAAGACTAAATAAGTTAAGGCATTAAAAAACACGATTGACAGTAAACATTTTTTAATTTTTTATTTATCATAGATATTTACAATGGCAAAAAAAGTGGGTAGATCAAAATAGAAATAACAAGAAAATACATCATATTAAAG
>OY744544.1:29467345-29489845 GCA_963556195.1 Sepiola atlantica
TTTCAAATTTAAGCGAGTCTTACCCAATAAAATGCTATTTCTAATTTAAGCGAGTCTTACTCAATAAAATGTTATTTCAAATTTAAGCAAGTCTTACCAAATAAAATGCTATTTCAAATTTAAGCGAGTCTTACCCAATAAAATGCTATTTAAAATTTAAGCGAGTCTTACCCAATAAAATGCTATTTCAATTTAAGCGAATCTTACCCAATAAAATGCTATTTCAAATTTAAGCGTGTCTTACCCAATAAAATGCTATTTAAAATTTAAGCGAGTCTTACCCAATAAAATGCTATTTAAAATTTAAGCGAGTCTTACCCAATAAAATGTTATTTCAAATTTAAGCGAGTCTTACCCAATAAAATGCTATTTCAAGTTTAAGCGAGTCTTACCCAATAAAATGCCATTTCAAGTTTAAGCGAGTCTTACCCAATAAAATGCCATTTCAAGTTTAAGCGAGTCTTACCCAATAAAATGCCATTTCAAATTTTAGCGAGTCTTACCCAATAAAATGCTATTTCAAATTTAAGCGAGTTTGACTCAATAAAATGCTATTTCAAATTTAAGCGAGTCTTACTCAATAAAATGCTATTTCAAATTTAAGCGAGTCTGACCCAATAAAATGCTTTTATTTAAAATTTAAGCATGTTGGACCCAGGAAAATTATATTTCAAATTTCAGCGTGACAGATTGATATACATTTTATTTAAAACTTAAGCCTGATACACAAAAAAATGTATTTAGCAATTAGTGACAGACCGACGAAACTGCGATTGTAAACTTTAGCATGACAAGCTGACAGATGGAGAGTTTTGTCAGGGAGAACACTGAACGCATCTGAAGTACGGTGCATTTATTAAATCTGCCGGTTTCGTAATAAACATGATATTTCAAACTTAAGCGTGACCCACAGACCGACCGACCGACCGAGCACCACAGTCAATTAATGACATTCTTAAAATACGAAAAAAATTCTGTCAGATGAGTATAAAGAATGGTTAAATATTTAAAAAGATGGCCTTCCTGATAAATATACATGAAAATGGAGTTTGAATGACATATGTCGAATGAAATGGTTCCACGTTTTCTTTTCTCATTTTTATTGAAGATTCAACTCTTGAGAACTGTCAGAATCTTGTGCTAAAATGTCTTTTTGCAGACCTGAAAATACAAAGAATATTCATTTTCGCTTATATAAATGAAATCGAAGAACTTATCTAAACATTTATATACAATTACTCAACTATTTTTTTTTCTGTTAGGCAAATAGAACTGGAAGCATGAAATAACTAAAATGGATGAATTCAGAATAATATCACGTGAAAATCTTTTTGATATTTTTTTTTCTGTTAGGCAAATAGAACTGGAAGCATGAAATATTTAACTAAAATGGATGAATTCAGAATAATATCACGTGAAAATCTTTTGATATTTTTTTCTGTTAGGCAAATAGAACTGGAAGCATGAAATATTTAACTAAAATGGATGAATTCAGAATAATATCACGTGAAAATCTTTTGATATTTTTTTCTGTTAGGCAAATAGAACTGGAAGCATGAAATATTTAACTAAAATGGATGAATTCAGAATAATATCACGTGAAAATCTTTTGATATTTTTTTTTCTGTTAGGCAAATAGAACTGGAAGCATGAAATATTTAACTAAAATGGATGAATTCAGAATAATATCACGTGAACATCTTTCGATATATTTTTTTCAAAAATGAAGATTGATTAATTGTGATTATTCGGAGACTTATTCTCGTCTTGGTGTCTATATTTATCATTTTTCGGCCAAGGTAACCTTCGACCTTTTCCGGGTGCATCTTGGGGGTCGGTCATAGAATATCGAACTGACCCCTTTATTTAATCCACGACGGTAGACTAACACCTCTACCCAGTCATGGCTGCTGGAATGAGCAAAATCTATATCCGTGAATTAAATAAGAGTTAATTTCGAAATTTCGTACAGATTCCCGAGTTCTGACATAAATATTTTACAGTTCGACTATTAGGTTCTTAAATTCGAGACCATGTACCTTACGACCGTGTAAGATTTCACCGGTTATTTACATAACAACCTATATAAGTATAAAAGACCAAATACACATGGAACAGAAAGAAAATGAATGATGGTGCTTCATAAGAATAATATGAACAAATAATGTGACTTATCTGAACATTTAAGGGTGTTAATTCGGAATAGACAACCGTTAGTGTGCAGTCCTGATTTCTGAGTACAAAAGGAGAAAGCCGTTTAAACTTTTACCGTATCAAAAGATTAACGACATGAATAAAAAGGCGGGGTTATATTTCGGCAGACGACAAATTCTCAGTCAAATAGAAAAAAGTTCAGTTGACAGTTATTCAAGCGACATTAAGACGTTAAAGCGACAAAAAAAGTGTTATACCCCCCCCCGATCCTGGATATGCCCTTAAAAGACATCTAGTGGTGAGACCTCCATTTGAGAGCTGTGGAGTATGTGGCGTTGCTCCCAGATCCACTCTGCCCCGGAGGTGTAGTACCTGTAAGGTCCCCATCTATGGGTCAAATAAAACCTACTGGCGCTACCAAATCAGGCTATCTGAAGTTACTGACTTCCTGACTCAAAATGCACCAAACATTCATGTTTTATTGTTTTTTTCTTTGCAAAACTCAATTATGTTCTGCAAAATCGAAACCAAAACAAACAATTTCCCTCTCCTTTCCTCCCCTCTCACTCCCGTCCCCCGTTTCACTCAACTAAACACCATGAATAAATAAGTATACATATAAAGAACTTGAAGCATGAAAACGTTCACCAAAATGACCAGATTCAGCATTGAATGACCTGAAATGGATTGATATGCCATAAAACAGAACAACCAAATTAAATTATCTCCCAGAAATGATGTGTCCTCAAGTGCAAGTTCTCTTGACACAGCTGATAGTTTTAAGATAGTAAAAAAATAAGCGAAACATTATTAGTCGTCATGTTTCAGTAATATTTACGTTATGTCATTTTAGTAGTTCTTATGCTTAAAGTTTTAATATCTTCAGATATTTACAGATTTAAATATATTTTTTACTGAGTATTATGGATATGGCGTTAAAAAGATTGTCTACATTAAAGCATGAAACATAAAAATAACAAACAATAATAAAATAAAATTAGTTACGTCAAAAACACAATACTATAATTGGTTTAAGTTTCAAAGTTTTTTGACTTTAAAAAAATGAATTTAAATAATAAATGCAGACGTTGCATTTTGAAGAGGGAATACCTAAATAGATATATCTATGTACTATTTAAGTCATGCGTTTGTGCAGTTTGTTTGTTCATAAGCAAATACATATGAGATTGATTGTCAAAATGGAATAGGCAAAGTGCATATTGATAAGGCTGTAGCGCAGGTTTCGGAAGCGCCCGAAAGTTGACGAAACTATTAACCAATCAGGTTGCAGCAGGCATACGCCATTCATACTACAGAATGCAGTTGAGAACTTTTGGTAGAAATTAATCGCGTTCAATAACAAAAATGAATTTAATAGAAGAAAACTACTGTTTACCATCTTCTGTCAAGTTCCTCAACGACGCCCACCTCTTCTCCTTGTCTTTCGATGTCGTCTGCGCTCAGCGCAACGGAACCAGTACCCATAACACTTTTGGACCAGCTGAAACCTTAACCCTGCACCCTTACTCAGAAACTGTCATTAAAGAAACACTAACAGAAAAAAGATTTGATAAAAATAAACTATTTTCTTTAAAAAAGTTGTTTCGTTAAGAAAATAAAAATGTTTTTTTTTAAATAGTTGTTTCAGTGTTTTATGTCAACAAAATAAAAAAAAAACATTGAGAAAAAATGTAAGAAAAATCTTTGAAATAAAAAAAAGCAGAAACATTTCCTAAATCTCAAACAAAATCATCTTTTTGAAACTTTCGGTGCACAAAAAAATAGACATACTTAAAAACATATCATTAACAACGTTTCCCTTGACAAAGAAAAATAGACATACTTAAAAACATATCATTAACAACGTTTCCCTTGACAAAGAAAAATAGACATACTTAAAAACATATCATTAACAACGTTTCCCTTGACAAAGAAAAATAGACATACTTAAAAACATATCATTAACAACGTTTCCATTGACAAAGAAAAATAGACATACTTAAAAACATATCATTAACAACGTTTCCCTTGACAAAGAAAAATAGACATACTTAAAAACATATCATTAACAACGTTTCCCTTGACAAAGAAAAATAAACATCTAATAATTCGTTTAGCTACAGTTTGTTCGTTTTTTACTTTTTATATATGCATTTTACCTTGTATTTTTCCATTTGAAATTATCGTCTGCCAGTTTTCAATTTATCGTTGGTCAGTTTTCGCCTCGTGAACTCTCGTGCGCTTCCGATACAGCTGGGACGTTGACGATGCAAAGTCACGGAAACATGGTGCGTTTTCTATAATAGTACCAAAGTAAATCAGGCAAAAGAAAAAAAAAAGAATATACAAAGTATAAAAAAGAACAATATTAAAATTGGTTTTATTTTCAAAGTATTTGGAATTTTTCAAACGTTTAATTTCTATGAGAAATGTCGTGGCATTTTTATGGAGTAATACATTCAAATACATTTAAATAAGATAGCAGATTAGATTTTTTTTGAAAGCAAATGTTTCGTGTCATTCAATGGCGTGTCGACCATCTTTGAATCGATACGACAGATTTTCTGGAAAAGTTTCATTTACTTCAGTTCGCGCCAATTGTCAACATCGATAGCGACGACTCTACCTTTCATCTACATTTCACACTACACACTTTTGTCGGCCTCTACAACGGCATCCATGTGGCCACTTAGTGTCGAGTTTAAATTGCAATTTGTGGCTGTCAACTCCGTGTCACGACTTCTTACGATGTTCATGTTCCTTCTATTGCTCTCTGCTACATTTCCAACACAATCTGCTTCAGTCGCGGCAGACACATCGGGAAACTCGTCATTCTGCGGTGTTGAATTCGCTTGGCTAAAGATGCGTTCTTTGGTAGAATTGGTTTCATCTTCGAACCCCGACCCGTTGTCTTCCAATGTTTCTTTAGCTCGCAAACTCTTCCGCTTTAAAAATGACCGCGAATGTCGACGCTCTTTCCTAATCCTCCTCCTCCTTCTCCTTCTGCTCCTCCTCCTCCTTCTTCTCGCCTCTCTCTCGTCCGTTCTCCTTTCAGTCTTAAATGTACAAGCCTTCTTGAGACTTGCTGAGGTGTTCACATGGCGGCAATCATCAGCCATATACTCAGTTTTATACGATGAGCCATGGAGCCTGTAAGACGTCTTGGAATACGAACATACTTTTTGGCGGTAATGCCTCCGACCGAATTCTATCTGCATCTCTGTCCGAACTGAATGATTTGAGGACTCACTAGAAGAGTGTTTGCTCGCAGAGTACGAATACGAGGACCTTTCGCCATACATACTTTTCAGTTAATAGAAATACTAGACACTCTTTCCACTCTATTTTAAAGGGATTGTGTTATCGTTCTAGTAAGTTTTAGCTGCAGTGTTGAGGCGATGCGAAATAAACCACTTGTCGTACGTAGACTTTTTTATTTATTTATGTTACCAAATTCACAATTGATACAACGTTCCTCATGACGTAATAATGGAAACGCCAAAGGCTTGCGTTTGACGTGTTCATTATTTCTTTATGGGGAACGTTGTATGTTTGTAAAAGATGACATACGTATCCTCTTTTTATGGAGGGGATATGGCTTTCAACATTACTATTTCCATATGCGCCCACAGTAGCTCCTATATTAAATACCTGGCCTTCTTACGTTCAAAATACCGTGATAAATCAGGCATCGGTTGCTATTAAAGTAAATAGTACAATTGCTTTTTTAAACAATATAGAAAACGCACCGGCCTTCGCGCTTATCAAGGGAATCGCGAGAGCGCTCTATCCCTTAATAGACTTCAAAAACGGCCTATGCTAGAAATCTCATTTCTTTGATCAATCATAACTCAGAACCCAATAAACCAAATTAGTTAACACTTTGCACAACATTTTTATTTGATAGGTTCTATAAGTGTGTAGAATTTCAGTATCATTAGTCAAGGCTGCTCAGAGATCCAGAAAGGTCAGGCATGATTTTGTGTTATCCGTGGGTACGTACGTACGTATGTGCCACCTTGTTTCTCGTCAACTATTTAATGGATTAAGCTGATTTTTGGCAGAGATAGAGGTTCTAGGGTCTAGTTGATGGCATTTTAATTTCAGTTTACCGTATACCTTAGTTTTTCAGAAAATTCAAAAAACCTTAAAAATGACCATTGTATTGAGGCATAGCATTTACAAAAGTAGTGACATTCCATGATAAATGCCAGTATACTGAAATCATATGCCCTTAATAGGGGTAAGATGAAAATTCATATACACTAAATGTACAAAAGCAAGGAAATTCCAAAATGTTTACACTTTTATTGTCATTAAGGGTATGCGAGCACAACAGGGCTATGTATTTTACTGGTAAGAATTTTTCTTAAGCGCACCTCACACACTTCATCCACTCATGCATAGAGTAGTGATGTGATAATGAAATGGTTTGTTGATATGTAGTCATACCCTTAATGACAATAAAAGTGTAAAAATTTGGGAATTTCCTTGCTTTTGTACATTTAATGTATATGAATTGTCATCTTAACTCTATTAAGGTCATATAAGTTCAGTATACTGGCATTTATCATGGAATATATATATAGTATTGTAATTTGAATTTTTACTTGTTGTGTGTTCACCGATATGATTAATGGAAAGTACCGAACACTCTTGTCATTTTCAGTATTGACCACGCCCATATTAAGCTCGCCATTGTGTAACATTCGGATCTCGCATGTAGCCAGATACACACGAAGATCATACCTGAGTCTGTTCTGATCGGTCTCTTGATGTTTTTTACCGAGACCTTACCACCTCGAAAAAGAGGAGGTATGTGCGTCCTTCCGAGATTATCATCCTTGCACTGATGAGAGCGAAAGATCGAAACGCTAGCGTATGTAGGTAAAAATAATTTAATATTATTTATTTAAAATTAATAAAATTAAAGTTGCGCCCTGTTCGGGGAAGTTAATCATAGATTGACACGTAGCTATGAGGCATATTACGACAACATTCGTATAATTGGAATTCCCTTCTTGAATGTGGCAATGTCCCGTTGAATGTGGTAATGTCCCTAATGGTAACAGCACAGTCTTTCTTGATATGCCGCCCTTTGCATGAATAGAACTTAAATTCTTGAATGTGGTAATGTCCCGTGGCCTAATGGTTGACGCTGTGGCAGGCGTTCGAACCGTGCGACCGTCAGAGATTATCATCATTGCACTGATGAGAGCGAAAACTCGTAAAGCTATGTATTTATTTAAAATTTATATATATATATATATAGTCTCGGAAGTTTCTCAACCATTAAAACTATATAAAAAATAAAATAAAATAAAAAAAAACAACTTATAGTCTCAAGTCTTCCAGTGGAAAATCACTCATGTAAGTCAATTTATTTTTTACAATTATTATATTAGTTAGTTTCTAACACTATTTTAAGGGATCATCAGTTGTTTACCATGAAAAACTGTTTCGGGAATTTATATATATATATATATATAATTAGCGTTATGTAACGCCTATGTTATACCATATTTAGATGTGGGCATCTGAGGAAATACAATTTAAAACTGACGGGCAAAATCTATTACAGAGATACCTGGATGCATCTAAAATAAAACACGCCCGTTCACTCAGCGCGATAAAACCTCTATTTCAAACTGAAGCGTGACAAACCACCCTCCCTTACTTTTCACACATTTACAATTGTGCGTGGACGCATCTTAGTATTTTATGAAGAAACTTCATTATTTTGAAATGAAACACGTTTGACTGAAATAGTTCGAACGAAAAAAAAAAAGAGAAAGCGTTATAAAATAGTCATGGCTAAAACAACAACAGCGTATAAAACGAGACTTTACGAGATTTCTAAGATGGCGTACGAGAGGCGCTAAGAAATTGACAGGTAGGGATGATAGAACGTGTTGGACACAACATGGCAATTAACGAGTAAATACAATCGGTTTGCCATGCTTTATTTTTCCCGGGGACAAGGTAAGGCTGCCTGTAATTTACACCTAAAATACCCGGACTAAAAGCCCCCATTTATAACTCGGGGTCGGAATTAACGAAGGGCATAAAAGCAACCGATAAAAAAAGCCCGGTAAGATATTTGGCGAAGGATAATGGGTTTCACTCAGACTCTGCTTCCAGAGAATGCAATAATGGTAATCAATCTCCCCTTTCGGCAGAGGATGGATACGCGCGAAAATTGAAAGAAAGGAAACGCATGCTACAACTACTACTACAACTATTTGTACTACTAATGATAATACTACTATTATTATTATTAGTAGTATAAATAGCATTAACTAATAGTCATCATGTGCCTATTTCGCTGTTTTTCTGTACCTCGTGAAATCGAAATAGAGAAAAGCCGCAACGCTTCTAATCTATTGATAATGGAGCGTTGGTGCCTGTTTGTCTGAATGCGAAACTATACCATTTCAGACAATGGTACGATAGTCTGAAATAGTATAAAGAGGCAGATAGTGTATCATCTGTTTTTTTTATGTGAACATCCTCCCAGGCTTTACCGTCTACATTTTGTGGGTGAAATTTTACCCAGGCATTGCCTCCTCGGTTGAAGGAGGAAGTGTATCGTCTTCAAATCTACTGTCAACAAATACTTGTCATGAACCATCTTCATCAGATTTTCTTCATTCCATTCATTATTGGTCCCCCGATTTTATAAATGTTTATTTATGTTTTGAGGCATGTCCGTCCGTCCGTCCGTCCGGATTTTTCTCCGCAACCATCCATTGAATTTCTCTGAAATTTTGCTTGAAGTTGTAACTTTGGTCAGGTTAGAAAGTGATATTCTCCGATTTTTGAAAAGAAATCTGATTAGCCCCCAGAGGAGTCAAAAGGCCTCGAAATGGCTAAAAATGACATTTTTTCGCCCTATGACTTTTCAATCTATCGATTCAATTTCTCTGAAACTTGGCCAAAATGTGGAGGCAATTGTTCCTAATAGAAAATAAGTATCGCTGACCTTGTAAAAACTGGTTCGCGCCCCAGGGGGTCAAAAGCCCCCAAAATGGCAAAACATAACCCTTTTCTCCCATAAGGTTTGATCCATGCATTCATTTTTTCTGAAACTTGGCCAAAATGTAGAGGCAATTGTTCTGGATATAAAATAAGTATCCTTGACCTCAGATTAATTCTGGTTCGCGCCCCCGTGGGTCAAAGGGAGGTCAAACATGCCCCAAATTGCCCAAATTTATTGCATTTTACACTCGCCACATCCAGTCACATACAGAGGGGGACCACGCACGCGCGGCTTGTTTTAATGCTTTCAAAATATTTTTCATCATTTCACTGACAATCTAGCAATTTTATTTATCATCTTCAAGTGTTTTTTGGCTTTGATAAGTGACCAATCAATAGTAAAAAAACACACAAAAACACGTTCTTTCTCTTGTTTGTTATAGTATCGCGGCTTGCCAGCAACTGTACGCCTAACCTACACATGTATATAATTAACCATGTAATGAAATGGCGCGGGTTTTATAAATCACCAATTGTCATCTCGACATGATGCTTGTTCGAATTTTTTTGCCAACTTTTCAAAAAGAATTATATCTAATGACTTAATTAAAACGATTCGTCGGCGCAAAATTGTAACATAACCAAGACGCGCACATCTAAATAATGAGGATATACATTAGTTTTAATTAATAAGGGAGGAAATATATTTTCTTTATAGAAATCGCCCCAGACAAGGCATGAAGCCACTAACTAACTTAATACAGTGGTCACTACTGAACACAATGGATTGACTTGATCAATACCTAGCGACCCTGCGAACCTGGAAAATTATAACTACACGTAAGTTTTAAAAGTCGTTACTGATAATGAAATAAAAATTGAAAATATCTATTACTAATAGAGATTTGGTATATGTTTGCCTGAACACGAAACTATACTATTACTTATATTCATAATGGGGATTTGGTACACACCTGCCTGAAGCCGAAACTATACTATTACTTCTATTCATAATGGAGATTTGGCGCATGCCTGTGTGAAGCCGAAACTATACTATTACTTCTATTCATAATGGAGATTTGGCGCATGCCTGTGTGAAGCTGAAACTATACTATTACTATATTTTTCTTAATTCGGGGAAGTAGTGTAATATTTATTCTGTTGCATGATACAATCCTCCCTGGCATTACCTCCTTGTTTTAGGTCAGTGCAGTAATTGTTCGTTCGGCATGACACCATCCTTCCAGTTATTACTCCCTCTTTTCGTTGAAGGAGTAGTATAGTATGTTATGTGGTCAGTAAACCATCCTCACAGGTATAACAACCTCATTTTAGGCGAAGTGTAGTATATGAAGAGTTCAAACGCAAAACGCGATAAATCTATTTTTAAATATTGAGACCGTAACCGATAGAAGGACGAATATATTAAATCTAGACTTTGCCTAAAAGCTAATTTTAATTGAAAGCAAAAAGAAATAAGTGGGTATCATTATAAAAAAAAAGATTTTGAGGTGTGGTCAATTGTTGAAATGCAACACTTTTTGTAGTGATTTATCGCGTTTTGCATTGGAACTTTTCATATGTTCGTTCGGCAAAAATATGCGATACAATTTGCAAGATTTAAGAAAAATTAATCCGCTGTTCAATGTGTTGTCTAGCAAAAACTCTTTAATAAATAGAAATATGGGAATATGTTTTTAGTTTCAATTCTACAGTTTAAACATTGATCTGATTCATTGTTATTAATAGCAATGGAAAACTTATATAAACACTGATATAAAGTTAGGAACATGATACTTTATTCAAAATACATAATTCATATTTATAGTTGTCTACATGTCGCGACAGCCTCAATGATGTATCCGTTTGTAGTATAGACCATATATAATATATCAAGGGAGGGGCGAGAGCGCTCTATCCCTTAATAGACTTCACAAATGGTCTATGCTGGAATCTCATTTCTGTGATCAATCATAACTCAAAAGACAATAAGTCAAATTAGATAAAGATGTGCACATGATTTTTATTTGATAGGTTCTATAAGTGTGTAGAATTTCAGTATCATTAGTCAAGGCAACCCAGAGATCCAGTAAGGTCAATCATGATATCATGTTATCTGTGTGTACGTACGTACGTATGTGCCACCCGTTATCTCATCAACTATTTGATGGATTCAGCTGATTTTTGGCAGAGATAGGTTCTAGGGTCTAGTTGATGGCATTTTAATTTCAGTTCACCATATACCTTAGTTTTCCAGAAAATTAAAAAAAAAACTTTTAAATGACCATTGTATTGAGGTATAGCCTTTACAAAAGTAGTGACATTCCATGATAAATGCCAGTATACTGAAATCATATGCCCTTAATACGGTTAAGATGAAAATTCATATACACTAAATGTACAAAAGCAAGGAACTTCCCAAATTTTTACACTTTTATTGTCATTAAGGGTATGCGAGCACAACAGGGCTATGTATTTTACTGGTAAGAATTTTTCTTCAGCGCACCTCATACACTTCATCCACTCATGCATAGAGATTTATACTGTAGTAATGTGATAATGAAATGGTTTGGTTGATATGTTGTCATACCCTTAATTAATGACAATAAAAGTGTAAACATCTGGAAATTACCTTGCTTTTGTACATTTAGTGTATATGGATTTTCATCTTAACCCTATTAAGGTCATATGATTTCAGTATACTGGCATTTATCATGGAATATATATATATATTATACATACATATGCAGTAATTTATGATCACTATTAGTATATATATTTTTTATATAAAGTGTCTGCATAAATATATGCTAGTGTTTGCTACTGATTATGAACTTGTACTGTCTGTAGCCTCGACATCTGATTTACTTTTTTCATGGGAAAGGGGGCAAACATCTTTTTTCATTAAGAAACTTTTGATCCTAACTGAGTGCACTCTAGTAACGAAACATGAATGGATTTGTGCAGACCATTAGAAATGTTGGCGCTGTCTTAGATAATGACCCACGTAAAAATCGGTAATTTCCGGATATTTACGTAAACCGCGCGAAAGTAACGACGCCAAGTCGGTTGATCTACCTGCGTAAAAAAACACAAAGAAAACGACGTGTTTCCCCACTTGTAAATACAACGTCGTTTTCTTTGTGTTTTTTTTTTACGCAGGTAGGTCAACCGACTTGGCGTCATTACTCTCGGGCGGTTTACGTAAACATCCGGAAATTACCGAGGCCAAGTCGATTGTTGCATGGGTCATAACTTAAGAAAGTACCTAAATTTTTATATAATGTATATTTTTAAGGCTCTGCTCTGCATTAAGCAGTTTTGAGAAGAATATTTGTTTTAAGTTCATTTTATCAACAAATTCGAACTTGTTTAATTAATTTAATGCCAGTTTCTTCTTGTTGAACACTCACTATTATGACGGCCGACTATTGCTGTCCGCTGACTTGAAAAATGAATAGTTTATTTCTCATCTCGTTCGAAACCATTCGTAGTAGTTTTATTGGTAAACGCTCTCAGAATTGGAGTTGATGTCACTATTGTACCGAGGTTCGAATCGTGCAACTGGTTTGAATGGTTGTTTTTACACTGCTGATTTCGCTGATTTGGCAAGGATCGAACGTATACGTATGTAGGTAATTTTTAAAAAACATTTTAAAAATAAGTGTATATATATATATATATATATATATATATATAAGTTTTCTTCTTTTTATATAATCTGTAAAGTTGATTGGTAATACTTCGATAATTTGTCCAAAACATTCACATATTTGATGGAGTAAGGAAATACTTGACGTATTATTCTCTAACTTCATCTAAATGTGTGAATATTTAGAACAAATTCACGTCTGCTTAAATCCTTTACCGTTGTATATGTTTGTCAACCGGGCAACGACGTTTTTTTTTTTTTGCGTACAATATATATATATGATATCGCTCTAGTGGAAAAGTTAACTTCAAATAACATGTACATCAATTATATAAAAGAACGCCGTATTACCCGTGCCCGGCTAAAAGTTCAAGCCTACAGAAGATACACTTACTAACGTCAAATCATATGATTCAGTGTGAATGCTAAACTATACAATGTTGCGTCTATTCTATTTGAGTAACCCTGGACCAAATTTATCTATGAGGGTCCAGAAAAATACTGTTTTAAAATTCTTCTAGATTTTAAAAAGACAACACTGAAACTGTTATATTCGTTATACTTCATTTTTTTGTTTTATATTGAACAAGTTGCTAGGGAAAGAGGGACAAATGTAGGTGAGTGTACAAAGAAAGAAGTTTTAAAAATGTGACCCTTATTTAACTTTTATTTTGTTACCCATGCAACCGGGAAACGCCGGGTACCTTTGATGGTTTGAACTAAATGAAAACACAAAAACCAACTGCAAGAATCATATTATTTAAGAGCACCTTGTATATCTATCTATTAATATGCTAAAACATTAATTTTTCACACACATTAAAGGAATTTAATACATCCAACTTTATCTGTTTAAATGAATTGTAACTAACATGTCTCTAGGCCTTTTGGCTAAGATCAAAATGTAGTATCTGTTCCGATGAATACTGCACCCCATAGACTGGTATTGTCTTGGCCTCCGAGGCTTGATTAATGCCGGTCTATGGGTTGGTCCTGTGCAGTTCTAGGAGGTCAACCATCCCTGGCTTTGCCTCCCCTCTTTGGGGAGGAGTAAGTTTATTGCTTACTGCCTGAGGCACCCCTACCGGGGAATGCCGACGGGGCTGCCCAGGTAATTTTTAAACCCCACTTTCCCGACCCGATCTTGGGTCACGTCTTACTTGTGGGAGTAAGATAAAAACTGGCCTTGTGCCTAACTCCTGGAGAGGAGTAAATCAATACTAAATCAAATCATGTCTCGTCGACTAAAAAGGTAAAAGTTAAAATAAATACATTTCGAAAAGTGGCATTCGTTTTATTGGATGTAAGAACATTTAACTGACAATCATTTTCATGGCGGATAATATATTTTTTTTAAAATTCGGTGCTACTAGATACGAATGTGTGTAAGAAACCGGCTTCCTGACTTAAAATGTCCCAAATATTGACATGTTTTTTTCTTTCCCCTTTATAAAACTCGATCATGTTCTGCAAAGCTTAAAACAAACATTATTCCATCTACAAAACAACCAAATCAAACACACTGAATACATATTTGAAGATATCAAGAACTTGAAGCATTAGCAATTATACCAAAATGACTTGATTCGGTAGTAAATATACCCAAGTGTTTATATGCCGTAAAATAAAACTGTTATGACAACTAACGAAAACGAGTTACGCCCCTTGAACCAATTTGGGAGTTAAGAGTTATCGCCCTTGGAAATGGAGTCCTGTCCAGAGAGAAAATAAACACAGATCACGGCTTTCAGACTATTAAGATGTCAATCGCGTTCAGCGGCAAATTAACTCATTAATTCATTCTGTGTTCAGTTTTAATAAATCTGTTTAACGTTTATCTTGATAGTTCATCCATTTTATTGACAAGTTATTGTTTATTATAACCTAAATTACGAGGTTATAAAACACAATCAACTTAAAAGAATTAAATTGCTAGATTTTTTAATAAATAAGAGTCGTTTCACTTATTTAAAGAATATTAAGCCAACAATGACAATTATTTTTTGAAGAAAAAAAAGTTATTTATTTTAATAGTATTATACTCTTAAAATAATAAAGGCCTTTCAAAGGAATATTATTTTTACCAATAAATTATACGGATTTATGTAGAAAGCACAGTGGGATTTTAACAGGATCCGGATAATAATGAGTAAATAATATAAATAACTAATAATAATAACGAACGGGACCCGTGCAAATTGCAAAATTTAATCCTTGTAGGATTGTTTGATATTTTCATTCGGGTATCTTTTACTTTACTCCGCAGTCGTGAACGGGGTCAAAAAAACGAACGAGAAAGTGTTTAAAAACATAAATATGGAACAAGTAAAGGCGACCTACGTCGAGAATAGATATTTCCCTACGTAGCTATGACATTTGTTTGTATTTTTACGTAGTATACATGGGTTTTTATTAGATGTAAAAAAAACTTCTTTTTTTTGCACAAAAAGAAAATGGCGCCGGTCCTCAGTCTCTTACATACCCCCTACGACCGCCATCTTGGATGTGTGCGAAGTTGGTGTGACGAACAATTTAATTTCTAATAAATAGCACTTCGACCGGGTTAAAAATACAAACAAATGCCACAGGTAAGTTTGAAAATAACTTTTATCGTCTACAGTTACTTTTATTTGTTGTATATTTGGTTTTTGAGCGTTTTTAGTCTGCTGAGTAAAGTAAAATATACCCTTTAATTCTATAGATGTTCGGCGCAAACTCCGACCCCATAATATTATTTTTATACCATTGTTCAAGCTGAAGCATACTTATCAAAAGTACTCATCTTTAAAAGGGTAGTGGGAGATAACGTACGTACGTAGTACGAATATAACAGTTCCTTAGCTTCTTATTATATAGATAGCAATCTACTTTAAAATAACCTTTTGCTGATCGCAATATCGACCGCTAAATCGGATATGAACACTAAAGTCTTATCACAAAAAAAAAATGTCGCAAACAAAGAAATTAATAGGTAAAAGTGATTCACCTAGAATTCTGATCCAAAATCTTTCTTTTTTTCCTTTGGGTTGTTTTTTTCTTTTTTTCATTATTTACGTATATTTTTCTTGGCAGAAAAAATGGCAGATTTGTCGATATCTGAGGAAAAAAAGAACGAAAAAGAAAAACGCTCCTTAAGAGACACCAAAACATTAAAAACATTTACAAGAAAATAAATTATTCTCGGAAAACGGCAAAGTTTGTCAGTGCGATGTTTGCAACCATCAACTTTTAAAAAAGAATCTTAATTTGTTTACACAAACTTCTTCCCAATCCCACGTCGGTCGAATACAACGTGTTCAAATAATCGCAGTGAATGAATCGTTTACGATAGGTAATGTAATGGCTTACGTTCAGTCTCGAAAGACAATGGACACCCCCTGTAAGGGTGACTGCACCTGTAAGTATTATTTACTCCTCTCCAGGAGTTAGGCACAAGGCCAGTTTTATCCTACTCCCACAAGTAAGATGTGACCCAAGGTCGGGTCGGAAAGTGGGGGTTGAAAAGCCAGCGCCCGAGAGGTGAGCACTCTGACCATTAAAAATTGCCTGGGCAGCCCCGTCGGCATTCCCCGGTAGGGGCGCCTCAAGCAGTAAGCAATTAACTTACTCCTCCCCAAAGAGGAGAGGCAAAGCCTGGGAGGGTGGACCTCCTAGAACTGCACAGGTTAATCCTATAGACCGGCGTAAATCAAGTTCCGAAGGAATAGACAATATAAGTAGCAAGGGATGCGCAATCTCTAATTAGACCTCTCCTGAATCAGCACTGCCTTCTTCGGATGGCAATGAGAAGTTCTGGAGGACTAGAAAACAAAGAAGCTACTGAAATTGAGAGGTATAAATACAGCGAATTGATGGAGACCACTATCCCCACGAGTAAAACGAGCTGTAACAAAGAAAAATAGGGCATAGATCGCATAATTCTGAGGAGCACATGCCATAATAGTATATATAGAAAATACTGAGACTAGCAACATCGCGTCTGTGAAAAAGAGGGTGCAGGGCAAAAGTGTGGCCAATCAAATTCCTGATACGTTTCTACACCATATCAAGAACCATAAAATGGGACAGAGATTAACCAGGCAAAATATGACAACAATACAAAATATATTATCTGATAGTAGATTTGGAGCGACAGAAACCCGACTTTATGAGAAGCAGACCGAACAATGGATCTCATTAACCCCGAGAAAGAATATATGAGAGCGAAAGACCAATAAGTTTCGGGGTCGATTTCTCCTTAAGAGCAGAGCCATCCATGAGAATTTCGGGGGAAGAAATGGACGCACTTACGATTAAAATACACGAGATGAGTCTGAACAGAATTACACGAAACAAGCCATTTTGTTTCCCAATCCAGAACTGCACCCAGGTCAACTTCTAAATCAGCTACATATTTCGACTGATTCGAGGGAGATGGACGAGAAACAACACCAGAATAAAGAGTGTTATCATCAGCATAGGTGTTAATTTTCTGAATAATATTCTCTGGAAGATCAATTATATAAAGAAACAATACTGCGCCTAGAATAGAGCCCTGGGGAACATTGATAAGACGAAAGAATGAAGATACACCGTCCAAATTTACTCGCAAGCTTTGACTAGAAAGAAAATACTTAATAATCACAAGAACCCCACTATCAATACCATAACACTTAAGTTTGTGTAGGAGACCAGAATGCCTCGATGTCGAACGCATTCGAAATGTCCAGCACAATGGCTATACTCTCTCTTGAATTATCCATAAATCGACAGATCCGTCCAGTTAACAATTGAACGAACACCACGAAAGCCATACTAAACATTACTTAAGAGGCCCAGACTTTCCGGAAAATGAACAAGCTTGCCGTTGACCAACCTTTCAAACATGTTGCTTATAACAGAGGACTAACAAGACAATACTTAGTTGGGTCAGACCGATCACCAGCATTTTTAAAGATAGGGACAACAGAGGTCTCCTTCCAACAAGGGAAACAGAAATAAAACAGAGATTGAACAATTTAGAGAAGATTAAAAAATGTCAGTAGTAAAACGCTTGAGAAAGACAACAGGAATGATATCTAGACCGGACTCGTTAGACTGGTCAATATCAGAAAGAACCCATGTAACAAGCTTTGGAGTGATGAAAGAATCAAGAGACTGATGAGAGTTTAAAGAAACATCAGGAAAACAGCATCGGGATCATCAGGTGAAGAATTGTCATCAAATAGACGAGCAAATATATCGGCCTTATCTTTAGAAGATTAAATAACCTGCAGACCATTAAAAAGAGGAGAAATAGCAGACTTGCCACTATTAATAACACTATTGTCGATTCTCCAAAAATCACGAGTCAAGACTTTGAGATGAGATAGTTAAGAATCCTGTGAGAATAGTGAGACTTAGCCCTCTTGCAGGCATTGCTAGCTCTTCTGTAAAATTGTCTAGAAGTCTCAGAACCACCCCGACGATACTGATTAAAGTAATGGTTACGATGGGCAATGGTAGGTGCACAAACAGATGAAAACTATTTAGGACGATGCGGTTTGGTTTGAAGAAATGAAGAATGAAGGTGTATATTCAAACAAGAAGCCAGTCAGTAACTTTCTTCTTATTAGTGTAATATAACCTTATTATTCTTTTAAACATGTGGGTTTGCTTTATTTATTTAATATTCTCTCTTGGCGAACATAAACCAATTTAATCTCTCAGAACATTTCTCAGAATATTTTCAATATTAATACAATACAAACAAATACTTGTCATAAACCGTCCTTATAAGTAATCAAATTTGCTTCATTCAATTCCTCATTTTCATTAATATCAGAATATTCGTCATAAATTAACTGGCAATTGATCAATTTCATGAACCCTTGTCCTCAAGTAGTTTTTAGGCTTGATAAGTGGTTATTACTTAATATGAGCTGTATTTTGATTTTTCTTATTAAGTTAAATATTTCATCCGCTAATTGCAAAAAAAATATTTAAAAATCCTTTTAAATTCATTCAATATAAATGTTCTACGATATTGCTATTAAAAACCTTATTTACGTATTTCCTAATATTATATGACTGTACTAGCTTGTCGTACCCGGCGTTGCCAGGGTTTTTTTTTTCTTTCATTTTGTTCCTATTATTTCTAAATAGCATTTTCAGTGTTACATTTAATTACAAATGTATCGAAAAAGTTGTACAACGTATATCGAGTCAGCGGTACGTCCTCGACAATCAGTCCGATTGTGAATTTGTTGCTGTCGTGCTATCGTATGGTCCAGTTCAGCGTCAGGAATCCACCCTCCCAGGCTTTACCTTCCCTTTTTAGAAGGGATTCGTTTATCGATAATCGCCTGAAGCCGAAAAGATTGTTATACAAATCTACCTTGACAATGAATAACTATTGAAAGAGTATACAACACAGACCGCCAGTAAACGTTTGTGTATGTAGACATTAAACTATAACCTCTTCAGCAATGTCGCTTGTATCCTGGTAAATACAATAGAAAGGCATCTAAGACAATGCCTTGATCTTTTGGGTGGTAACAACTGATTCCACTTTAAGTTGCCGGTCTAATTGTGCGCGGTGTTTTGAAATTGCAGCGTCAATGGACGGTTCCAAATGATTTCATTGTATCGTCGTCCGTGGCCAATGAAAGAGCCGGCAAAGGATACAGGATAAAATTAGATTACGGTGTGTTGGGTGCCTTTTGTTAAAAACTACGGTCTACTCGAGTTTTCCTAAAAGCAAAAACAAAAAACAAAAGACATAAGCATATACATATATATATATATAACACGGTGTTCGATTTTACAAAAATAAGAGCGTAATATTTACTTATATATTATAGAACATCAGAACATCATTGGTGTTGTCGGTTTCGAATCCGACAAAGGGGAACAGCACACGACCAGCGTTTGTGGACTTTCCTAAGTTTCAGTTGTGCTGTGTTGTATTGGATGATGGTCTCTGAGGAGAGTCCACAAAATAAAGTAACGTGCTGTTCCCTTTTGTTGGATTAGAAATTTATGCTACGAATATTGATCTAATGTTCTGTAATACTTGTGTGTGTGTGTATATATATATATATATATATATATATATTTATATATATATATATATATATATATATATATATATATAAGTGTTTTAAGGTTCATATTTTTTTTTAAATATATATATTAATGTACATATATATGTATATATATATATGTATGTAAATTAATAGGTATATAACTAATAATACAACTATAAATACGACACAGCCGCCTCCAGACGGCTTCTTGGTCTTTTGGTCAAGATCAAAGTGTAGTATCTGTTCCGATGGATACTACACCCTTCAGACCGGTATTGTCTTGGCCTTCGGGGCTTGATGACGCCGGTCTATGGGTCTGTCCTGTGCAGTTCTAGAAGGTCCACCCTCCCAGGCTTTGCCTCCCTCTTTGGGGAGGAGTGAGTTTATAGCTTACTGCCTGAGGCGCTCCTACCGGGGAATGCCGACAGGGCTGCCCAGGCAATTTTTAATGGCCAGAGCGCTCACCTTCTCGGGCGCTGGCTTTTCAAATGCCACTTTCCGACCTTGTGTCACATACTCCTATTGTGGGTAGGCGTTAAATTAACAGCCTCCTATTAATGCGACTATTGATAAAAATAACAGATCTTATTTCTTTTAATGATCTTCCTTCCGATGTATCTTGTTCCATACCAGTATTTATGTTTGCGTTTAGTTGATGAATTGAATACCCCAGTTTTATATATTAGTCGCCACGTTTTTGAATGTCTTTAATTATATTCATGGTTTACATTATATTGCAATGGTTGCTATATTAAAGTATAACTTTACCCCTTTTCTCTGTCCTTTTTATATTTACTTTGGGACGTATTAAAGAATAGTTCGTTAAGGTTAGTCATTATATATATATATATATATATATATATATATATAGCGAGGAGTATTAGAAGGGTGTCACAATACAAGAAAAAATGTCGGTGTTGAAGTATGACAAAAACAAGTTTTTTTTTCAATTGTCATGTTATTAAACTTACTTTAATAGCCAACACTTCTACACAGTGCTATAATGTGTGTGACCGTGTTCCATAATATATTTCGAAGAAATACCTCTTTATCAAATCGAGGTTTTAAATTTCGTGAACCCCGTGCTGAACGGACAAATTGTGCTGTAATTATTTCGCAGTGAATATCAATGTCGTCCGCAGCGAATCGAATAGAATCGAAATTAATAATTTTACTTTTATTTATTTTTTTAATTTCCTTTTATTTGATTTGATGAAATGATGAAATGATGATTTCACAATAATATATTATTATTATTATTATTGTATTTTACTTATACTTATTTAACGTATTTAAAAACATTTTTTATCTTAATTAACGCGTGGTTCTGATGTTGAAATCTATATATATATATATATATATATATATATATATATAGATATGTGTATAGATATAGATATGTGTATAGATATAGATATGTGTATAGATATAGATATGTGTATAGATATAGATATGTGTATAGATATAGATATGTGTATAGATATAGATATGTGTATAGATATAGATATGTGTATAGATATAGATGTATATAGATATACAACGGTCAATCCTCATCCATTCGAAAGCCGTGATGGTAGTAAGACATTCCTAATCCTAATGCTCCTACACTTATTTATATTACAGTAATTATGTCTTTGGTCTACATTGTATTTTTGCTTTCTGGCAAGCTAAATATATGATAACTTTTGTCTGCCTACTTGCTGTTCACACTTATCTGCATGGACGGTGAAATAGTACTCTTTAGCGGTTTAACTTTTTTATCGTCTATTATCAGGTCCTATCCTCTTGGTTACCAAGTTTGTCCAGGGGATTGTATGTTTTCCGTTTTCTATACTGGCTCCGATTTTAGCATGTATTATTTGCACAGTCAAAGTGTATGCCTTTGCATAGTTTCGTGTAGACCATCTTCCAAAACGTCTGTTTTTGTATTCCATTTCAGGTTAGTATGTTGTGATTTACCGTTTCGTCTCTTTGTCCTCACAGCCTCCATTTACTATCTTTACTGCTTCATATACCATGTCTATATTGATATTTATGTAGTTTTTTTCTGATCAAGTCGTTTTGTGAGGCTGTCAATAGCGATACTGTTTCTCTATTCAAGTGCCCTTTTTCGTAGCCATATTAATTTGTGTCATTCGAAATTTCCGCGCTAAATCTTTTTAATCGTCCATGTAGTTTCACCTCTTGATATGTGCTCCTTCTCACCTGCTAATTCACTTATGTGATTTAAAGTTTCGCTTCTACAGTCATTAGTTTCATAAGTTATTCAGTAGCGATTCCATTTCTCCTGTTAACTATATTTTTCCGTAGATGCAGTAGCCATCATGCAGGTCCACAGGGAAAACGAGTTAGGGTTGCGCCGTGTATTGTCCATCGGGGATAGAACCCAGAGTGTTCCGGTTACAAAATGGAAACTTGTAACTTTTGTCACGTGACAAGAGTTCACTTATGCAAATGAGCCTTGTTTTGGATGGCTAATTCTTGTTGTCATAAAAAAACGTAGACACTCCTTTCTCGGGGGAGCGTAAGAGAAAGGTTGACGCTGTGATCACATCGAGTGCTGAGAGAGAGAGGAAGGGAAAAAGAAAGGAATTACATTTTCGACTAGAAGTTTGGTTGTGAACGCCGGGGCGTTTACATGCGTGTTGGACTGTTGTTGGGAAAAATAAC
>OY744544.1:29494471-29539471 GCA_963556195.1 Sepiola atlantica
CTAGACTCCGCTATTAAGCCTAACAACCATATGGTCACGAGACATAACCACGTCAAGAAAGGAATTAAAGTTATATTTATGCGAAGCAAAACACACATAGAAAGACAGATCAGAGTATTTAACAAACACTGTTGGAGCGACACACACATTATATATATATGTATATATATATATATATATATATATATATATATATATGTATGTACATATATATGTATAGATTTAGATTTTTCACTTATAAAATAGATCATTCACTAAAGTCCGGGGTGGTTCCAATAAAAACAAGCTCGATGATACTCGATTGCAGAGTACAGAGCATTTATATGCGATGTTATGAAGGCTTACTAAAGCATTCCTTTCAGGACACCAATGATCACCATTAAATATATTTTTTCTTACAAATATTATTTATCTAAATTAAATGCTTTTTCCTACACGTCTTTCACTACCAAGCAGGTACTTGCTTGGCAGATCATCAGGGAAATTAAATGTCTGGAATTAGGGTTTCAACTGCCGACCATACACAATGTGGCGTTGCAATAGTTGAGGTCACTTAAGAAGAGAAGAGGAATAAAATAAAAATAAAAGTTAAAATTAAAAAAGAAAGAACAACGATAAAAAAGAAAGTCCTAGAAAATGTTTTAGAAAAGTAGCTCGTGCATTATTTCTGCCAACAAGTAAATAATTGGTCCCAAATGCATTAAAAAAAAGCCCAATGTGCGATAATACACTTTCACGTAATGCGGCACAATGATGAAAATATATATATATATATATATATATATATATATATATATATATGTGTTTTTGTGTGTGAAGTAATTAAAGATTGTCTATATTATACGATTTCTGGTAGGTTTCGAGAAGAGACAGGTGTCAGTAATTCTAAACTCTATTGAAAAATTATAGAAAACTCTTGTGCCAAATGTGAGTGTCTAGTCAAAGAATGCTGACATTCAATCCGACGCAGTGATTCCTTCTTTTACGATTGGCAGTGTATTGGACCAATTCCATAGAGCTTACAGATATGAAGATTATTAGCAACTCAAAATCTTGGAGGTATTCCAGTGTTAGTTTCCTGTGAGCCAATGCAACAAAAGTAATTTGCACACGATATTTAAGAACTTGAGACCAAATGTGTCATCCTTTCATCGCTAAAAATAGGGAGAAAAACACGTGTACAACTAAAATATAAGTAGTATGCTTGTATATGTGATGAGACTGTCTATCTGTGTATCTGTCAATGGATACAATTGAAAACAAAAGGCTATACCAAGATTAACATTATTTTATCTAGTAAAATCTACAGGTCATATACTTGTACTTATTTCGTATTGGTTAACTCGTGACACGTCTGGTCGTTATTTGTAATATATGGGGGAAACAATTATGGAATTTTGTAATATTTATGAAAATCTCTTATAATTTTGTAAGATACCCTCTATATATTTTAACTTTATCGCTCTTTTTTCTTTGTCTCTTTTACCTCTCTATTTATCTGCCTTCTCTTCATTCATTATTTCTCTTGCTTTCACTTTCCCCGCTTTTACTATATCACCCGTTATGTCCCCATCTCTATTCGCTTCTATTTATATAAAACTCTCTTCACCAACATAATCTCTCTCCTCCACTCTATTGCTTTAAGACTCACTTCATCAACTACATTCACTCTCTCTCTCTCCCCGAAGTTCTCTCTCTCTCTCCCCGAAGTTCTCTCTTTCTCTCCCCGAAGTTCTCTCTTTCTCTCCCCGAAGTTCTCTCTCTCTCTCCCCGAAGTTCTCTCTCTCTCTCCCCGAAGTTCTCTCTCTCTCTCCCCGAAGTTCTCTCTCTCTCTCCCGAAGTTCTCTCTCTCTCTCCCCGAAGTTCTCTCTCTCTCTCTCCCCGAAGTTCTCTCTCTCTCTCTCCCCGAAGTTCTCTCTCTCTCTCTCCCCGAAGTTCTCTCTCTCTCTCTCCCCGAAGTTCTCTCTCTCTCTCCCCGAAGTTCTCTCTCTCTCTCCCCGAAGTTCTCTCTCTCTCTCCCCGAAGTTCTCTCTCTCTCTCTCCCCAAAGTTCTCTCTCTCTCTCTCCCCGAAGTTCTCTCTCTCTCTCCCCGAAGTTCTCTCTCTCTCTCTCCCCGAAGTTCTCTCTCTCTCTCTCCCCGAAGTTCTCTCTCTCTCTCTCCCCGAAGTTCTCTCTCTCTCTCTCCCCGAAGTTCTCTCTCTCTCTCTCCCCGAAGTTCTCTCTCTCTCTCTCCCCGAAGTTCTCTCTCTCTCTCTCTCCCCGAAGTTCTCTCTCTCTCTCTCTCCCCGAAGTTCTCTCTCTCTCTCTCTCCCCGAAGTTCTCTCTCTCTCTCTCTCCCCGAAGTTCTCTCTCTCTCTCTCTCCCCGAAGTTCTCTCTCTCTCTCTCTGAAGTTCTCTCTCTCTCTCCCCGAAGTTCTCTCTCTCTCTCCCCGAAGTTCTCTCTCTCTCTCCCCGAAGTTCTCTCTCTCTATCTCCCCCGAAGTTCTCTCTCTCTATCTCCCCCCCGAAGTTCTCTCTCTCTATCTCCCCCCCGAAGTTCTCTCTCTCTCTCTCTCTCCCCGAAGTTCTCTCTCTCTCTCTCTCCCCCGAAGTTCTCTCTCTCTCTCTCTCCCCCGAAGTTCTCTCTCTCTCTCTCTCCCCCGAAGTTCTCTCTCTCTCTCTCTCCCCCGAAGTTCTCTCTCTCTCTCTCTCTCCCCCGAAGTTCTCTCTCTCTCTCTCTCTCTCCCCCGAAGTTCTCTCTCTCTCTCTCTCTCCCCCGAAGTTCTCTCTCTCTCTCTCTCTCCCCCGAAGTTCTCTCTCTCTCTCTCTCCCCCGAAGTTCTCTCTCTCTCTCTCTCCCCCGAAGTTCTCTCTCTCTCTCTCTCCCCCGAAGTTCTCTCTCTCTCTCTCCCCCGAAGTTCTCTCTCTCTCTCTCCCCCGAAGTTCTCTCTCTCTCTCTCCCCCGAAGTTCTCTCTCTCTCTCTCCCCCGAAGTTCTCTCTCTCTCTCTCCCCCGAAGTTCTCTCTCTCTCTCTCCCCCGAAGTTCTCTCTCTCTCTCTCCCCCGAAGTTCTCTCTCTCTCTCTCCCCCGAAGTTCTCTCTCTCTCTCTCCCCCGAAGTTCTCTCTCTCTCTCTCTCTCTCTCCCCCGAAGTTCTCTCTCTCTCTCTCTCTCCCCCGAAGTTCTCTCTCTCTCTCTCTCTCCCCCGAAGTTCTCTCTCTCTCTCTCTCTCCCCCGAAGTTCTCTCTCTCTCTCTCTCTCCCCCGAAGTTCTCTCTCTCTCTCTCCCCCGAAGTTCTCTCTCTCTCTCTCTCCCCCGAAGTTCTCTCTCTCTCTCTCTCCCCCGAAGTTCTCTCTCTCTCTCTCCCCCGAAGTTCTCTCTCTCTCTCTCCCCCGAAGTTCTCTCTCTCTCTCTCTCCCCCGAAGTTCTCTCTCTCTCTCTCCCCCGAAGTTCTCTCTCTCTCTCTCTCTCTCCCCCGAAGTTCTCTCTCTCTCTCTCCCCCGAAGTTCTCTCTCTCTCTCTCCCCCGAAGTTCTCTCTCTCTCTCTCTCCCCCGAAGTTCTCTCTCTCTCTCTCCCCCGAAGTCTCTCTCTCTCTCTCTCTCTCTCCCCCCCGAAGTTCTCTCTCTCTCTCTCTCCCCCGAAGTTCTCTCTCTCTCTCTCCCCCGAAGTTCTCTCTCTCTCTCTCTCTCCCCCGAAGTTCTCTCTCTCTCTCTCTCCCCCGAAGTTCTCTCTCTCTCTCTCTCCCCCGAAGTTCTCTCTCTCTCTCTCTCCCCCGAAGTTCTCTCTCTCTCTCTCTCCCCCGAAGTTCTCTCTCTCTCTCTCTCCCCCGAAGTTCTCTCTCTCTCTCTATCTCTCCCGAAGTTCTCTCTCTCTCTCTATCTCTCCCGAAGTTGTCTCTCTCTCTCTATCTCTCCCGAAGTTGTCTCTCTCTCTCTATCTCTCCCGAAGTTGTCTCTCTCTCTCTATCTCTCCCGAAGTTTTCTCTCTCTCTCTATCTCTCCCGAAGTTGTCTCTCTCTCTCTATCTCTCCCGAAGTTGTCTCTCTCTCTCTATCTCTCCCGAAGTTGTCTCTCTCTCTCTATCTCTCCCGAAGTTGTCTCTCTCTCTCTATCTCTCCCGAAGTTGTCTCTCTCTCTCTATCTCTCCCGAAGTTGTCTCTCTCTCTCTATCTCTCCCGAAGTTGTCTCTCTCTCTCTATCTCTCCCGAAGTTGTCTCTCTCTCTCTATCTCTCCCGAAGTTGTCTCTCTCTCTCTATCTCTCCCGAAGTTGTCTCTCTCTCTCTATCTCTCCCGAAGTTGTCTCTCTCTCTCTATCTCTCCCGAAGTTCTCTCTCTCTCTCTATCTCTCCCGAAGTTCTCTCTCTCTCTCTATCTCCCCCGAAGTTCTCTCTCTCTCTCTATCTCCCCCGAAGTTCTCTCTCTCTCTCTCCCCCGAAGTTCTCTCTCTCTCTCTCTCCCCCGAAGTTCTCTCTCTCTCTCTCTCTCCCCCGAAGTTCTCTCTCTCTCTCTCTCCCCCGAAGTTCTCTCTCTCTCTCCCCCGAAGTTCTCTCTCTCTCTCTCTCCCCCGAAGTTCTCTCTCTCTCTCTCCCCCGAAGTTCTCTCTCTCTCTCTCTCCCCCGAAGTTCTCTCTCTCTCTCTCTCCCCCGAAGTTCTCTCTCTCTCTCTCTCTCTCTCTCCCCCGAAGTTCTCTCTCTCTCTCTCTCTCTCCCCCGAAGTTCTCTCTCTCTCTCTCTCTCTCCCCCGAAGTTCTCTCTCTCTCTCTCTCTCTCCCCCGAAGTTCTCTCTCTCTCTCTCTCTCCCCCGAAGTTCTCTCTCTCTCTCTCTCTCCCCCGAAGTTCTCTCTCTCTCTCTCTCTCTCCCCCGAAGTTCTCTCTCTCTCTCTCTCTCTCCCCCGAAGTTCTCTCTCTCTCTCTCTCTCTCCCCCGAAGTTCTCTCTCTCTCTCTCTCCCCCGAAGTTCTCTCTCTCCCCAAAGCTCTCCTTCTCTCTCTCCCCAAAGCTGTATCTCTCTTTCTCCCCAAAGTTGTATCTCTGTATCTATCTTCCTCTCTCTCCCCAAAGTTGTATCTCTGTATCTATCTTCCTCTCTCTCCCCAAAGTTGTATCTATGTATCTATCTTCCTCTCTCTCCCCAAAGTTGTATCTATGTATCTATCTTCCTCTCTCTCCCCAAAGTTGTATCTATGTATCTATCTTCCTCTCTCCCCCCAAAGTTGTATCTCTGTATCTGTCTTCCTCTCTCCCCCCAAAGTTGTATCTCTGTATCTATCTTCCTCTCTCCCCCCAAAGTTGTATCTCTGTATCTATCTTCCTCTCTCCCCCCAAAGTTGTATCTCTGTATCTATCTTTCTCTCTCCCCCCAAAGTTGTATCTCTGTATCTATCTTTCTCTCTCCCCTCAAAGTTGTCTCTTTTTCCCCCTGAACTCTGTCTCGATATTTCCTCATCTTTCTCGACTTATCTCTGTCACATTCTATGCTACTTTTTGTCGTGTCATTGTTATGTCTTACCCTTTCTCAATATAACTCTCTTTCAAAGACGATGTTTCACTTTCATTTAATTTGTGCAGTAAAATTTCAGAAGTTAAAAGTAAGAATAACAAAGAGTAAAAATACATAGGAGTACTTTTTCATTTTCGAAGAAAAGCACAGGCTTCGTGCTTCTCTCTCTCTCTCTTTCTCTCTCTCTCTTTCTCTTTCTCTTTCTCTTTCTCTCTTTCTCTTTCTCTTTCTCTCTCTCTATCTCATATATGTACACGCTTAAGAACATTTCGGATGACAACTGTTTCGCGAGAACGGGAAGTGCCGAAAAAAAAACCAACTGCATACGGCTCTCCATCTTGTTCACTAGTCCGGAGGTTCCGGGTAAAATACCGGAAGTGAAGCAAACAAACTTTAAACATGGCATTTCCGGAATACTGCTTTACTTTTATAAAGCTTCTGTTCAGGGAATTATCGAAGTTGTTGGGTCGTATTATTAAAAATGTTCAATATTGACTAATTATCAGGAAATAGTGGTCTGTTTTTTTCTTAGCAATGCACTTCATCGACACCAAATCTACATTATGAAAAGCCTTCAGAACAGTTCTCTGGCGACTGCGGTCTTTATCTACGAACTCCCAACCTGTTCGGTCGATGCAACCTGACTTCATGCATCGCTTACAAATATCCATGTAGCGTAGTACATGTATTCTTGCTGTTCTGGAGACGTCCAAAATGAACATCAGACGAGGAAGCTTCAGAGAGTCGAATTTCACAATCAGTAGCTACCGCTTTCCGACAATACCGACACAGTTACTTCGCTTAAAGTCATAACAGTAGAAAGAGATTAGGTGTAAAAAACATGTCACTCAAACATTTCGGTACTTATATCGAATATGAACAAGTTTCCGTAGCCTTCGAGTTTACAGCGTTTGGGCATGTTACGTTTATACCCGAGAGATGAGGAGCGATTTGCCTATCAACTGTCAGTTACCAGACGACAAATTTCTGACCATTATTGAAATTGATAAATGCAAGAAGCAATTGATCAAATCCAGTGCACTTTTATTTCCTGTTTAATCCCCTCACACAAAAAAATACTAAGAGATGTTTAGTCGAATCTCCCGAAAGAGTCATTTCTTTCTGCCAGAAAAAGAAAGCTTTCTGCAAAAACCAAAAAACATGTCAGAAATGTTATTACATGTGCCGGTTGATAAAAAGAAAAGGAATAACGGACAGTTATTCATGGAGGTGTACACACGCTAAATGTAGAGCTTGGAATTGCGTAAGAATTGGCACGTTTTTTTATTGATTGCTGTCTTTTTTTTAAATAAAACTGAAAAAAAAAATACGGCAGAGCCACGTATCGAAGTTATCATCTGCCACTATTCGCCTCGTCATCTGTCGGGTGTTTACGTAACCTGCCGAACGCTGCCGACGCGAAATTAACAGAAACTGCAACATATTCGATATAAGTACACATTTCAAGATCCCCCTCCCATATAAACTAAGTTAAGATCTTACACAACAGAGCGAACACACATGTGCACGCCACACACACGCATAACAGAATATATACATATACACACATGCCAAAATACACAGGCACACATATATATCCCCACTCAAATTCTCATATACATACACACGCCGAATACATTACACGGTTAACCTCAAATTAAAAGATTTCCCGAATATAAGCATATCAATATAACTCATGTCACCGAATTATCACACACACTCACAACATCATCCACATCCACATAAGCTTCAGAAGAACATACTTACACCGGTGCACATATATAAACGCATATGTAAAAAATGATAATTCTACTCGCTTACAACTCAACACATACACATACAGACAAAATAATAAAATATATTTCAGCACTACAACATTCCTAAAAATTATAATATATATATATATATATATATATATATATATATATATATATAATTACCAATATCAAATTTAAGTAAAAAATATTACCTACATACGCAAGCGTTTCAAGCTTTCGCTCTCAGCAATGATAATCTCAGACTCCGTAAGCAAGCACTGTACCCATTAGGCCACGAGACATTACTACATTTGTGCGAAGAGCGGCATATCTAGATAGACTGACTAAAGATTCTACGATGCCTAATAGCTACGTGTCAGTCTATTTTTTAACTTTCCCAAAAAAGGCTCAACTTCAATCTAATTAAAAGGGCTTATAACAATGTAAATTTAAAGTAAATAATTATAATTATTTTTTACCTACATATGCAAGCGTTTCAAGCTTGCGCTCTCATCAGTGTAGGGATAAGCTCAGAGAGTCGCACGGTTCGAACCCCTGCCACAGAATCAACCTACACTCCGTAAGGAAGCGCTGTAACATTTAGGCCACGAGATATATATTTAAAGATATCCTTTTATATCTGTCTACGGGTGTAAATAGGCTCTTCTGGAGATTGTATGGGTGTGTATGATATTGTGAGCTTGTGTGATTATCCGGACATGCGTGTTGGTATGCTGACATTATGGACAGCTTTTTATTTAAGGGTTAATCGGCAAATGTATCCGGCGTGTGTATATATGTTACTTTGATGGAGTACATGGGTGTGCATTTGTGCGTGTGTTTAACGCATGTGTGTGTAATATATATATATGTGTGTGTGTAACGTGTATTTGTATCTGTTGCGTAAGACTTCAGGATAGCACAAATGGGAAGGGGGCTTTGAATTCAGGTAGGGTAGAAGTCACATTTTTTTTTTTGACAACTAACCTTCTTTCAGTGTTATGGCGTTAATCCAAGTAACTGGTACCATTTATTTTAATTATGAACTAAGGTTCTAATGTGGTACATTGAGTAATAAAAAAATACATTATTTTTCTTAAACATTTTAAACGTTCATAAATATATATATATATATATATATATATATATATATATATATATATATAATAAAATTTTCGATATGAAATTTTAAAAAGTCAGACAAGATAGAATATTAGATTATGGAATAGAGGATTAGTATCGCGACATACTATTATAAATACGTACAAAATATATGATTAAAGCTTAAACAAAATATTTCGGTCGATTTGTTAAACAATCATCGTTTGGTGTAAATAAGCTTTATTTTGAAGAACTCTGCTTACTTCTCCCCCCTCCTCTTCCTTAATGAATTTGGCCCACTCCCATGAGTTACCTCCTATTCTTTTCTTACATTACATCTCCAGCTTCTTCTCTCCACACATAATGAATTAATTACAGACGACTTCCACATTTCGTATCACCCCTTTTACATCTGCTTTTCTCTTTAGATTAACTTCCACGTTTCGCTGTATAAAATGCCGAGTTCTCCTTAATAAAGCTTGTTTACACCAAATGCATATAGTGGAACGAATCTAGCCAATTATCCTGGCTCATTTTAATTACATGTAAGTGTCCTTATTTTTTCTAATGTGTGTTCATGCTTATCAACTCTTCTATATACTTATATATATATATATATATATATATATATATATATATGTATATGTATATATATATATATATATATATATATATATATATATATATATAATAATCTAGGTAAAACATCCACAGGGTAATAATCCAAAGAATTTCAACGGGGTTATAAAAAGTGCTCAATATTAAATAAAGCTGTTATATATGATTGTTTCTATTTACACATACATGTACAAAATCTGCGACACTGGCATGTCGATGTTTTCGATCAACAGCTATTCTAAACTGAGATCTCATCAATCTTATAACTCTACCTGATGAGATCTCCGTTTTTAATAGCTGTTGATCGATAACATCGGCATGCAAGTGTCGCAGATTTTGAACATCTCTGTGTAAATAAAAATAATCATATATATATATGTTTAACATCTCGGCATCGCAGGTGGTAGCAGACTTACAAGATGAATAAATGTTCTCAGTACTAATATATACAAATGACTAACGCCCAGGTGTTCGAAATCGACAAAATATCTCCGAGGCAAAATCCTGCAGCATCTTTGGTTTAAATATATCAAACAAATTGGATATACCGCCGTAAACTGTTTCATCTGCTGGCATCGCTATGAACACGTACTCTTTACCGTCAAACAACCATTATATAAATACTAGCCACAACGATGACGACAGTTATAAAATCATAACATAACTAGATAATCTAGCCCACCTCTTTATACTTATTTAGTTATGATATCAACATTAACACATTCATGTCCCTTCATGGCGTATTTTATTGATTTCCTCTCTCGGAGGTTAGACACAGTCATATGTCGTTTTTAAAAGCCAGCGCACAAGGATTAGCGATTAAAACATTAAAATTAATCACAGTTGAAAGATCATACAAACTCTTTTTTTTTCTAGTGACCCAATCCAACGATGTAGGAAGTACATTTTTCCCCATGAAAAAAAAGCCAACATGTGTCTATGCCTGAAAACGCTATGTCGTTGAAACTAAGTTTATTTTTTAAAAAAAGTGCGTTTTTGGGGCTTCTAAAACTTACAAATTTGAATTTATACAACATATACATCGAGGAACAATCTCTAATTTTATTCAGGTGTGTGTTTTTTTTATTCGTGATTATAATATTCTGTAGAAGCACCTAAAATTACTCGAGATTATACATTCTTGAACCCCACTCAAAAAATTGAATTATCACATGTAACATAAGGATAAAAAAGTAAGATGATTTCATAGTATAGAAGTTCAGATCTAATATTACTATTGTTATGCCTATTTAAAAAAATATCTATACAATTAAATGTTCATGTTATAAATGTAATTTAAAAAAAATAATATCTCGTCTTTCCTGTCTATGTATATCCGGATTGAACGTAGGCCCGCGGATGTTTCTATTTATAAAAAGTAAACTATGTGTATATTTTTATGTATTTTTATGTATAATATTTAATCTTAGACTTTAAAACTAATTAACCGATCATAATGAATTTTAGAAAACAGCTGCTCAGCGTACGGGTGGGTAATAAGGACTATATACAGTTTAATTTATTTTAATACAAAAGGGACACAATGGCGTAAAAATCTTTCGTGAAAGTTCAGGTATTTCCGATTTCTGCGAAAATTTCAGTTTTTTTTATATAAATAGATAAATATTGACCCAATCTCAGTCTCTTATGAATATTTTGAAGAGTTTGAGATGCGTGTTATTAACACAACCTCCACTTGGAAAATTTCGAATTTGAATTCAATGTTATCCATAGTCATTAAGCAACAATGAAGCAAGGGTTACTGAATTTCAATTTCATCTCAATATTTCTTAAGCGTGAACCTTAAAATGTAGACATTTTCTTAGAATCAAAACAATGTAATAGGTTTTGATGAAAATTAGAAAACAGATTTTAGACATAAGTTTTAATATCTATATATCTTGTAGTAGGAATAACAGTGGTGCAACATTTTCTGTTCGAGTAATTTAATTTTACCTGCCCCGGGACTGGTATTCGTATAATTATTATATACACACCTTAAGACAAATACAATACTAATCCAACTATAACCGTAAAATTGTACTCGAGAAAAAACTGTGTAATCACATTAAAATAATTTATTTTTAATGACAACCTCAAACAGATAATGGCGGACATCTTACAAGTATAGCATTGCGTTTGAGCTGCTAATAGATTCATGAAGTTTAATTGTATAAGAATTTTGTCGGCGTCCGTGGATTCAAAATTAATTTTCATCCCCCTTCAAGTTAGACAAATGTTCATAGAATGTGTATCTTGGAAAACAATCAACGTTCCCCGTCGACGAAACGGTTCCACGAAGGATCAGACAATCGTCCGGCGATTAGATCACCGCTGACTCAGCGAGACTTCCCTGCTATGTTGCTTGTGTCCAATAAGGGGCGCCATTTTTAATAATCGTCCGACATATTGTCGAAATTGTCCATGCTTGCTGTGTTCTCACGGCTTGAGAGATTCGAGTTTTACTTTGGACATTTTATTTCGGCGCCTGATTTCGTCGACGACATAACTCGAGTTTGTCGATTAGCATCTTTCGAAGTTCGATAAAATCTCAAGGAAGACGATCGCGTGGTTTTGAAGCATCTTCTTTTATCTAGAGACTCTGCTTTTCCCATTATGCATTGCGGTATCTTAATGAATATTTCCTGATGTGATGCTCATATATATATAATATATATATATATATATATATATATATATATATATATATATATATATATATACACACATATGGTGTGTATTTCGTTCATGTAATATTACTTTGTTAAACATAATTCTTTTTCTGCTTGATTGCACCCTTTCATTCTTTTTAATTTTATCTAATCATTTTTTAGTTAAAATAACAACGATTAATAAATGTTCCATAAGTATCACGAGCACTTTCGATTCTTCTTCGAATCATCTTTAAATGACAAACCACAAATTAATAAAAAAAAAACTGGAGAAAGAGAATTAAAAAAAAAAAGCCAAGGACGCCGTACGTGAAGTCGTTTAATATCCAAACAACGAACCTGAAGATAATTTGACGAATAATCGAAAGTGCTAGTGATACTCATGTCACATTCGTTAAATTGTTTTTATGTTTCTATCTAAAAAGGATTATTAGAAAATTGAAAAGAAAAGGTAGAATCAAGCAAATGAATATTTTTATATTAACTATATTGGCTTTATATATATATATATATATATATATATATATATATATATATATAAGCCGTTACCGTGACCCGTTGGATCACACTAACTCCCATTATTTATTATACTTGCATAACTATAAATAATAATACTTTGTCCGTCTAAATGCTCATTATTATTATTATTAGTAGTAGTAGTAGTGAACTAAAGTATTTATATTCATTATTATTGTTATAGAGATGGAAAAAGCCTTTATTTTCTCCATCTAATACACGTGTGTAGTGTGCATAGGCACACATGTAAATATCATGTCGACGTTGACAAGAGTCACTCTTTAAATGTTCATGGTTCAATTAACATAGTAAGAGGTAGCGTCAGGAATACATAGATAACAGAAGTGCATCATTTGTTCAGTTAATTATAAATTATAAGCCAGAATTTTGTGGTGTGTGTAATATATATATATATATATATATATATATATATATATATATATATATATACAATAATATTTTTATAAATAAATATTATTTAAATACCTAGAGACATCGATGTGTCATGCTAACGCAATCTTCAGTCTAGGAACTAATTCTCAACGGTCGATAGGCGCGAACCCCGATCACAAATCGCCACTGATTCGTAGTCAGGGATCTTATCCATCGGCCATAGCCAATTAGTTAGTAAATATAGAGGAACTTTAACTGTAAATAGCGAAATCAGCGGTTATTTACCAGGCAGTTAGAGTTATCTACGAAACGGCGTTCGGATCGTGCATATAGCTATTTGTACTGCTTGTTATTAAAAACAAATAAACATAAGAAAACTAAAAAAAACAACAACATAGAATTGACTGATTTCGATCAGATCAGAAAATGTAAAATTTGTAAAAGTGAAGATTCTAAATCTTAATTTTTTTCTAAAGATTTGTCAATCCGAAGGAAACCGGTTAACTATCTCGTTTATTTGTTTTTATTTTCCCTGTGTTTAATTTTATTTCTATTCTGTCTTTTATATATTCTGTATCCATGACTTTTCATTTCATGATAGATCGTGCATTTTATCCACCTATATATTACTAGAAGAATACCCGTCCTAGGACAGGAAAAATAATTTACCGAACAGAATAGTTTTTAACTACTTTCTGTCCGTTATAAAGATTGAAATCAAGGTATAATAATACTTAATCTCATCGCTCAAATCCTTATTCTAATTTTGATCAAAATATCTTGCATTGATGGGTAATCAAGAAAATGTTATAAATTAAAGGCTTAATCTGTATATGTCCTCGGAAATTGAATTTTAGAGAACCTTGCTTTATGGCTGACTGATGACTGTAGATGAACTTTAATGAAGTATAAATTTTATATGTAAGGTTGTGCCTACATTATGCCTCCGAAAAAAAGCGTTTAATTACTACAAATTTGAGGATCATTCATTGATTGATGTCTGATGTTTGTTCTTAAAAATCGGAGTTATATGAATGTTATGAAGGGCGTAACTCACCTATTTGCCCTATTTTCATATAACTAAATAAAACTAAATATACCACACGCATAACCACAAGGACTCATTACAAAGGTATTTCAAAAATACATAATGATCGGTTTATTAGTTTAAGAGTGACCCCTATACATTTTAATATACATATATATATACACACACTTATTTTTATATGAATAAGGATAAGTGTTTCAATTTCACTCTGAAAGCGAAAAATTAATGTAAACGTTATCACCCTTGCGAGTAAATAATTACCGTTTCTTAGCCTTTTGGCTGTGGGGAGGAGTACGTTTATTGCTTACTGCTTGAGGCGCCCCTACCGAGGAATGCCGACGGGGCTGCCCAGCCATTTTTATTGTAGGCCAGAGTGCTCACCTTCTCGAGCGCTGGCTTTTCAAATCCCACTTTCCCGACCTTGTGTCACATCTTACCTTGTGGGAGTCAGATAAATAAATTAAAAAAATAAAATAAAAAGATAGAAATTACCGAGCGATTATGGACGCCATTTGCTATTTCGATATGTACCAAAAGCAGCGATTTTATTGGCTAAGTTACATAGATAATAACAAGTTATAAGTATATCTCGAAGAAAATAGTACGTACTCGATGGAATCGTTTTGAATGTCACTTATGAAGAACTATAACTGATTCTTGCCGTAAGAGGAAAAATTCAAAAAATAGACCGGCTTAATTTATTATATAGACATAGCGTTGCTACCCGGGGAAAATGCTTGAGATTTCATGAGACATCCTACGTTGATTTGCGCCTAGCCTATAAAATCCTATTATATTTTTTATTCTTTCTTTGTATATTACATGATATTTAATTTTGGGATGGAACCTAAGCATGCTTATGTGTAAGTAAAGTTTGCCAGTCACTGTTGTTCCAATTGCTGACCGCCTTAGCATTTTCATTGAGAATATAACAATAGTAACGTTAATATGGGATTGAACGCTTTTAACCAGAGTACAAGATTTTATTAATTCCTCTGAGATTGTCGAGCGTTCTTTACGGCTTTCATCTGTCATTGTACGCACACCCTAGGCGAAACCCACCAAAAGTCATATTAAAAAAAGTGTAAAAATAAAATTAAGGCAAAAGAAAGGTTGTGTGGAGATATAGACTAGGGTCATGAAGACATAGGCTCCATCATTTAATCTCGGGCAAAGGAAGGTCTTCCTCTTAGTGTATATGTATATATTATGAGGTTGATAAACATTAAATAGTTCCAGCTTAAACCTATATCATATAATAATTCGAATACCTCAAGATGGTAATCATATGGCTCGATGAAAATAATCTAAAAACTAAATATATTTTTTCTCTATCTCTATTACTGAGTAAGACATGCATTTAGTATCGGGGTTCGAACTGTGTGACCGACAGGGATTGTCTACTCCCATACTGACGATTGCAAGTTGAAAGGAAACAGATGCTTATATAGGTTTATTTTGAAAATTATATTGATTTATAAATACTTATATATATATATATATATATATATATATATATATATATATATATATATAATAAAAAGTTATAGTTTTAGTTTTATTACATTTGCTGCGGATATTAATAGTTACTGCGTTATAAGCAATATTGCCATCTACACGTTTTTTTTTTTTAGATTTAAAACACCTACTATTTGACAAAGAGGTCTTCCTCGAAATATGTTATGGAACACGGTCACACATTATATGAGTGTTGAAGTAGTACCTAATCAAGTAAGATTTGCTATATAGGAAAAACATTTTTTTTAAGTTTTGAAAAATATATACATTAAAATTACTTGTTTTTTTATCTTGCTTCTCAACGCCAACATATTTCCATTTCTCTCTTTCTAATATATATATATATATATACATATATATTATATATATATATTATATATATATATATTATATATATATATATTATATATATATATATATATATAGAGAGAGAGAGAGATATTATCCATATACAATCATGCGTGGGCATCAATGTGAAAGGAAATGTAAAAAATACATTTTAAAAACTTCTCTTGAAAAAAGGATTTGAATTTTTCCTGAAAATTTTTTTTGTCCGCAAACGTAATATAAAATAAAAATGATGTATTTACTATCATTTTCTTTCATATATATATATATATATATATATATATATATATATATATCCATATATATGAGACAGATAGAATGGAGTGCGTGGAAACGAAAGGTCTAAAAAAGATGAAAAGAAGAAGAAAAAAACTCCAAGTGTATCCAAGCCCATCATAACCGATTGATGAATAGTTTTGTTTTGACCGCGAATCCGAGCGTAATTGATGAAGGTTGATATAAAGCGATGATAAGATAAGGCTTATCGATAAGCACGGCGACACAGTCCGAACACGGAAAGAAGCAGCCCCCATTTACTTCACCCGGAGCCGGATCGGGTCGGGTTGGTTGAAAACAGAGCGACAGGCGAATCTCGGCACCAGAATGTCGGGGTATCAACACAACGAATAGAGTGAATTTACTAACCCGCTCACCAAGCCCCCACCTTCATCGCCAGCTACAAATACTGGTGAGGATACAATTTGTAAAATTAGAAATAGTAATAAAGTGTTATTAAATAAAGAGGGCATAGTAATGTATAAGGACGACGGTGTTGAGCTCTAGGTAATTATTGTAATTCACGCTAAAATATCGAGATTTTATATATTTCACCGATATAAAATAGAACATTTGAGATCAGCAGTGTATGGGAACAAGTCAATATAAAGTTTAGTCATTTGTTTTCTTTTATGCACTAACCAGTCTCCGGTTTAGAACTACGTGCTGCCCCACTCGACGACCATCGACCCCAACGTTGTGTTTCCGTAGTCTTATTCTTTGTGTTCATCGTCCAGCCGAATCGTTTATCCACTGACGAATCGTCGAGAGCACAGCACTGGTCCACAAGTTAATTATAAAAGAAACACAACTCTTGAGAAAGAACACAAACATATATACGTTGTGTATAACTTAGTTAGAACTATAAGTGTGTGTGACACCGTCGCGTACTGTCGAGACTCCTATTGTCGTTGCTAAAGTCGTCAGCTCATCTCATCGTTTTCCCTGTCCAATCTGCTCTCTCGGGAGTCTCGATCCTAACTCTTGGGAAGTTCTATCCTAACTCTCGGGAAGTTCGATCCTAACTGCTCGTTTTCTCTCCGAAACCTAAACTCGTCAACTTTTGCCATAAACCTTACTGTCGTCAAAGTGTCGTAAAACTAACCTACCCCACTGTCGCAAAACACCGTCACTCCCAAATGTCGTGTCCGGTATTTTTCTGATTAACCTGTCCTGAACAATGGAAATTGACCACTCCCGTATTTCTTTTGTCTCTGTCGATTAGTCACTTTCCATCCTGTCTTTTGTTTTGTGTGCGTTCATGAGTCATTTCCTATTCCTGACCGGGCCCCGACCTTTGCGACATCCGTAGTGTCACGCCGGTGTTAAGGCCCAAAACCATTCAAGGATAAGAGTTAATGATTTTCTCAAGTGGTTGGTGAGACAATACTTTGATGATGGGATTTTATTATTTAAGACTGCTAAGAACTAATTTACTATTCGACTTGAAAACGGCCACGTTGTAGTCAGCTGGGAAGCAGCCCTTAGGCATTGTGCTCTACAAGGGGGGCAGTTTTTGGAAAACAACTTTGCTCATGGTAGTTTCGTTTACTCTTAGTTACAGAGGTTCTCCAGTGACTTTAGTGTAGACTCTTATTTTAACTATGCCTATTAATTTATACAGATTGAACTTATGAGAAATGTGACCTGTTGGAACACAAATTAAACTAGTTAAATTGTTTTTAACTAGAAAAAGTAGGTTTGCAAAGCCAGTTAGACGAAAGACTAGAAAAAAATAAAAAGTAGCCACTTACTGGTCTAATATATATATATATATATATATATATATATATATATATATATATATATATAGTATATACTATAGTATACATTTTTATTTCGCAAACAATTTGGCTACATATGTGTAGACGTGTTTCATGTACGACCATATACAAGGTTTTTCTCACCAAGTTTTTACAAAAGTTTATTTTTTGTGGCAGGTCTAGTGTTAAGTAACATTTTTGGTACGGGTTGACACAGTTTTGCTACATTCCCGCCATTTTACAAGATGGTCGCCATCAACATTTTATAATGTTAATATCTCTGAAACTATTTAACTTAAAAAACATGAATTTGGTGTTTATACCTAGGTTTTCATGGTCAAAGAATAAGATAAAAACACAATTCTCACTGCATCGAAATATTTATTTTTCCTGAATGGTAAAATTAAAGATCGCTGCCACAAAAATCTAATATCGGCTATACTTCTAAAACAATTACACACAAACAGCATAATTTAAAATGTATGCATATAATTGCATGGCTAGAAGAAGCTAAGAAGCATCCTTCTTAATTAGTATATATATATATATATATATATATATATAATGCTCCCCAAAAGCAGAAAAATAACTGTCAAATGCTATAAGAACATACCAGATGAATTACATGTGGCCGCGGGCCATATGGTCCCCGATGATGATAAAATAAAGCTAATTATTTTTTAATCTACATGACACAGTTTTTACGACATAACTATGAAACAATAATAAACTAATATTTTTAAGATGTTGGTGTTTTTCTGATTAACCAAGTAGACTTCTTGTGCAATTAGAATTGTAGACTTATCGTTTATGATCATGAAATCAGCTTAGGTAGTTTGCTGGAATATCTGTGCAGTACGCGAACTTATTAGCACATTTTCTGTTGCTTGCAATGAGAACCCAACAGTTCAGTTCTGGCTACTCATTCACAAGTACGAACAGCATGATTGAAGGTTTAGTGGTTTTTGGAAGTACAGCCGATATAAGATTTTGGTGGCGCCCAGAGTGAACTTTACCATTCTAGGACAAATAACTACTCTGATGTAGTAAGAAATGTTTTTTTTTTATCTGATTCTTTGGCTATGAAATCCAAGGTATAAACACTTAATTCATGTTTCTATGTTGAATAGTTTCCGAGTTATTGACAATATTAGATGTTTATGGCGGACATTTTGGAAAATGGCGGAAATTTATGAAGACTCCATGTGATATTTGTCGACTCGTACAAAAACTGTTACTTAGACGCTAAGCTTCAAAATGGTTCCAAATATCGAACTTTTCCAAAAACTTTAAGTGACTGATGCCCCAGAATAATCAGGTCACTGATTAAAAAAAGTCTGAATTTTTTATGCCAGTAGGCTGATGATGCTAGACTTAAAATTATGTACTAATAGAGAAAAACTAAGAAATAGCTGATTTGGTGAGTAATTGCCAAATTACTGTCATTAGAAAAATTAAAATAATATTTTTTCAAACATTGCTCAATCCACAAACATAGGGAATATTTTAACATAAACTGATGTGATTAAAATATTAGAAAAAACATATACGTGAAGCGAAGGTAGATAAACTCAGCTTGATTATAATAATGAATTTCATCACAGAAAACTACGACTAGAATTCGTAGCTTTTAACCTAATATTGCCTCTTACTTCCCCTTTCTCCTCATTCTAACAGCGACCAATTTCAACAGGAATTTCTTCTTTTCCCTCTATTATTTCTCTTTTTTAAGACGGTGTGTAACGTTTCTTATCATTCAGTTCAAAAATATGGTCGTGTACGCGTCTGATGAGCCCTATCTAGGTCGAAATAATTTTTAATGCGGACAGCCTTAATGTGTGTTTTGTTTATTTCCTTTAAAGTTATTCCTGCTCTGTTAATAAGTACATTGAGCTCTAACTCGAATTTCCATCGAAACCATTTAACTGTGCGCACACGCACACACACACACACACACACACACATATATATATATATATATATATATATATATATATATATATATATATATATATATATATTACATTTAAAAACAACTGCTACTTACACAGAATAACATTTACCTTAGGTTAACGATAAATAATAAATAAATAAATGAACAAATAAATAACTAAAACTCCTGAAATAGAGATACAAGCATACACATGTTAAAATTAGGTACCCCATTATTTCGACACAACAAATAAACAATGATAGACCACCCTATAGAAAACGAACGATAGAATATAAAAATGGGTAGTGAAAAACCGAACTTTTGTTTGTGAGAAGCCCAACGGTTACTTAAGAGAATAATAAAGAATCTTATTGGTTAACTAGTTAGACTAAACACCACGTGTACATATAAAAAAATCCGCAACACAAAATGTATGCATTTTAGCCTTACAATTACTTACGGGGATGAAACGCAGAGGCCTCTGTCTAGCTTAATTGTCATAATTATATTTTAGTAACTTACTATATATATATATATATATATATATATATATATATATGTATATATATATGATAGATCTATGTATATAGACTTGCATGAAGAGAGAATGAAAAAAGAGAGGCGTAGTAAAATATAAGGTATAGCATAAAATGCGTGATACATCATAAAATGAAATGATGTGAAGGCAGGATGTGTAAAAAAGACAAAATGAAAAGCAAACTGAATACAGAATAAATAACTAAAAACGACAGATTTAAACTGTTTCGTTCAGATCAAAGAACGTTTTCTGAAAAAGTGAAGATTTTAAAATTTGTTGAAACACGGCAAAACATAGGAAAAAGAAGGCACAACGGGATGTTTTTGGCGCGTGTTCAATTATTTGAAAAAATGACATACTTATGTAGCGCGTGCGACACGGGCGTTAAAATTGGAAAAGGGAGGGGAAAGCGTCAAGACATCGCTATAAAAGCATTTGCTTCTGGTCTATTTTTTTATTCCGTCAGGCTTGAAGTTAAAACATAATTTTATTCCCTAAACGTGCAGATATAATCCTTAGGAATTTCTCTGTCAGTTTATTTTTCACTAGCTTTATCTACTCGGTATTGCCCGGATGTCAAAAAATATTACTGACTTGTTTACAAAGAAACAGAAATATATTTTGGTAACTGGTAATTATTTGGTGAAACCCGAATCTTTAAAAAGTCCGTTTTAGTAGTGGACGCTAATCGTAAAGAACAACTAATGATGAGTAATTAATGTATACACTTTTACTTAATATTTACAAATATAACATATTTTTAATATTTTTTATGCAAAAGTCAAGAGAAATTACCCATGATTATATCCGTTTATTTAAAAAAGAAATCAGTGAGTAAGGTAAAATATATCCCCTCTTAAAGTTTCCTTGGATGAAATAATTATTTTCAGGAAATAAAAATGAGGTAAAATTAAATATATACGTAATAAAGGGAAAACGATAAGATAGGCTAGTCTGAATCAAGAATCAATCTGTCAGGCAGATTTCTATTTGGTTCTGATAACTTTATGCTTTATAAGTTATGTTTTTTTTTTTTGGTCTTTAATGTTTAACTTTGTGATAACATTTTTCTTTGTTAGCTTGGTGGTTTCTGCTCTGTACGGGAAGAGAACCATGTAGTCTGTGGTAAGAAAAAAGAATAGGTAGAGTACACATTGCTAAGGCAGTAATTTTTACGGTGTCAATAGACAAAGCTCATATAAGTCTAAAGGATTTTAAACTGAATAAGTGTTATATGAACTTTTTAAAAATTAACATAACATAAAAGAATTACATAAATATATATGTTTTAACTAAGATGCTTCTTGTTTTTGATAATCCGAAGAAATTAGACATACAGCTTATTCGGTATGGGTTGAAAGCGTATTATTTTTTCTTAAACATATTGTTTTTGACAATAAAAACAATACGTAAATACATACATCTTAGTTACTTACTCTCTAATTTAAATACTAAGTATTGTATTTTTTCCATACAATTTCACAATTTTTTCTCTGTACTAGCTATAAGGCCGTAGAAGTGTGTGATAAAGATAACATTTGCCATACTCAGATACTGTACCAAGGAGCATACATGAATAGGTTGTTTGCATCTCATATAAATAGATGTTTTTCCGGCCCTCCGTTATAAATACATATCAGATCGTAACTATTATAGACTTTGCGAATATTGCTTTTATATTAAATAATAAATGATATATTCTCTATAAATAAAGCAGACAACATGATGAAAAATTAAAACCGAAATTTTGATGTTTTAAGTCTGAGATCATACCAACTGACTTGTTTTCGATTTTCTTATAAATAGAGCTTAAAACATTACCATAACTAAATAATTATAGGTTTGGGCTTTCGTCATAAATTTGATTTACGTCATGGTTTAAAACATCAATTAAAACATTAGCGATACTAAAAAAAATTGAATGGGTAAACAATATCAATAACGTTGGAAATTATCATAATCGTCCCAAATAATTTATTTTACTTTAACTATGTATTATATGAAGTTCTCTAACTCTTATATAATCCCAAATAATTTATTTTACTTTAACTATGTATTATATGAAGTTCTTTAACTCTTATATAATCCCAAATAATTTATTTTACTTTAACTATGTATTATATGAAGTTCTTTAACTCTTATATAATCCCAAATAATTTATTTTACTTTAACTATGTATTATATGAAGTTCTTTAACTCTTATATAATCCCAAATAATTTATTTTACTTTAACTATGTATTATATGAAGTTCTTTAACTCTTATATAGTCCCAAATAATTTATTTTACTTTAACTATGTATTATATGAAGTTCTTTAACTCTTATATAATCCCAAATAATTTATTTTACTTTAACTATGTATTATATGAAGTTCTTTAACTCTTATATAATCCCAAATAATTTATTTTACTTTAACTATGTATTATATGAAGTTCTTCAACTCTTATATAATCCCAAATAATTTAGTTTACTTTAACTATGTATTATATGAAGTTCTTTAACTCTTATATAATCCCAAATAATTTATTTTACTTTGACTATGTATTATATGAAGTTCTTTAACTCTTATATAATCCCAAATAATTTATTTTAATTTAACTATGTATTATATGAAGTTTTTTAACTCTTATATAATCCCAAATAATTTATTTTACTTTAACTATGTATTATATGAAGTTCTTTAACTCTTATATAATCCCAAATAATTTATTTTACTTTGACTATGTATTATATGAAGTTTTTTAACTCTTATATAATCCCAAATAATTTAGTTTACTTTAACTATGTATTATATGAAGTTCTTTAACTCTTATATAATCCCAACTAATTTATTTTACTTTAACTATGTATTATATGAAGTTTTTTAACTCTTATATAATCCCAAATAATTTATTTTACTTTAACTATGTATTATATGAAGTTTTTTAACTCTTATATAATCCCAAATAATTTATTTTACTTTAACTATGTATTATATGAAGTTCTTTAACTCTTATATAATCCCAACTAATTTATTTTACTTTAACTATGTATTATATGAAGTTTTTTAACTCTTATATAATCCCAAATAATTTATTTTACTTTAACTATGTATTATATGAAGTTCTTTAACTCTTATATAATCCCAAATAATTTCTTTTACTTTAACTATGTATTATATGAAGTTCTTTAACTCTTATATAATCCCAACTAATTTATTTTACTTTAACTATGTATTATATGAAGTTGTTTAACTCTTATATAATCCCAAAAAATTTATTTTACTTTGACTATGTATTATATGAAGTTTTTTAACTCTTATATAATCCCAAATAATTTATTTTACTTTAACTATGTATTATATGAAGTTCTTTAACTCTTATATAATCCCAAATAATTTATTTTACTTTAACTATGTATTATATGAAGTTCTTTAACTCTTATATAATCCCAAATAATTTATTTTACTTTAACTATGTATTATATGAAGTTCTTTAACTCTTATATAATCCCAAATAATTTATTTTACTTTAACTATGTATTATATGAAGTTCTTTAACTCTTATATAGTCCCAAATAATTTATTTTACTTTAACTATGTATTATATGAAGTTCTTTAACTCTTATATAATCCCAAATAATTTATTTTACTTTAACTATGTATTATATGAAGTTCTTTAACTCTTATATAATCCCAAATAATTTATTTTACTTTAACTATGTATTATATGAAGTTCTTCAACTCTTATATAATCCCAAATAATTTAGTTTACTTTAACTATGTATTATATGAAGTTCTTTAACTCTTATATAATCCCAAATAATTTATTTTACTTTGACTATGTATTATATGAAGTTCTTTAACTCTTATATAATCCCAAATAATTTATTTTAATTTAACTATGTATTATATGAAGTTTTTTAACTCTTATATAATCCCAAATAATTTATTTTACTTTAACTATGTATTATATGAAGTTCTTTAACTCTTATATAATCCCAAATAATTTATTTTACTTTGACTATGTATTATATGAAGTTTTTTAACTCTTATATAATCCCAAATAATTTAGTTTACTTTAACTATGTATTATATGAAGTTCTTTAACTCTTATATAATCCCAACTAATTTATTTTACTTTAACTATGTATTATATGAAGTTTTTTAACTCTTATATAATCCCAAATAATTTATTTTACTTTAACTATGTATTATATGAAGTTTTTTAACTCTTATATAATCCCAAATAATTTATTTTACTTTAACTATGTATTATATGAAGTTCTTTAACTCTTATATAATCCCAACTAATTTATTTTACTTTAACTATGTATTATATGAAGTTTTTTAACTCTTATATAATCCCAAATAATTTATTTTACTTTAACTATGTATTATATGAAGTTCTTTAACTCTTATATAATCCCAAATAATTTCTTTTACTTTAACTATGTATTATATGAAGTTCTTTAACTCTTATATAATCCCAACTAATTTATTTTACTTTAACTATGTATTATATGAAGTTGTTTAACTCTTATATAATCCCAAAAAATTTATTTTACTTTGACTATGTATTATATGAAGTTTTTTAACTCTTATATAATCCCAAATAATTTATTTTACTTTGACTATGTATTATATGAAGTTCTTTAACTCTTATATAATCCCAAATAATTTATTTTAATTTAACTATGTATTATATGAAGTTTTTTAACTCTTATATAATCCCAAATAATTTATTTTACTTTAACTATGTTTTATATGAAGTTCTTTAACTCTTATATAATCCCAAATAATTTATTTTACTTTAACTATGTATTATATGAAGTTTTTTAACTCTTATATAATCCCAAATAATTTATTTTACTTTAACTATGTATTATATGAAGTTCTTTAACTCTTATATAATCCCAAATAATTTATTTTACTTTGACTATGTATTATATGAAGTTCTTTACCTCTTATATAATCCCAAATAATGTATTTAACTTTAACTATGTATTATATGAAGTTCTTCAACTCTTATATAATCCCAAATAATTTAGTTTACTTTAACTATGTATTATATGAAGTTCTTTAACTCTTATATAATCCCAAATAATTTATTTTACTTTGACTATGTATTATATGAAGTTTTTTAACTCTTATATAATCCCAAATAATTTATTTTACTTTAACTATGTATTATATGAAGTTCTTTAACTCTTATATAATCCCAAATTATTTATTTTACTTTGACTATGTATTATATGAAGTTTTTTAACTCTTATATAATCCCAAATAATTTATTTTACTTTGACTATGTATTATATGAAGTTCTTTAACTCTTATATAATCCCAAATAATTTATTTTACTTTGACTATGTATTATATGAAGTTTTTTAACTCTTATATAATCCCAAATAATTTATTTTACTTTGACTATGTATTATATGAAGTTCTTTAACTCTTATATAATCCCAAATAATTTATTTTACTTTAACTATGTATTATATGAAGTTCTTTAACTCTTATATAATCCCAAATAATTTATTTTACTTTGACTATGTATTATATGAAGTTTTTTAACTCTTATATAATCCCAAATAATTTATTTTACTTTAACTATGTATTATATGAAGTTCTTTAACTCTTATATAATCCCAACTAATTTATTTTACTTTGACTATGTATTATATGAAGTTTTTTAACTCTTATATAATCCCAAATAATTTATTTTACTTTAACTATGTATTATATGATATTCTTTAACTCTTATATAATCCCAAATAATTTATTTTAGTTTAACTATGTATTATATGAAGTTCTTTAACTCTTATATAATCCCAAATAATTTATTTTAATTTAACTATGTATTATATGAAGTTTTTTAACTCTTATATTATTCCAAATAATTTATTTTACTTTAACTATGTATTATATGAAGTTCTTTAACTCTTATATAATCCCAAATAATTTATTTTACTTTAACTATGTATTATATGAAGTTCTTTAACTCTTATATAATCCCAAATAATTTATTTTACTTTAACTATGTATTATATGAAGTTCTTTAACTCTTATATAATCCCAAATAATTTATTTTACTTTGACTATGTATTATATGAAGTTCTTTAACTCTTATATAATCCTAAATAATTTATTTTACTTTAACTATGTATTATATGAAGTTCTTTAACTCTTATATAATCCCAAATAATTTATTTTACTTTAACTATGTATTATATAAAGTTCTTTAACTCTTATATAATCCCAAATAATTTATTTTACTTTGACTATGTATTATATGAAGTTCTTTAACTCTTATATAATCCCAAATAATTTATTTTACTTTAACTATGTATTATTTGAAGTTCTTTAACTCTTATATAATCCCAAATAATTTATTTTACTTTGACTATGTATTATATTAAGTTCTTTAACTCTTATATAATCCCAAATAATTTATTTTACTTTAACTATGTATTATATGAAGTTCTTTAACTCTTATATAATCCCAAATAATTTATTTTACTTTAACTATGTATTATATGAAGTTCTTTAACTCTTATATAATCCCAAATAATTTATTTTACTTTGACTATGTATTATATGAAGTTCTTTAACTCTTATATAATCCCAAATAATTTATTTTACTTTAACTATGTATTATATGAAGTTCTTTAACTCTTATATAATCCCAAATAATTTATTTTACTTTGACTATGTATTATATGAAGTTCTTTAACTCTTATATAATCCCAAATAATTTATTTTACTTTAACTATGTATTATATGAAGTTCTTTTACTCTTATATAATCCCAAATAATTTATTTTACTTTGACTATGTATTATATGAAGTTCTTTAACTCTTATATAATCCCAAATAATTTATTTTACTTTAACTATGTATTATATGAAGTTTTTTAACTCTTATATAATCCCAAATAATTTATTTTACTTTAACTATGTATTATATGAAGTTCTTCAACTCTTATATAATCCCAAATAATTTATTTTACTTTGACTATGTATTATATGAAGTTTTTTAACTCTTATATAATCCCAAATAATTTATTTTACTTTAACTATGTATTATATGAAGTTCTTTAACTCTTATATAATCCCAACTAATTTATTTTACTTTGACTATGTATTATATGAAGTTTTTTAACTCTTATATAATCCCAAATAATTTATTTTACTTTAACTATGTATTATATGATATTCTTTAACTCTTATATAATCCCAAATAATTTATTTTAGTTTAACTATGTATTATATGAAGTTCTTTAACTCTTATATAATCCCAAATAATTTATTTTAATTTAACTATGTATTATATGAAGTTTTTTAACTCTTATATTATCCCAAATAATTTATTTTACTTTAACTATGTATTATATGAAGTTCTTTAACTCTTATATAATCCCAAATAATTTATTTTACTTTAACTATGTATTATATGAAGTTCTTTAACTCTTATATAATCCCAAATAATTTATTTTACTTTGACTATGTATTATATGAAGTTCTTTAACTCTTATATAATCCTAAATAATTTATTTTACTTTAACTATGTATTATATGAAGTTCTTTAACTCTTATATAATCCCAAATAATTTATTTTACTTTAACTATGTATTATATAAAGTTCTTTAACTCTTATATAATCCCAAATAATTTATTTTACTTTGACTATGTATTATATGAAGTTCTTTAACTCTTATATAATCCCAAATAATTTATTTTACTTTAACTATGTATTATATGAAGTTCATTAACTCTTATATAATCCCAAATAATTTATTTTACTTTGACTATGTATTATATTAAGTTCTTTAACTCTTATATAATCCCAAATAATTTATTTTACTTTAACTATGTATTATATGAAGTTCTTTAACTCTTATATAATCCCAAATAATTTATTTTACTTTAACTATGTATTATATGAAGTTCTTTAACTCTTATATAATCCCAAATAATTTATTTTACTTTGACTATGTATTATATGAAGTTCTTTAACTCTTATATAATCCCAAATAATTTATTTTACTTTAACTATGTATTATATGAAGTTCTTTAACTCTTATATAATCCCAAATAATTTATTTTACTTTGACTATGTATTATATGAAGTTCTTTAACTCTTATATAATCCCAAATAATTTATTTTACTTTAACTATGTATTATATGAAGTTCTTTTACTCTTATATAATCCCAAATAATTTATTTTACTTTGACTATGTATTATATGAAGTTCTTTAACTCTTATATAATCCCAAATAATTTATTTTACTTTAACTATGTATTATATGAAGTTTTTTAACTCTTATATAATCCCAAATAATTTATTTTACTTTAACTATGTATTATATGAAGTTCTTTAACTCTTATATAATCCCAAATAATTTATTTTACTTTGACTATGTATTATATGAAGTTTTTTAACTCTTATATAATCCCAAATAATTTATTTTACTTTAACTATGTATTATATGAAGTTCTTTAACTCTTATATAATCCCAAATAATTTATTTTACTTTGACTATGTATTATATGAAGTTTTTTAACTCTTATATAATCCCAAATAATTTATTTTACTTTGACTATGTATTATATGAAGTTCTTTAACTCTTATATAATCCCAAATAATTTATTTTACTTTGACTATGTATTATATGAAGTTTTTTAACTCTTATATAATCCCAAATAATTTATTTTACTTTGACTATGTATTATATGAAGTTCTTAAACTCTTATATAATCCCAAATAATTTATTTTACTTTAACTATGTATTATATGAAGTTCTTTAACTCTTATATAATCCCAAATAATTTATTTTACTTTGACTATGTATTATATGAAGTTTTTAAACTCTTATATAATCCCAAATAATTTATTTTACTTTAACTATGTATTATATGAAGTTGTTTAACTCTTATATAATCCCAACTAATTTATTTTACTTTGACTATGTATTATATGAAGTTTTTTAACTCTTATATAATCCCAAATAATTTATTTTACTTTAACTATGTATTATATGATATTCTTTAACTCTTATATAATCCCAAATAATTTATTTTAGTTTAACTATGTATTATAACAAGTTCTTTAACTCTTATATAATCCCAAATAATTTATTTTAATTTAACTATGTATTATATGAAGTTGGGTAACTCTTATATTATCCCAAATAATTTATTTTACTTTAACTATGTATTATATGAAGTTCTTTAACTCTTATATAATCCCAAATAATTTATTTTACTTTAACTATGTATTATATGAAGTTCTTTAACTCTTATATAATCCCAAATAATTTATTTTACTTTGACTAAGTATTAAATGAAGTTCTTTAACTCTTATATAATCCCAAATAATTTATTTTACTTTGACTATGTATTATATGAAGTTCTTTAACTCTTATATAATCCCAAATAATTTATTTTACTTTAACTATGTATTATATGAAGTTCTTTAACTCTTATATAATCCCAAATAATTTATTTTACTTTGACTATGTATTATATGAAGTTCTTTAACTCTTATATAATCCCAAATAATTTATTTTACTTTAACTATGTATTATATGAAGTTCTTTAACTCTTATATAATCCCAAATAATTTATTTTACTTTAACTATGTATTATATGAAGTTCTTTTACTCTTATATAATCCCAAATAATTTATTTTACTTTGACTATGTATTATATGAAGTTCTTTAACTCTTATATAATCCCAAATAATTTATTTTACTTTAACTATGTATTATAGTAAGTTCTTTAACTCTTATATAATCCCAAATAATTTATTTTACTTTGACTATGTATTATATGAAGTTCTTTAACTCTTATATAATCCCAAATAATTTATTTTACTTTAACTATGTATTATATGAAGTTCTTTAACTCTTATATAATCCCAAATAATTTATTTTACTTTGACTATGTATTATATGAAGTTCTTTAACTCTTATATAATCCCAAATAATTTATTTTACTTTAACTATGTATTATATGAAGTTCTTTAACTCTTATATAATCCCAAATAATTTATTTTACTTTAACTATGTATTATATGAAGTTCTTTAACTCTTATATAATCCCAAATAATTTATTTTACTTTAACTATGTATTATATGAAGTTCTTTAACTCTTATATAATCCCAAATAATTTATTTTACTTTAACTATGTATTATATGAAGTTCTTTAACTCTTATATAATCCCAAATAATTTATTTTACTTTAACTATGTATTATCTGAAGTTCTTTAACTCTTATATAATCCCAAATAATTTATTTTACTTTGACTATGTATTATATGAAGTTTTTTAACTCTTATATAATCCCAAATAATTTATTTTACTTTAACTATGTATTATATGAAGTTCTTTAACTCTTATATAATCCCAACTAATTTATTTTACTTTAACTATGTATTATATGAAGTTTTTTAACTCTTATATAATCCCAAATAATTTATTTTACTTTAACTATGTATTATATGAAGTTCTTTAACTCTTATATAATCCCAACTAATTTATTTTACTTTAACTATGTATTATATGAAGTTTTTTAACTCTTATATAATCCCAAATAATTTATTTTACTTTAACTATGTATTATATGAAGTTCTTTAACTCTTATATAATCCCAAATAATTTCTTTTACTTTAACTATGTATTATATGAAGTTCTTTAACTCTTATATAATCCCAACTAATTTATTTTACTTTAACTATGTATTATATGAAGTTGTTTAACTCTTATATAATCCCAAAAAATTTATTTTACTTTGACTATGTATTATATGAAGTTTTTTAACTCTTATATAATCCCAAATAATTTATTTTACTTTGACTATGTATTATATGAAGTTCTTTAACTCTTATATAATCCCAAATAATTTATTTTAATTTAACTATGTATTATATAAAGTTTTTTAACTCTTATATAATCCCAAATAATTTATTTTACTTTAACTATGTTTTATATGAAGTTCTTTAACTCTTATATAATCCCAAATAATTTATTTTACTTTAACTATGTATTATATGAAGTTTTTTAACTCTTATATAATCCCAAATAATTTATTTTACTTTAACTATGTATTATATGAAGTTCTTTAACTCTTATATAATCCCAAATAATTTATTTTACTTTGACTATGTATTATATGAAGTTCTTTACCTCTTATATAATCCCAAATAATTTATTTAACTTTAACTATGTATTATATGAAGTTCTTCAACTCTTATATAATCCCAAATAATTTAGTTTACTTTAACTATGTATTATATGAAGTTCTTTAACTCTTATATAATCCCAAATAATTTATTTTACTTTAACTATGTATTATATGAAGTTTTTTAACTCTTATATAATCCCAAATAATTTATTTTACTTTAACTATGTATTATATGAAGTTCTTTAACTCTTATATAATCCCAAATAATTTATTTTACTTTGACTATGTATTATATGAAGTTCTTTACCTCTTGTATAATCCCAAATAATTTATTTAACTTTAACTATGTATTATATGAAGTTCTTCAACTCTTATATAATCCCAAATAATTTTGTTTACTTTAACTATGTATTATATGAAGTTCTTTAACTCTTATATAATCCCAAATAATTTATTTTACTTTGACTATGTATTATATGAAGTTCTTTAACTCTTATATAATCCCAAATAATTTATTTTACTTTAACTATGTATTATATGAAGTTCTTTAACTCTTATATAATCCCAAATAATTTATTTTACTTTGACTATGTATTATATGAAGTTCTTTAACTCTTATATAATCCCAAATAATTTATTTTACTTTAACTATGTATTATATGAAGTTCTTTAACTCTTATGTAATCCCAAATAATTTATTTTACTTTAACTATGTATTATATGAAGTTCTTTAACTCTTATATAAGCCCAAATAATTTATTTTACTTTAACTATGTATTATATGAAGTTCTTTAACTCTTATATAATCCCAAATAATTTATTTTACTTTAACTATGTATTATATAAAGTTCTTTAACTCTTATATAATCCCAAATAATTTATTTTACTTTAACTATGTATTATCTGAAGTTCTTTAACTCTTATATAATCCCAAATAATTTATTTTACTTTGACTATGTATTATATGAAGTTTTTTAACTCTTATATAATCCCAAATAATTTATTTTACTTTAACTATGTATTATATGAAGTTCTTTAACTCTTATATAATCCCAACTAATTTATTTTACTTTAACTATGTATTATATGAAGTTTTTTAACTCTTATATAATCCCAAATAATTTATTTTACTTTAACTATGTATTATATGAAGTTCTTTAACTCTTATATAATCCCAACTAATTTATTTTACTTTAACTATGTATTATATGAAGTTTTTTAACTCTTATATAATCCCAAATAATTTATTTTACTTTAACTATGTATTATATGAAGTTCTTTAACTCTTATATAATCCCAAATAATTTCTTTTACTTTAACTATGTATTATATGAAGTTCTTTAACTCTTATATAATCCCAACTAATTTATTTTACTTTAACTATGTATTATATGAAGTTGTTTAACTCTTATATAATCCCAAAAAATTTATTTTACTTTGACTATGTATTATATGAAGTTTTTTAACTCTTATATAATCCCAAATAATTTATTTTACTTTGACTATGTATTATATGAAGTTCTTTAACTCTTATATAATCCCAAATAATTTATTTTAATTTAACTATGTATTATATGAAGTTTTTTAACTCTTATATAATCCCAAATAATTTATTTTACTTTAACTATGTTTTATATGAAGTTCTTTAACTCTTATATAATCCCAAATAATTTATTTTACTTTAACTATGTATTATATGAAGTTTTTTAACTCTTATATAATCCCAAATAATTTATTTTACTTTAACTATGTATTATATGAAGTTCTTTAACTCTTATATAATCCCAAATAATTTATTTTACTTTGACTATGTATTATATGAAGTTCTTTACCTCTTATATAATCCCAAATAATTTATTTAACTTTAACTATGTATTATATGAAGTTCTTCAACTCTTATATAATCCCAAATAATTTAGTTTACTTTAACTATGTATTATATGAAGTTCTTTAACTCTTATATAATCCCAAATAATTTATTTTACTTTGACTATGTATTATATGAAGTTTTTTAACTCTTATATAATCCCAAATAATTTATTTTACTTTAACTATGTATTATATGAAGTTCTTTAACTCTTATATAATCCCAAATTATTTATTTTACTTTGACTATGTATTATATGAAGTTTTTTAACTCTTATATAATCCCAAATAATTTATTTTACTTTGACTATGTATTATATGAAGTTCTTTAACTCTTATATAATCCCAAATAATTTATTTTACTTTGACTATGTATTATATGAAGTTTTTTAACTCTTATATAATCCCAAATAATTTATTTTACTGTGACTATGTATTATATGAAGTTCTTTAACTCTTATATAATCCCAAATAATTTATTTTACTTTAACTATGTATTATATGAAGTTCTTTAACTCTTATATAATCCCAAATAATTTATTTTACTTTGACTATGTATTATATGAAGTTTTTTAACTCTTATATAATCCCAAATAATTTATTTTACTTTAACTATGTATTATATGAAGTTCTTTAACTCTTATATAATCCCAACTAATTTATTTTACTTTGACTATGTATTATATGAAGTTTTTTAACTCTTATATAATCCCAAATAATTTATTTTACTTTAACTATGTATTATATGATATTCTTTAACTCTTATATAATCCCAAATAATTTATTTTAGTTTAACTATGTATTATATGAAGTTCTTTAACTCTTATATAATCCCAAATAATTTATTTTAATTTAACTATGTATTATATGAAGTTTTTAAACTCTTATATTATCCCAAATAATTTATTTTACTTTAACTATGTATTATATGAAGTTCTTTAACTCTTATATAATCCCAAATAATTTATTTTACTTTAACTATGTATTATATGAAGTTCTTTAACTCTTATATAATCCCAAATAATTTATTTTACTTTGACTATGTATTATATGAAGTTCTTTAACTCTTATATAATCCTAAATAATTTATTTTACTTTAACTATGTATTATATGAAGTTCTTTAACTCTTATATAATCCCAAATAATTTATTTTACTTTAACTATGTATTATATAAAGTTCTTTAACTCTTATATAATCCCAAATAATTTATTTTACTTTGACTATGTATTATATGAAGTTCTTTAACTCTTATATAATCCCAAATAATTTATTTTACTTTAACTATGTATTATATGAAGTTCTTTAACTCTTATATAATCCCAAATAATTTATTTTACTTTGACTATGTATTATATGAAGTTCTTTAACTCTTATATAATCCCAAATAATTTATTTTACTTTAACTATGTATTATATGAAGTTCTTTAACTCTTATATAATCCCAAATAATTTATTTTACTTTAACTATGTATTATATGAAGTTCTTTAACTCTTATATAATCCCAAATAATTTATTTTACTTTGACTATGTATTATATGAAGTTCTTTAACTCTTATATAATCCCAAATAATTTATTTTACTTTAACTATGTATTATATGAAGTTTTTTAACTCTTATATAATCCCAAATAATTTATTTTACTTTGACTATGTATTATATGAAGTTCTTTAACTCTTATATAATCCCAAATAATTTATTTTACTTTAACTATGTATTATATGAAGTTCTTTTACTCTTATATAATCCCAAATAATTTATTTTACTTTGACTATGTATTATATGAAGTTCTTTAACTCTTATATAATCCCAAATAATTTATTTTACTTTAACTATGTATTATATGAAGTTTTTTAACTCTTATATAATCCCAAATAATTTATTTTACTTTAACTATGTATTATATGAAGTTCTTTAACTCTTATATAATCCCAAATAATTTATTTTACTTTGACTATGTATTATATGAAGTTTTTTAACTCTTATATAATCCCAAATAATTTATTTTACTTTAACTATGTATTATATGAAGTTCTTTAACTCTTATATAATCCCAAATAATTTATTTTACTTTGACTATGTATTATATGAAGTTTTTTAACTCTTATATAATCCCAAATAATTTATTTTACTTTGACTATGTATTATATGAAGTTCTTTAACTCTTATATAATCCCAAATAATTTATTTTACTTTGACTATGTATTATATGAAGTTTTTTAACTCTTATATAATCCCAAATAATTTATTTTACTTTGACTATGTATTATATGAAGTTCTTTAACTCTTATATAATCCCAAATAATTTATTTTACTTTAACTATGTATTATATGAAGTTCTTTAACTCTTATATAATCCCAAATAATTTATTTTACTTTGACTATGTATTATATGAAGTTTTTTAACTCTTATATAATCCCAAATAATTTATTTTACTTTAACTATGTATTATATGAAGTTCTTTAACTCTTATATAATCCCAACTAATTTATTTTACTTTGACTATGTATTATATGAAGTTTTTTAACTCTTATATAATCCCAAATAATTTATTTTACTTTAACTATGTATTATATGATATTCTTTAACTCTTATATAATCCCAAATAATTTATTTTAGTTTAACTATGTATTATAACAAGTTCTTTAACTCTTATATAATCCCAAATAATTTATTTTAATTTAACTATGTATTATATGAAGTTTTTTAACTCTTATATTATCCCAAATAATTTATTTTACTTTAACTATGTATTATATGAAGTTCTTTAACTCTTATATAATCCCAAATAATTTATTTTACTTTAACTATGTATTATATGAAGTTCTTTAACTCTTATATAATCCCAAATAATTTATTTTACTTTGACTAAGTATTATATGAAGTTCTTTAACTCTTATATAATCCCAAATAATTTATTTTACTTTGACTATGTATTATATGAAGTTCTTTAACTCTTATATAATCCCAAATAATTTATTTTACTTTAACTATGTATTATATGAAGTTCTTTAACTCTTATATAATCCCAAATAATTTATTTTACTTTGACTATGTATTATATGAAGTTCTTTAACTCTTATATAATCCCAAATAATTTATTTTACTTTAACTATGTATTATATGAAGTTCTTTAACTCTTATATAATCCCAAATAATTTATTTTACTTTAACTATGTATTATATGAAGTTCTTTTACTCTTATATAATCCCAAATAATTTATTTTACTTTGACTATGTATTATATGAAGTTCTTTAACTCTTATATAATCCCAAATAATTTATTTTACTTTAACTATGTATTATAGTAGGTTCTTTAACTCTTATATAATCCCAAATAATTTATTTTACTTTGACTATGTATTATATGAAGTTCTTTAACTCTTATATAATCCCAAATAATTTATTTTACTTTAACTATGTATTATATGAAGTTCTTTAACTCTTATATAATCCCAAATAATTTAGTTTACTTTGACTATGTATTATATGAAGTTCTTTAACTCTTATATAATCCCAAATAATTTATTTTACTTTAACTATGTATTATATGAAGTTCTTTAACTCTTATATAATCCCAAATAATTTATTTTACTTTAACTATGTATTATATGAAGTTCTTTAACTCTTATATAATCCCAAATAATTTATTTTACTTTAACTATGTATTATATGAAGTTCTTTAACTCTTATATAATCCCAAATAATTTATTTTACTTTAACTATGTATTATATGAAGTTCTTTAACTCTTATATAATCCCAAATAATTTATTTTACTTTAACTATGTATTATCTGAAGTTCTTTAACTCTTATATAATCCCAAATAATTTATTTTACTTTAACTATGTATTATATGAAGTTCTTTAACTCTTATATAATCCCAAATAATTTATTTTACTTTGACTATGTATTATATGAAGTTCTTTAACTCTTATATAATCCCAAATAATTTATTTTACTTTAACTATGTATTATATGAAGTTCTTCAACTCTTATATAATCCCAAATAATTTATTTTACTTTAACTATGTATTATATGAAGTTCTTTAACTCTTATATAATCCCAAATAATTTCGTTTACTTTAACTATGTATTATATGAAGTTCTTTAACTCTTATATAATCCCAAATAATTTAGTTTACTTTAACTATGTATTATATGAAGTTCTTTAACTCTTATATAATCCCAAATAATTTCGTTTACTTTAACTATGTATTATATGAAGTTCTTTAACTCTTATATAATCCCAAATAATTTAGTTTACTTTAACTATGTATTATATGAAGTTCTTAAACTCTTATATAATCCCAAATAATGTATTTTACTATAACTATGTATTATATGAAGTTCATTAACTCTTATATAATCCCTTCATCCTAGCAAAATATGCGACAAGAGAAAGAATATATTTGCTTTGTTTACACCGTCTTTAAACGTATATTTACACAGTCCTTAAACGTATATTTACACAGTCCTTAAACGTATATTTACACAGTCCTTAAACGTATATTTACACAGTCCTTTAACGTATATTTACACAGTCCTTAAACGTATATTTACACAGTTTTTAAACGTATATTTACACAGTCCTTAAACGTATATTTACACAGTCCTTAAACGTATATTTACACAGTCCTTAAACGTATATTTACACAGTCCTTAAACGTATATTTACACAGTCCTTAAACGTATAGTTACACAGTCTTTAAACGTATATTTACACAGTCCTTAAACGTATATTTACACAGTCCTTAAACGTATATTTACACAGTCCTTAAACGTATATTTACACAGTCCTTAAACGTATATTTACACAGTCCTTAAACGTATATTTACACAGTCCTTTAACGTATATTTACACGGTCCTTTAACGTATATTTACACAGTCCTTAAACGTATATTTACACAGTCCTTAAACGTATATTTACACAGTCCTTAAACGTATATTTACACAGTCCTTAAACGTATATTTACACAGTCCTTAAACGTATATTTACACAGTCCTTAAACGTATATTTACACAGTCCTTAAACGTATATTTACACACTCCTTAAACGTATATTTACACAGTCCTTTAACGTATATTTACACAGTCCTTTAACGTATATTTACACAGTCCTTTAACGTATATTTACACAGTCCTTAAACGTATATTTACACAGTCTTTAAACGTATATTTACACAGTCCTTAAACGTATATTTACACAGTCTTTAAACGTATATTTACACAGTCCTTTAACGTATATTTACACAGTCCTTAAACGTATATTTCCTGGGCCCTCTTCAGAGGGGACTTAATTACCAGTTTAGTCCCAGACATATACAAATGGAGATACTATTATGAGATATAAATATGGAATAGCATTTTTCCTTGGCTTGCCAGGCTTAACATTAGGAGTATCATCTTTGGCTTTTTCTCATGCCACAGTTTTACATAGAATTGCCCTGGGTCTGTCAAGCTTATTTTATTACATATACTTGTTCGATACTTCTGCAGTTTATGGACCTTGCTACTATTATTCTTCAGTTTATGGACCTTGCTACTATTATTCTTCAGTTTATGGACCTTGCTACTATTATTCTTCAGTTTATGGACCTTGCTACTATTATTCTTCAGTTTATGGACCTTGCTACTATTATTCTTCAGTTTATGGACCTTGCTACTATTATTCTTCAGTTTATGGACCTTGCTACTATTATTCTTCAGTTTATGGACCTTGCTACTATTATTCTTCAGTTTATGGACCTTGCTACTATTATTCTTCAGTTTATGGACCTTGCTACTATTATTCTTCAGTTTATGGACCTTGCTACTATTATTCTTCAGTTTATGGACCTTGCTACTATTATTCTTCAGTTTATGGACCTTGCTACTATTATTCTTCAGTTTATGGACCTTGCTACTATTATTCTTCAGTTTATGGACCTTGCTACTATTATTCTTCAGTTTATGGACCTTGCTACTATTATTCTTCAGTTTATGGACCTTGCTACTATTATTCTTCAGTTTATGGACCTTGCTACTATTATTCTTCAGTTTATGGACCTTGCTACTATTATTCTTCAGTTTATGGACCTTGCTACTATTCAGATAGGATTTTCAAGTTAAATTGAATTTATATGCTATATTTTGTTTATTAAATAGTTAGGTGAAAGTACAGAATAGTTAACAAGCCTTCTCTTTCCATATTAAGAATGCGTTTCTAAATGATAACGTTATTTCAGCACGGTACCGAATTTTTCTTTGTCTGTCACCCATGATATTAAAAAAAACAAAAAACATTTTCCTCTGTTTCTCAAATTTAAATATGAAAGATAATTTTCCTTGTTCGGTAACGCTCTTGTTTGACATATATTTTTTTAAGTCTGCAATGCTTCACTTTTAAATACAATTATTGTGTGTCACACTTTGAGATAGAATTTTCATCGTAGGATGCTCAGATTGAATGGATTAATCTGAAAAAAAAAACCTTGTCATTTTAATACAATAACCTCCCCCCCCAAAAGCCAAACCAAACACAATCAATTAATATTTGAAGATATAAAGTACTTGAAGCAAAAATAACTTTTACCAAAATGACCGGATTTGGCATTAAATAACCCGAAAAGGGATGATATGCCGTACATCAAAAGAACAAATCGCGAAGGGGGGGTCTGCTGGTCGTATGTGAAGTGATGCGTATTATTTCACCCGACTTCAATTAGCCGGTCCTTAAGCTGAGGACAATTCTCTATTAAACCCGCCATGAACAAAATAAATGAAATGATTGCAAAACGATCCAGGCTTATTGAGACAATTAATTTCCATCCGACAGACTTAATTTTACTAATAGAATTACTAAGTCTATATTTTGAGTCATCAGCATTTCATTATACGATCAAATTCTGTCGAGGTTATCAATACGTGCATAAGCTTGCTTTTTACTGTTGAGAAGCATTCGGTATCGTTTATGAAGAAAATGACAGAACATATGAAAGATGAAGGATTGATGATTAAATGGATGTATGAACAATGCTTCGTTTTATATTTCAGCATGTTTTAATGTAAATAAAAAGATCAGTCCATACTTTTAATACTCTTAACTACTGACTGTATCTTGTTCTCAATCGCTCTTCGTCGCTCTTACTCTCTCATTCGTGCTCTCTCAACCTGACCCTCTCTACCTCTCTTTCACTCCTTTTCTCGCTCTCTCTTCTAATTCACACTCCCATTTTTCTGTCATTCCCCTCTTCCATTTTTTCTTTGTCATTCCCCTCTTCCATTTTTTCTTTGTCATTCCCCTCTTCCATTTTTTCTTTGTCATTCCCCTCTTCCATTTTTTCTTTTACATTCCCCTCTTCCATTTTTTCTCTGTCATTCCCCTCTTCTATTTTTTCTCTCTCATTTCCTTTTTCCCTTTTTCTCTACATTCCCCTTTTCCTTTTTTTCTCTCTCATTCCCCTCTTCCCTTTTTTCTCTCTCTTTCCCCCTTTCCCTTTTTTCTCTCTACTTCCCCCTTTCCCTTTTTTCTCTCTCCTTCCCCTCTTCCCTTTTTTCTCTCTCATTCCCCTCTTCCCTTTTTTCTCTCTCATTCCCCTCTTGCTTTTTTTCTCTCTCATTCCCCTCTTGCTTTTTTTTCTCTCTCATTCCCCCTCTTGCTTTTTTTTTCTCTCTCATTCCCCTCTTCCCTTTTTTCTCTCATTCCCCTCTTCCCTTTTTTCTCTCATTCCCCTCTTCCCTTTTTTCTCTCATTCCCCTACTTATCTTTTCTCTCATTCCCCTACTTATCTTTTCTCTCATTCCCCTAATCTTTTCTCTCATTCCCCTACTTATCTTTTCTCTCATTCCCCCTACTAATCTTTTCTCTCATCCCCCTACTAATCTTTTCTCTCATGCCCCTACTAATCTTTTCTCTCATCCCCCTACGAATCTTTTCTCTCATCCCCCTACGAATCTTTTCTCTCATTCCCCCTACTAATCTTTTCTCTCATCTCCCCTACTAATCTTTTCTCTCATTCCCCTACTTATCTTTTCTCTCATTCCCCTACTTATCTTTTCTCTCATTCCCCTACGAATCTTTTCTCTCATCCCCCTACGAATCTTTTCTCTCATCCCCCTACTAATCTTTTCTCTCATTCCCCCTACTAATCTTTTCTCTAATCTCCCCTACTAATCTTTTCTCTCATCCCCCCTACTAATCTTTTCTCTCATCCCCCCTACTAATCTTTTCTCTCATCCCCCCTACTAATCTTTTCTCTCATCCCCCTACTAATCTTTTCTCTCATCCCCCTACTAATCTTTTCTCTCATCCCCCTACTAATCTTTTCTCTCATACCCCCTACTAATCTTTTCTCTCACCCCCCCTACTAATCTTTTCTCTCATCCCCCCTACTAATCCTTTCTCTCATCCCCCCATCTAATCTTTTCTCTCATCCCCCCTACTAATCTTTTCTCTCATCACCCTACTAATCTTTTCTCTCATTCATCTACTTGCCTTTTTCTTTCTCCTCATTCATCTACTTACCTGTTTCTTTCTCCTCATTCATCTACTTACCTGTTTCTTTCTCCTCATTCATCTACTTACCTGTTTCTTTCTCCTCATTCATCTACTTACCTGTTTCTTTCTCCTCATTCATCTACTTACCTGTTTCTTTCTCCTCATTCATCTACTTACCTGTTTCTTTCTCCTCATTTATCTACTTACCTATTTTCTCTTTCATATGCTCTTTACTCTTCTCACTCTCATTTATCCACTTTCTCTTTCTTATTCATTCTCACATCTACACTGTTACCCTGAACTTTAACAAATCGGGACGAGCTCATTCTTTCGCCAATTGTTTAACTTTGGAATATCATTTTCTGGCCAGTTTTTTCTTTTTCAAACATATCACTTAGGTTTGTTTTATCCCCAGGTTCTATCTGCTTAGTTACCGTTCCTTGTTTTTTTTTTATTTATCCCTTTTCTCTATCGTTACTTTCTCATATCGAGTGCTCATATTTATATTAAACATTTTGTTTGAACAGTAATTAATATTCTAATAAATAAAACCAAAATATTAGCTAAACACGAGAATTTGATTTGATTGATTTGTAGTCGTGCAGTTAGTAACTTTTTCTACTTCTCTCAAAATGTTGTCAGATTAATTTCAAATAACGTTCTCGACTCATACATAACTATTAACGACCTGTGATGCACACAACGCCAATAAATACTAATCCCTTAACTCTGACGAAGCTAAATTTAAAACAATAATCAAAATAGCTGACGACAATAATCTGACAACTGAATAGACATTTTTCTTTGTTTTACAATTTAACATTTTTTAAATTTTAATACCTTTAAGCATTTATAGTACCACAACGAAATAGATACCCAAATAAAATGTTAGCATATAAAATTAACCTCGGCGATTTTGTCTACAGCTTGTCATACATTTTATTTGGACTGGCACTGACAAATGGTCAAGGACGCTTGGTTATTGCGGAGAGGTTATCGTATTAGACCATCGAGTCGTTTTGTATGCAATGTCAACCTCGAAAGAAATTACGCAATGTCTAAATAGTGCCAGGGAAGTCAGGTGGGAACTAATGTTTAAGATGAATAGTTTTGCGACTAAAAATATCGAACTAACACCGAGACATATACGACGAATGAATAACCATTCAATATATACAACTATCCACATACAAATCTGGCTATTAGTCTCGTAAATCGCACGTGTCACATGAATAGTTTTTATAAAGGCATTCTAAGATTCATTTTGATACCAATATTCTCAACATTTGACTAGGATCATGGTGCACTATCTGTTCTCATACTACACTTATATATGTTCAGTTCTCAGTCAGTGAAAGATACCTTCTGGAAATTTTCACAATTAGTTATAAACATCGATTAATAAATATTCTCTTGATTTTAGTTTCATTGGGGTATTTAAATATTTTTCTAGGGTACAGATTATGAGCACAACCTCACTTTTAAAAATTAAATATTTCAGATTTGCATTAAATTTGATCCATAGTCATTAGACACCAATTAAGATTCTATGAATTACAATTTCTGAAGACTCCTGAAGTGGTTCAGCAACTTCGGCGACTTTCAGAGTATTTCTTTTTCATAGAAATCGCTCCAGACAAGACATGAATCCACTTGATGTAAGGAGCTAAAAATACTACTTCAAGGTTAAAAACTAGCCAACTAGAAGATTGATATATGCAAACTCAGAAAACAGCAATTCTTCCCCCTTTTGTCAGAACCATCGCTCATAGAATGTGAGGACTAAAAGACAAAGTAAGGGGAAGCGAGAGTTACGAGGTTACCGAAAGTTCACTTTCTACTCTCCTTAACTAAAAAAGCTACTGAAAGTTCACTTTCTACTCTCCTAAACTAAAAAATATAGTTCATTTAGGAACTGCCCCCCCCCCACCCCGAACAATTCTAATTCGTGCCAAACCCACATAAGGGGCACCAGGGCCTATTTCTATACAAGGTGACGGCTCGCATCGATCCCGAGCAGTTTTTGCGCCGTAATCTAGCATTTATCATCCACAACGCAAATCCGCTTTCGTCTACGAATGGTGTTCCTTGGAATCCTAACATTAGCTAGATTAGCCGTGTAGTTCACACGCCAAAATAAAGTGAAAGGAGTTTATACTTTTTGGATCACGATCTGATCTCGATCTCCAAGCCTCGTTCTATAGAGGATGCGTGCACGTCGTGCATCCCTAAGAGAGCCAGATATAAGTACGTGTTTCCTACCGAGGCATGACGCGCGGTGTCCTGGGTTCTTCTTACCCCAACCCTCATAAATACGTTCTTAGCTAATGAGTGCCTGAGTCCCGTCCTGGTTTCTTTTTTTTGGGGGGGGGTATTAGAGTTTCTGCAGACCCCACTCCTCGTTTTCCTTGGCCCACCGCCTACCAACATATATCCCCCCCCAAACAAAAAAAATATAACATAAGTACTTTCACAAATAAATAACTTTTCTTATCTTGTTGAGCACCACCGTTCCAACATTCCATCCTGATTTTTTATCTTCCACTAGTTACCACTCCCCCTTACGGACCGACCTGCTAATTCTCGGATCTTTGAAACAATCCGAAAAACAGTAGGCTGCCTAAACTTAGATTGGGTTGGTGGGGCCTTACTAACACGCTCTTTATCTCATTTTATTTGCTGTTTCGCATTTTATTTCTTTTTGAGTGTTTGCATTTGTCCAACTCCCCATCATCTGTCATGACCATTTTTAGCAATAAAATTCATTTAAAACACATTTGAAATATTTGAAGTCGGATTAAGTTCATAGAGTGATTGCGATATGGTGATGACTGAGTATAGTTTAGAGTAAGCTTTAAAAAAATATTCTAATAAAATGTGATAGGACTATCGACCCGACCCTTAATTCCTCAAACAACTTTGGCCGTGTGTCTAATTTTCAATTGTCATTTTCAATTTATCATCAATTTTTTAGATTCAAAATCATGTGATGGATTTTGATAAAAATTACAAGAAGGATTCTAGACATAAGACATAATGGCATTATATCTTGATTTTATTATTCGTTATTTGGAAATAAAAGTCATGCAAAACTGTTTTGTTCAAAGGATTAATTCTACCTGTCAGTCTTGTGTGTGTATATATATATATATATATATATATATATATACATACGTTTTCATACCAGATAAGTGTAATAGCTACGCAAATGGAATTATATTTCCATCATAGTTCTCCTCAGGTCACTAACTAAAATATTTCGATATCTGTCTTAATTTTTTAAGTCTTCGTTGTTGCAGGGAATGTTACGCAAGTGTTTATATGCTGAGACTAAAAACACTATACACACACTTTTTTAAGCAGAAAATTAACATGAACTATTTTGTTTTTGACAAGCTAAAATCGCATGAGTAAAATTGATATATTTTGCGCTATTTTTAAACCGTCATTGAAATACTATTTCGCGCTCATGCAAAACAAACCAAAGAAAATACAATTCGAAACGCTAATAGTATTTTAAGATTAAACGTGACAGAC
>OY744544.1:29544471-29549471 GCA_963556195.1 Sepiola atlantica
AAAGCAAAATACATTGTTCTGGACTATTAAAATGATTTCCAATGCTATTAAAAATGTTTAACCGTTTATTGATTTTTATTACTATAGTTTGTTTCAATTCATGTTTTCAAACATGACGCTGATGCTAAATGTATTACGTAAAACCAAAGCTATAATTAGCTTTTAAAAATAAAGTCCAAATAGCCTAGTTTATAGAACGTCAGGCTTAAGATCTCTAGGTTTCAGTTTCGATATGCGCTTTAGTTGTTGTGATTTTTTTTTTTACTGTTACTGCTATATTCGTTATTTTAACAAAATAATTAAAATCTCTGTTATGTCGAAAAGAAACAAATTCCGCAATGTATTTTTTTTCCGTTTCACAATATTGTGACAGAGACACACAATAAGATATGAGATAAAACATTAATCTAGCTCTAAGCTATACACTGCCTTCACCTATTATGAGTTTGGCGATTTTGTGATGTAAATGATCAGATTTTCCAATCTCACTACATAATGATACATCGATTTCGATTTAAAAAAAAACATTTTTTTTAAAAAGTAGTTCACCCCAAACAAGGCAGGCCGCCACTGTAGACGTAAGGGGCTACTGTGAAAAAAGAAAAGGGGAGAACTTTTTTTTGGGGGGGGGGGGTCAACCTAAATTCGCAGCGAGATGTCTGTTTACATTAGTTTTAAATTTCTGCATGTCCGTACTGTCGGGGAAACAGGGGGAAGGGAGGGAGTTCCAGAGTCCAGCAGCACGAGGAAAGAATCTATTTGAGTAGAAGGCTCTCCGACATCTGGGGACTTCCACAGTGAATGAATGAGATTTAGTTGATTGTCGAGTTAGTCTAGTGAATTTACGTCGAGGGGGCACCAGAGTAGCCAATTCATCGGAGCATAATCCATCGAAGTATTTGTAAAAAAAGCGCAAGGATGCTATATTGCGGGACAGGGGCTGGAGCTTGGTTGACAGTGAGGGACCTATTAGGTTGGCGATTCTTTTTTGGACCTTGCCAAGCAGGGAGAGACTAGTAGACGATTGGACGACTTTTTACCTCAGTCACAATGGAAATAAAAAAAACATAAAAAATGATGAAACAATAACGGAAATGTATTGTCACCCCCCCCCCTCGAACACATTATTTATCCGCCATCAGTGAATTCGAAAATAAAACAGGGATCGATTAGAAAAGGATTGAGGATAGTGTGATGTCGTCAGATTATCAACTGCAACGAGGGACGAAGAGCCGGATTAAAATGGCTGAAGATAATCCGCGATAAAATCATCTCCGATGCTTAGGAAACGTGACGGTTTATCCTGGATTCATCTGTCGGCGAACAACAAACTCGATACTTATAGTTATGTTTCTAAGCGACCCTTTTTTTACTTATTGGGGAGTCACATACGCACACACATGTACGGCATAAAAAGAAACTGGAATCTGAAGAAAGATCTCAATCATACCAGTAATTATAGGAGCAACTGGACTAATGAAAAATAATTTCAAAAACAACCCAGCGGATATACCCGGTAAACCAAGTGCAAAAGAGATACAAACAATTGCACTTAAAGGGACGGGATTAATCTTTAAAATATGTTTCGGCTGGAGTGTTTGAAATAGCCGGTAGGATGCCCCATACCCAGCATAACAAACATATTTTGTTTAAATAAAGAAAAGTGTATATATATATATTACTCTTAGTTTAATACGCCCGTAGCGATTCTAATACAGATGCACTCAAAATGGATGTTCATCAAAATACGACGCATTAATAATATTAACATGGCTTTTTTTTTGTAATTGCAAGAAAGAAGTGGACAACTGATCTTTAAAAGTCAATTCAATAACCAAACTTCAAACTACGTCAAAATGAAGATTTTTGAATGCAAAACGCGACATACGCCATTTTAAAAATTTCAAATCTATCAACCAAAAAGTGTTGAATTTCACCAAACGACCACACCCCACAATCAGTTATTACATGATGCGATGTTTGCATGATTTTATTTGCTTTAAATTAAAATAAACTTTTAGTTGAATTTTAGGTCTAATATAATCGTCTGTTTATTTTGATGTTTCAATTCATAGACATTGGATTTATCGCGTTTTGCATTGTAACTCTTCATGGGTACACTTATTTTGTTTTATTCCTATTAAATGTGGCACTTTGAGTAGGTTTTCCACTTAAGTTTTCGATAGAAAAAATGTAAAACAGATACAGAATGCTTAAAGCGATGTCTTTATATTCCTACTGTAGTATCAGCGTGTTGGAGCTGAAGAGATTAATCAGACCGAGAGCTTGTAATCACGATTCCGATTCTCGGCGTAGATGTACTCGCATCTCTAAGCCACACAAAACAGCTGTAATACAAACGAAACGGCTGTCTGTACATGGCTGAATTCTCTCTCTCTCTATCTTTCTATCAAAACACACACACACACACATATATATATATATATATATATATATATATATATATATATATATGATGTGAAGTTGTCCCACAGTAAATAATAAATAAAGGAAGTCAAGTCGAGGGTTGGTTTAACAAGTGTATTAACAAAGTAAGAAACTGACTAGCTCTTGGCTAGACAGTTACAAGACTGTGCTTTGTCTTCAGTGACTCGCACTATTTATAGTGACAACCGGTGCAGTTTCTCCCGTGTAAGAACGGCCGGTGTAACAATATATATATATATATATATATATATATATATATATATATATATATATATGGCATAATATTGTGAGGTGATATAATATATATTTTAATATTTTCAGTGTTTACTTCAACAGTGCTCGGTACGTGAATAGAGCTTAGTTGTAGTAGAATGACAATGATTGTATGACAAGTAAGCTGCCCAGGGACGTCCATATTTCATTCCCGCAGAAGATAAACAGGCTAAATGCGCAGATATTTTCATAGCGTTTTCTTTAATATAGATAAGAAGCAACAGATTAACAAATTCTGCGCATTTAGCCTGATCATTTTCTTGCGGAAATGAAACATCAACGTCTGAGTAGCTGACTTACCATAAAAGTATGTATATATATATATATATATATAATAAATATTTGTTATTGTTTATTATCTATGTACGTATACGTTTCGTCCTTTTTAAATCGGGACTCATCAGCATAGAGATATGACTATTCACTACCGGTCATGCGATTCGAAACCTCGGACTACAAGTATTTTTCAACTCAAATCGGACGTCTTTAACCGCTCGACCAATTTTATACAGCGAATAAACGATGATAATTTTAACACTTTATCGGCGGCTTAACGTCTAAGCATTCTACTTGTTTTACGGGAAGGAACGAATCATTATAAAGCAAGTGACGTCATGCTGTGTTAATACTATCATTACAGTGATCTACTTTTTCGAGGAGCGACAAATAATATATATATATATATATATATATATATATATATATATATATATATCCTTAAAAAACGTAAATTATATCCAGCCCTGAAATACAATGGATAGCGTAACTAATAAAATAAAAACATGTTTGTTATACAGTACTAACCTTCAAATGGCTCGTGTCAAAATTTGAGCCCAAGCGAATTATTAGTTCGCGTTATGAATCGTCTGTTCCATTTTTTAATGGATGACGTCATCTTTGTGCTACGCAAACATTTAAGACGTCATACCAAATGCCTTCCTGTTTTCTTCAATTTGTTTCAGGGGATTACGTCACTACATTTTGTCGACTTCTCTTTATTTAGATAATAAAGGATTTGCGCAGTAGCTTCCAACTATGTTACCGTGGATGTCCCCACTACTGTTTGACGTCATCCATTATTCACAGGAATAAGCAAGATACTAAATAAGCTAACCAACCAACAAGCAATCTTTTTGGTTGTATATAATATAGAGTGTACATACATATATATATATATATATATATATATATATATATATATTATTTATAAAATAATTATGTACAGACGCGTATTTTTGCAGCGTGACTGAATTTTGGCGCGATTCGAACCCTAAATCAGTTATTGCAATACGGCGCCCTTACAGTTATGCAAGGGAACTTCTAAAAAAATACTGCACATTTAATCGCTCATAAATGTTCAGGGCTATAGAAACGAGTGAATGAGTATAATTATCTATGGTTAAGCATTTACCCAAATGCTATTAGGCAGCCCCCTTTTTTACATTGGGTGCTATGCCTTATATATAAAAATAAAAAATAATGATAAAACAAGAAAAAAAAAATTGTATGGACGCAAAGGGTAATTCAATCTCGAGCAACGTCGTTCCTTCCTGCTAGTGCTTTTTAAATCCCGAGCAACTTCGTTCCTTCCTGCTAGTCCTTTTACAATACCGAGCAACGTCGTTCCTTCCTGCTAGTCCTTTTTCAATCCCGAGCAACGTCGTTTCTTTCCTGCTAGTCCTTTTACAATCCCGAGCAACGTCGTTCCTTCCTGCAATTCTTTTTTCAATCCCGAGCAACGTCGTTCCTTCCTGCTAGTCCTTTTTCAATCCCGAGCAACGTCGTTTCTTTCCTGCTAGTCCTTTTACAATCCCGAGCAACGTCGTTCCTTCCTGCTAGTCCTTTTTCAATCCCGAGCAACGTCGTTCTTTCCTGCTAGTCCTTTTACAATCCCGAGCAACGTCGTTCCTTCCTGCTAGTCCTTTTTCAATCCCGAGCAACGTCGTTTCTTTCCTGCTAGTCCTTTTACAATCCCGAGCAACGTCGTTCCTTCCTGCTAGTCCTTTTTCAATCCCAGGCAACGTCGTTTCTTTCCTGCTAGTCCTTTTACAATCCCGAGCAACGTCGTTCCTTCCTGCTAGTCCTTTTACAATCCCGAGCAACGTCGTTCCTTCCTGCAATTCTTTTTTCAATCCCGAGCCACGTCGTTCCTTCCTGCTAGACCTTTTTCAATCCCGAGCAACGTCATTCCTTCCTGTTAGTCCTTTTTCAATCCCGAGCAACGTCGTTCCTTCCTGTTAGTCCTTTTTCAATCCCGAGCAACGTCGTTCCTTCCTGTT
>OY744544.1:29565032-29585032 GCA_963556195.1 Sepiola atlantica
ACGAAAGCTGTAACCATTAATTACTATAGCACTGCTTAGAAGCAATCTGAATCAGTAATACCCTTTTCACATTATGTGTTTATATGAATGCAGTGTTTCTAAGGAAATTGCATCTCTTCTAATGGTTATATATATATATATATATATATATTATATATATATTGTATATATATATATATATATATATATTATATATATATTGTATATATATATATATATATATATATATATATAATATGATATGTTGTTCATATATTTTATAGTTATCTTTTCATTGTACGTACTGTAAAATACATTTATTACACTACAAATCCCCCTGTGCACCCCGAAATATTGTTTTACCCGGCCTGTACTGATTTGATGTATCCTAACCCAACCTCCCATCATTCTTTCTGGTTTTCTGTATAATTAGAAGTGTTAACCACTATAGCCTTGATGCTGTCCGTTAACTTTTAAATTGATGTCTAATCACTGTGCTGATGATAAGATCCGATATTAATTATGATAGATAGTGGGTTATCGTTTCAGAGACTATCAGTTTTTATGTTGAATTCTTAGAGCGTAAATAGATAACCATGTAGAAATATTTACATAAGACTTGTAATATATATTTTTTTTAATAAATAACTAAATTAAATCATATCGTGAACACGTAGTTTCAACAGTATTAGTTTATGTGCAATATAAAGGAACGTTTATATACGTTTGACTTTTTGACAATGTGTGCGGACCACTGTTTTTATTTCAAAACAACAAAAGACACAATCACTATCAAAACTTGAACTCACTTCGTATTGGGAAAGCGTGGTTTAAACGGCATTACTCTGTGTGCAATATGAAGGAATGTTTAATGACGTTGGCTATTCGGTGTGTGCGTAGGCTTTTTTTTATAAAAAAAGGATAGTGGAAGACCACTCCCACATCATGGTCTGCAGTTTTAATATATTCCTGGCTATCTAGCCTTTGGGTGTTGCATGATCAACATTTTCAACCGAGAGAAGGTCTAGATATCGTACAAAGCTATACCTCTTTACTTTTTATGAATGAAGGAGTCGCATTCGTCTGACAAGACGTTTCTATCTCTCATATATATATATATATATATATATATATATATATATATATATATATATATGCGTGCGTGTGTGTGTCTTTCCATTGTGTTGTATTCTATATATAATGACTCATTAATTATTGAAATCTAAATTAATATTTACGAATTATTATTACATTTTCTTCATTTAATTTATTTCTTTGTTGAAAATTTGTATATAAATTCAATTATTCCTCTTAAAATCATATCAGTTTATTTTCCTCATCTTTGTTTGGTTTTATTTTTTCATTTGGCTTAATTTGACGACAAGCAAATTGACAATAACGAAGTTGGACGCATTCGATTATCATTATTTTCGCTAAAAACTATTCGTATTTATGTGAAGTAAACGTGATTGCTATACAAAAGAAATAGATAAATAACAGAAGACTCACAGTGCATAGCTGGAGAAATAGTTGGATCTTTCCACGGATCCAGAATGTAGCTCACTCAAGACGCAATTTACGACATTCATAAGAGTCATATACGACATAAGATTGAGTACTAGTGTCATAACTAACGCGGTGTCGCTTTGAGAACTTTTTTCCACCTTGACTGAGTACAGAATCGACTCCCCGATCTAGCGTTGGTGAATCCTTATTTTCCCTAAAGCCACTTTCTCAGATAAGAGATGTTGCTAGTCATTCTCTACTTGATCGTTATTTCCATCGTGTGTGCACATCTGAGCTTCAATCTTTATTAGTCCTCTGTAAAACATTCACAGCGGAACTCATCTAACTGCAGATACTGAAACACTTCCCTCCACACTTGTGAAAAACCATACCACGGAGCGTCTACCACACTGAATACACAATGACGGTTTTCAAATTCATTGATAACAAATACCTGTTAAACAATCCTTCTAAATAAGCAATGTCTGCCCATTCAAGGTTTCGTTTTAAATATTCTCATGGTGTTGTTTATTATCTAACTGATTATACCATGCACCCCTATCCTCGAGTAGCCTTTCCGCCTTGATAAATGGTGATCCATTCGTATATATATATATATATATATATATATATATATATATATATATATATATAAAAGAGAGAGAGAGGGAGAGAGAGAGAGAAAAGGAGAGAAAAGGAAATAATTTAATGATATTAGCGAAAGACGCAGGCCTTTATTATTAACACAAAAGAATACAATAATGGGAGATCAGATATTTTTTTTTTTCAGATTAAAAAAATGTCTCATGTGTTGTACTAATTTTTGATTTATGTTTAAAAATTTTTGGTGAAAGTGTTGGATAATGGCCCTGTGAGGCCGGACGCATGTTGAAGTGGACGTATATGTGGGAGATCGTTTGGTTTGGCCTGCGCGATTTGGTGCGGGTTAACCCGTACAACCGAGTGCAAGATAAAACTGTTCTCACAGTCGGAGCTCACAGGCGTTGACAGGGCCACAACATTAGCGCAACCCCAGGTCAAGGGTCATGGTGCGCCTGCGCATAGGGGTTCTGTGAGGTCCCGGGCTTTTGTGTGGGAAACAGAGTTTTGCAAGTTTGGGTTTTGGAACAAGCCGAACAGACGATTTATCTATGTAGTCTTCAAATGATTAAGGGAATTAAATTCCTTAAGAGAATACAGGCATGAGATTCCTTCTTCCCGCTCCTCGAATAGCTAAGGACTGAAGATAGGAATTAACTACGATAGAGTAGTAATTTAGTATATCCTTTAACGTTAGTGAAACCTCTCCAAGATCGACGGTAGACTGACGTCTGAATAAAACAAAATCAAAGTAAAAGATTGTTGCCTCGTGAATTTTGTTGAGAAGATTTTTGTTGTAGACACAGCGGACGGCGATGTTCACGGCAGTACAGAAACGAGGAAAGAAACTCAACCACTAGACGACCTCGAGACGGCGCCCCTCCACGACGAAGAAGAAGAGACGGTACGAGAAATTAAAGGCTATGAAACATATTCCTTTTTGCTGTTAAAAATGACCAGGTGTTTAAGCATGAACATTTGAAACTAACCGAGGTTTGCACGGGTTCAGAAATAAAGAAAATAATAATTTTAAAAAGTAATGGTAAAATTAATGTTAAAAATCCGAGTGTTAAAAATGCCTTGATGAAAAAGTTTGAAAACGCTTCTAAACTTTCGTATTTCGAGAAGCGTTTAAGAGACTTTTCGTGGCGATAATTTTCATTGATAATGTAACAAAAGTACAGAATAGCTAAGAATGGCTTTCGAAATAATCTTCTGCAGTTTACTGACCGTGTTGAAATAATAACTTTATTATTTAGAAAGTCATTTTTAACATAGGGAGGGGTGTGATTTGTTTACTATTCTGTGCTTTCACCTAACAATTAAATAAATAAATTAATAAATTTTGGAAACTGATACTCTTTTCGGAAGTTATATTACGGATGAAGTTTAATATAAGGAACTGAATATTACCTGTAACAGTTTGCTGCAGATTTTGAGTCGGGGATTCTTCCAGTTTGCCAATAAATAAAATATTATTTTTAACTTGACGTGACAGAGACGTGGGAATGCTTATTTTTTTTAATTTAAGCGTGAGACATCTGACAAAAATTATATTTCAAACGTTTGCGTGAGAGATCGAGAAAAATGCTATTTCAAACGTAAGCGTGAGAGATCGAGAAAAATGCTATTTCAAACGTAAGCGTGGGACAACACCAAAAATGACATTTCAAACGTAAGCGTGAGACAACACCAAAAATGACATTTCAAACGTAAGCGTGAGACAACACCAAAAATGACATTTCAAACGTAAGCGTGAGACAACACCAAAAATGACATTTCAAACGTAAGCGTGAGACAACACCAAAAATGACATTTCAAACGTAAGCGTGAGACAACACCAAAAATGACATTTCAAACGTAAGCGTGAGACAACACCAAAAATGACATTTCAAACGTAAGCGTGAGACATCACCAAAAATGATATTTCAAACATAAGTGTGAGAGATCGAGAAAAATGCTATTTCAAATTTACGCCTCACAGACTAAAAAGTGATTGTTCAAACTTAAGAAAATAAGACCAACAACAAGAAAGTTAGAACTTAAACTTCACAGAGAGGTTAAACTTCTATTTCTAACGTGAGTGTCAGAGAAATTAAAATTTTATTTTTAAGAAACGTGACACAGATTGGAAAAGTATATTTCAAACTTTAGTGTGTCAGATGGACAAGTTTAATATATCAACCGAGATCCTAACAGACCAGCGGAAATGCGATTTCAAATATAAGCGTGAAGAAAATGGTGTTTCATATTTAAGAAAGACTGACTTGAAACATAGGAAAACGTGATAGTTAAAAATGCTATTTAATATGTTAGCGTGGTATCCCAAAGAAAATGTAAACTTGATGGTGAGCGAAGATAAAAATTATTTTTTCAAACTTAAGAATGAAACACTGGCGTATAGAACCTCTGATACATATGCTGACATAAGATGCATAGGGAATGATCTCTTCTGTTCTTTATAGCCCCTTTCATACAAAAGCGACGTTGATAGTATTTCTCTACTCTATCATTATTTCAATAGAAGATGCTCGAGTTGACTTGAATGTTCACCTTCTATTTGCTAGAAATGTGCAGCAAGAAATTAAGCTTGCTACCACAACGGAAAAATCTTCCTCTTTCTTCCAGGTGGCCCTAGGCGAAATTCATATAAATAGTTTTCATATAATGGGCACTCGTCTGTGGAACACTATCACGGACTGCTCCATTGCAGACTACAACGTGGTCGTCTTTCAAATCTAACAAATAATTGTCAGTAATCCGTCCCCCATAAGTAATAACACTTTGTTTAATCCATTAATCATTTCACCAACTCTCATAATAATATTCATAATTCAACCGATAATCCATTCATCGCATTAATGTTCATCCTCGAATGTATTTTGGACTTAATAGCTTATGAGTGGTTAGTAAGAGAAGCCGTGTAGAAAAGCAGACTGACCGATAAAAAAAATTCTCATCACCGTACATTCGTATGAATCAGCATCGTATGATTCAGACCGGTTCGATGTTGTTGTTGGTAGAGCTTTCCACAGTTCTCCCTTGAAGCAGTAAGTCACAAGATGGAAGAACGTGAAGGTTGCAAACATCTATGTGCTAGGGAACCGTACCGATTTCAAATTGGCACAGCAAAGTCAGTATCGACTCCACTGTAGCCACCTCTGAGAATTGTTCATAGAACAGACTGGACGTAAAAATAAGACAGTATGACAAAGCGTAGGCATGCCTAAATCTTATTTTTGAATGTTGGACGACACTACAGTAATATGCGTCAATACTTTTAAAGACTGAAGCTTAACAGACAGACGGACAGAGACTCTTCTGAAGATGCTGGGACGCATCTAAAAATGCTATTTGAAACTTAATGATGGCAGGCATACACACGCATTGATCGGATGAAGAATCCGTGTCAAATAAAAAAAACCCACCTTTATCGTCTATACACATTCATAAATACACACATATCCTCACTGCTATTTTACATGCAGATAAAATTGACGAAATGATGGTAAATATTTCTAATCTTTGCAATCTTCAGACATCTTATTCATTTATTTCAAAAATGCATCAAAGAGCGAAAGAAAGATATCGATGAAAGACAAATCCAATATACAAAATAATTCACAAAATAAACTAAGCAACTGGGAATATTTCCCTGGCGCGGCGGAAGACAATCTAGGTTAGTGTTGTGACGAAACTACCGTATCACTCAGTATAGCGTAGGAATTGACTACTTAAAAAACATCAGTGAAAAAGAAAATAAAAAATATAGTTATTACTGCCTGAAAATGTATCTTGTGTTCAAGTAGCTGTCTCTGTCACTGATAAATACTATTGTTACACAAAGGGTATCCACCATTAGCGATTTAATCGCTACTGTATGATATTAAACGTAGGTAATATTACTAGTACATATATTAGTGATTAGGTTAAAAGACATGAAGCGTTCAAAAGAGGATGTAAAATATATTAGTAATAGAGGGACTCCAGTATAGTGAGAACAGATGTCCTTGATACAAGTAGGCGGATATGACGTCAGATATATTGCATATATCGTGGGTGACGTTATTAGACAGAAAGTCTTTAATAGGAGGTGGTCAGCTAAAGTAAATTACATCTTAGAAGGTAGGTCATGAAAAAGCAACTATTGTATGAGGAGGCGGACATGAGGTCATATATGCGAAGTCGGGAAAATCTGGTAGGAGAATTGCCCATAATATCATAGAAGCGGTTGAGACGTACAACTGTGCTAAGATGGGCTAAAAAGTATTCATAATATAAAATGTTTTAAGCTTAATAATTACCTGTCTCTGCCACATTTCGATCAATGAAGTCTACCCTACTGCAACAACGAGACAATCACGACTTAATGCAATTAAGAAACCTTGTACTAATTATGAGTAACGTGATTAATGGCCGACACAATATATCTAACGTCTCTCGAGACTTATATTTCTTTGAATTAAGAGATTTTCTTTATATGATAAATTAGTGTATGTCGACCTTCGATGACAGCTGTACACTTGAACGCATCGGAGGTAGTCCAAGTCAAAAAGGAGAACAACAAATGGGCCAACGTGTATAAGGTGATCGGTTAAATATTTGTTTTCATTTTATTTGAGTAAGTACTTAAAAATCAAGGGGCCACTTTTCTTGGGCGAGCACTATTTCTACATGAGATACATAGATATCCGATTGCTCAACTAAGATGCCCTTGTAGCTCTCAAACGTTGAGTCTGTACAATAACGAAGAATATATATTTGTTATCCCCAATTTACCACTTTATTATCTTATAGTTAATCTGTATTGTGTTTTTTTTTCTAAATTTTGCTGGATTTAAGGCCAAGAATTCATCTATTTTTGGGGACTATCCAGCTAAGTGGGGTTACTTGACGTAACATCAGAAGGAACATGTGAACCATTCCTTGTATTAGTCAGTACATAGCCGTGTCGATGGGATCTTCCTTGGGCCTTGAATACTATGTTATTTAAAATATTTTGACAGGGTTTACTCGAAAGAAGAAGTATACTCATGTCAGGGTGTCATAAGAAAAACCTGTCTAGATAGACCTGAGAGATTCGAGGGTGACGCATAGTAGGTAATTAAACCGGAGTTTAACCATGATTGATGTATTAAAATCTAAAAGTTATATCACACTAGAATACGTACACGTTCTTCCGGTAGAATTTATGCCATCCACTTTTGTGGTTGGTTTGGCGTTAACCAAACGCGCTAAAATAAAACTGAGGTTTACTTAATAAGTTATTGCGGTATCATATTCAGTTGTTATATTTACTTTTATAATCGTATTCGTGTTTCTAAAGCGTTACATTCTTTTCTAATTTCTCTGTAGGACAAAGTAGCACAATAAGATAATAAAACGCGCCGTGTCTACTTTAATATCTGACAATATATATATATATGATAATTTTTTTTACACAGACATGTACAAAATCTGCGACACTGGCATGTCGATGTTATCGATCAACAGTTACTATAAACTGAGATCTCATCAGGCAGAGTTAGAATCCGATCTTAACCTCAGATCATATTTGGAGAGAATGAAGTCCAAATATGATCTGAGGTTAAGATCGGATTCTAACTCTGCCTGATAAGATCTCAGTTTATAGTAACTGTTGATCGATAACATCGACATGCCAGTGTCGCAGATTTTGTTTATGTCTGTGTAAATAAAATTATCATATATAAAGCTCTATTTTGATATTGAGCACTTTTTATAAACCCGGTTAAAATTCTCTGGATTACCACCCTGTGGATATTTTTCACCTGGATTATTACCATTATTATATATATATATATATATATATATATATATATATATATATATATATATATATTATATTTTTTGTTGATGATTTTATTCCATTACTTGCGACAAAACATTGTTTCGTTAACACTTGCAAATAGCGTCAACATCGTCAGGCTACACATGGAATCAAATGGCATAGACCGTAGATTTACCTCAACAGGAAATTGAAGATGCATTGGGTGGGGGGAGGGGGGACAGAGATGGAGCTCTGCCTATGACGGGGACATGAGACATGAGAAGGGAGGGGGAGACCCCAACAAGTCATGTTTAAAAAATTGCGTGGGAGGTTTTTTCGTGTCTGGGCCATAGTGACCTCAATTCCAGCCGGGGCGACGGGGGACGGGGGCAGGGTGATTTAAATTTAAAATGAGAATAGAATTGAATTATAATTACAGTTATAACTGTCATTTTTGTTGTAATAGGTAATTATTATGTAGATAAAATGTTTGATAATTATAATTTATGGTATTGATTTCTACTTCTGCATTCTATTTTTATTCTATTTTAATGAAGAATAACGTCGCTTATCCGTAGCGCAATTGATAAAAGTGCTAAGTATTATTAGTTGAAAGTAACTGTCTTCTGGGAGCTGATGGTTTCATCCTCTGTCCGAGTGTCTTAATTACTATTATTATTTATAATGTAAACTAGATTACTGTTTTTGTAAGTGACTTTAATTACATATGTCGGAAGTAATTTGGCAATTACATTTCGTAGATGAAACGGAAGTTTAGTTTTATTTCGCAATATTAACAAAGATAGATTTTTGCGTAAGTAGAGTACATAGTCCCTGTTAACATATATGCGGAATTTCTAGTGGTATATATGTTTGTTTATGTTGAGATATGTATGTATCTGTTCACGAAGTAGCATACTATCAAGACGACATAGCAGGGTATCTTATGACGGACAGATTTGATACACAAGTAAGACAACTCGGATAATAGGGATCCGGTGAAATTTAGGGAATCCAGGAGATGTCAACATCAAGATCGATTGTTCTCTGGTCCCTTTGCTTTTGCCTGTAGCAGGAAGCAGGGGCGTGCCAGTTACGGAACCAGAAGTAGATTGGTGAGGATAACAGTTTTGTCTGCGCATGTACAACCGCCATCCCCTTGTTTTCAGGGCAAACCTTCCCAGTCTTCGTATGCAACTTTTTATGTCTGAAAATGTTGACTATTTTTTAATTCGTGCATACCGAAATAAAGTAGATTAACACTCGATTGATTATTGCAGGGATTATAGATTTAAAAAAAAAACATTGTTTTTATATAATCTGAAAGGAATGAAATTCTTTTAACTCTGCACGTTCTTCTATATTCTCATCTTTCTGTGCATGACCAAAATGCAGTTGTAAGTTCTTCATAAAATATGACCAATTCAATAAATATATTTTTTTAAACCTGCGTATGAAATAATTATGATCACCATAATCATCATCAAGTTTTGGTGTTTACGTTGCTGCAAGTGGCTCGGACTCGATGGTGTGCAACACCAGGCAACATCTCACACCTGCTGTCCATACCGTCAACTCCAAAGAGTTAATAGCAATCATGTTCCATGCAGGGAAGTTACGTCATACGTACGTAAGCTATCTATTTCTCGATCTACCATAATCACTTTTGTCTGGAAGACCCACACATGTTATAGAGTTGATGCAAGGGAAGCATGGTGTACTTGGCAATAGAACCTGAGACCGAGCACGTAAACCATCAGACGGGCCAGGTAAAATACTATCCCTGGTCTGTGGGTCTGTCCTGTGCAGTTCTAGGAGGTCCACCCTCCCAGGCCTTGCCCCCCTCTTTGGAAAGGAGTAAGTTTATTACTTACTGCTTGAGGCGCCCTACCGGGGAATGCCGACGGGGCTGCCCATGCAATTTTTAATGGCCAGAGTGCTCACCTTCTCGGGCGCTGGCTTTTCAAGCCCCCACTTTCCCGACCCGACCTTGGGTCACATCTTACCTTATGAGAGTAAGATAAAACTGGTCTTGTGCCTAACCTCCTGAAGAGGAGGTAAATAATACTATCCTTGACGTAAGCATGAAGTGCGACAAAAATTCTATTTCAAACTTAAATTCTAAAAGCTATCGAAAGTTCTACTCGAAACTTACAGACCGACAAATATGTTATTTACACTTCAGAATGAAAGATCGACCGATTACGCGACTGACAAGTAACGTTAGATAGAGATTCGAAGACTCGCTTAGAAAATATTTATTTGTACTGCCTTTATATTAAAAAATGGTGTATTAGGTATTTCTATAAGACAGCAACTCTGCTGTCTTCCCTAGCGACAACGTCATATCTCCTTTGAATAGAACACCTTAAGAAAAAAATACTATTACCTGTGAAAAAAGATGCAAAAGCCATTTTCGATGTAGTGCACACGAAATACATAAAACGGAAGTCAGCCATGTTGTTTTTGACATTTGAAGATTCAATGGCGGCCCGCAAAAGATGAATGAAACCGATAATGGAGTTCCGATATTACTTTTTATAGAAAGAGAATAAAAACTCTTAATGGCAGAATAAAGATATGAAAAACGGTTAAAAAGATTAGATATGAAAGAATAGAAAATTAAAAAAAAAACTACAGAATATCAGAGAAAGCAATTACTATTTTATGACAAAGTTGGAACTAAAAAGAGAAAGAATCAAACCTAGTTGTTAAAGAATTGAGACATTATACATATTTAGAATTGTAAAACTATAGTATTTGAAATATCTCTAAAGGGATAATTGCAGAAATGAGAGTATTTAATAATGAGAGAAGAGTGAGAAATAAACGAATGTAAGAAAAAAGTTAGAAAGTAAAGATTAAAAAAAAAAATTGGTTATGAGAAATTCGGGAATTAACATGATTAACATTTAGAAATGAAAATCAAAACATGAATGGATAAAACAAGACAAAACCTCAAAATTCCAAACAAGACAAAACCTCAAAATTCCAAACAGACAAACGTCGACATTCCAAACAAGACACCTCAAAATTCCATACAAGACAACACCTCAAAATTCCAATCAAGACAAAACCTCAAAATTCCAATCAAGACAAAACCTCAAAATTCCAATCAAGACAAAACCTCAAAATTCCAATCAAGACAAAACCTCAAAATTCCAATCAAGACAAAACCTCAAAATTCCAATCAAGACAAAACCTCAACATTCCAATCAAGACAAAACCTCAACATTCCAAACAAGACAAACCTCAACATCATAAACAAGACAAACCTTAACATTCCAAACAAGACACACCTCAAAATTCCAAACAGGACAAAACCTCAAAATTCCAAACAAGACAAAACCTCAAAATTCCATACAAGACAAAACCTCAAAATTCCATACAAGACAAAACCTCAAAATTCCAAACAAGACAAAACCTCAAATTTCCAAACAAGACAAAACCTCAAATTTCCAAACAAGACAAAACCTCAAAATTCCATACAAGACAAAACCTCAAAATTCCATACAAGACAAAACCTCAAAATTCCATACAAGACAAAACCTCAAAATTCCATACAAGACAAAACCTCAAAATTCCATACAAGACAAAACCTCAAAATTCCATACAAGACAAAACCTCAAAATTCCAAACAAGACAAAACCTCAAAATTCCAAACAAGACAAAACCTCAAAATTCCAAACAAGACAAAACCTCAAAATTCCAAACAAGACAAAACCTCAAAATTCCATACAAGACAAAACCTCAAAATTCCAAACAAGACAAAACCTCAAAATTCCAAACAAGACAAAACCTCAAAATTCCAAACAAGACACAACCTCAAAATTCCATACAAGACAAAACCTCAAAATTCCATACAAGACAAAACCTCAAAATTCCATACAAGACAAAACCTCAAAATTCCATACAAGACAAAACCTCAAAATTCCAAACAAGACAAAACCTCAAAATTCCAAACAAGACAAAACCTCAAAATTCCAAACAAGACAAAACCTCAAAATTCCAAACAAGACAAAACCTCAAAATTCCAAACAAGACAAAACCTCAAAATTCCAAACAAGACAAAACCTCAAAATTCCAAACAAGACAAAACCTCAAAATTCCAAACAAGACAAAACCTCAAAATTCCAAACAAGACAAAACCTCAAAATTCTAAACAAGACAAAACCTCAAAATTCCAAACAAGACAAAACCTCAAAATTCCAAACAAGACAAAACCTCAAAATTCCAAACAAGACAAAACCTCAAAATTCCAAACAAGACAAAACCTCAAAATTCCAAACAAGACAAAACCTCAAAATTCCAAACAAGACAAAACCTCAAAATTCCAAACAAGACAAAACCTCAAAATTCCAAACAAGACAAAACTTCAAAATTCTAAACAAGACAAAACCTCAAAATTCCAAACAAGACAAAACCTCAAAATTCCAAACAAGACAAAACCTCAAAATTCCAAACAAGACAAAACCTCAACATCCCAAACAAGACAAAACCTCAACATCCCAAACAAGACAAAACCTCAACATTCCAATCAAGACAAACCTCAACATTCCAAACAAGCCAAACCTCAACATCCCAAAGAAGCCAAACCTCAACATTTCAAAACGGCAAACCTCACCATTCCAAAATGACAAACATACATTTTCAAAAAAAACAAACATCAACATTCAAACAAACCAAACATCAAAATGTTGTAATATGTTGCTAAGGTTACTGGATAAATAGTTGGACAATTCTAGCGCTCAAGAAAGTGATTCACTCCCGACGTAACCATCTACCTGTATAAGAGTAAGCTACGGTCGGCGCACTCTTTCCTGTCTTGGCAGAGTACAAAATCGACTTCGCAATCTATAGCCTCTTTCACACAATAGATGTGTTGCTACCCTCTCTGCTGTGTTGTTGTTTTCATGACAGGTGCGCGTCGGAGCTCCTATACCTGGCACCCCCAGTAAAACATTCACAGTTAGAACTTGTCTAGCTATAACCACCGGATAAAACTCCTTTCTCCCCTTTCTAGCAAACAAAAAAATATCAAAGGAAACTTATATGAGCAAAGTTTCATTCATAGAACATCTCGCCAGTAGAACAAGTTACCACGAGCTTTGCTTTCCTGCTGACTACAGCACGGTTGTCTTCAAATCTAATGTGAACAAACACCTGATAAGCCGTCCATTTGGATTATCAAATTCCTTTTAAGTAATGTCTACCCATCCGACGAACTGTTCTTAGTCTTCTTGTTGAGGTGATTATCATTATAATGACGAGCTTTTAACCTTATCCTCGACTCGTCTTAGAGCCTTGGTAAGTGGTGACCCATTAGTAAGAAACACCCCCTCCCCCCCCCCCAAAAAAAAACTGAATCGGAAGACTACGTAGAATAATCGAATCTTGTGGAGGCATATTTTCACTTAAAATCCATAGTAAGGTGTCATCCATATTCAATGAAAACTCTGGTCAACCGCCCAGGCGATGAAGCAAAATGATTTGCAATAAGGATAGAAAGAAGCGGAGACAAAATGGAGTCTGGGAAGACTTGTTATCACTCAGACTCGAAAGATCATTTATTATTATTTACAGTGAGCGATCATTTGTAATAACCCATGTATAAACCCCTAGTGACTAAATAGTATTAGTAATAACAATAACAATAATAAGTTACTTCTGCAGTTTACGGACCGTTTCGAAATTTTAAAAAAATCTTAGAAATATATTTTACCATGAGGAGGAGGACTTTGTTTATTACTCTGTATTTTTCCCCAAAAAATTAATAAACAAAAGATACCGTAAAAATTGAAGTTTACTTGGGAATCTTACCTACAAAATAAAACAGCCCTTACACTGCAGAAGTACAATAATAATAATAATAATAATAATAATAATAATAATAATAATAATAATAATAATAAATCAAAATTCATAACTATCAAAGGTCACCTATTAGCTTGTAATTTTATTTTAAATAAATCTAAAAAAAAAAATAACAAATAAAATCATCACAAAATTAAGGAAGCATGGTTCACCATAATTAAAATCGCGTCTACCCTGGCGTTCGGTTTAAATTGAAGTTATCGAATCCGCTGACAAAATTGTATCTGACACTAATGTTGTCATCTCGTAGGATCTTGACTAGTCCTGTCATCACAAATTAAGGATCTAGCTGGACGCGCAGACGTTCTGGTCACATAGTCATGAAGACGTTTGCATTTTTTACTGTCTGAACAGTTAATTCAAGCTACAAGAGGTTAATAGTTCTAACCAGCGCTGATTTAGAACATGACTTAAAAACACAATAAATAAATAAAACTTTAATTTTATTTTTAAATAAAAAAAAAATGGAAAAAAGATTAGAATGAAATAAAAAAAAAAAACAGGGTATTAACAAGATGCGGCTATCCAATCGGTCAGTTAAACGACGAAAATGCGATTCGAAACATAAACGTGACATACAAAACTCAAGCGTGACAGACTGATCAAACAACGGAGACACAAGGCTTCCAATAGAACTGCCGGAGCGCATGTCAAAAAGCAAAAGCGGATACGCTTAGATAGTAGCATTAAATTTGCGAGTTAAACAAAGAAAACGCTATTTAAAACGTAAAACGAACCGATTGAATTAATATTTATTTCAACGGTAATGGACGCAAATTGAGTAAAATACTATTTCAAAGGTAAAAGTAACAGATTGAATGAAAGGCTATTTCAAAGGTAATGATAAAAAATCGATAAAAATATTTCAAACGTAAAAGTAACACATTGAATGAAAGGCTATTCCAAAGGTAATGATAAAAAAATCTATGAAAATATTTCAAAACGTAAACGTAACACATTGAATGAAAGGCTATTCCAAAGGTAATGATAAAAAAATCTATGAAAATATTATTTCAATACGTAAAATTAACAAATTGAATGAAAGGCTATTCCAAAGGTAATGATAAACAATCGATGAAAATATTATTTACAAAATGTAAAATTAACAAATTGAATGAAAGGCTATTCCAAAGGTAATGATAAACAATCGATGAAAATATTATTTACAAAATGTAAAATTAATAAATTGAATGAAAGGCTGTTCCAAAGGTAATGATAACACATCTATGAAAATATTTCAAAACGTAAAAGTAACAGATTTAATGAAATGCTATTCCAAAGGCAGTGATAAAAACTATGAAAATATTATTTCAAAAGACTTTCAAATTTATGGTAACAAAATGAGGAAAAGTCTATATCAAACATAACAGCAACAGATTGGAATAAAAGTTAATTTCAAAGGTAATGTTAACATACAGAGACAATATTATTTCAAAGGTAAAAGTAACAGATTGGAGTAAAGTTTATTTCAAATGAAAAGGGTAAAAAAGTTGAAAATATTATTTGAAACGTAAAAGTAACAGCTTGAATGAAAGTCTATTCCAAAGGTAATGATAAAGAATCTATGAAAATATTTTAAAATGTAAAAGTAACAGATTGAATGAAAGGCTATTCCAAAGGTAATGCTAAAAAATCTATGAAAATATTTTAAAATGTAAAAGTAACAGATTGAATGAAAGGCTATTCCAAAGGTAATGATAAAAAATCTATGAAAATATTTCAAAATGTAAAAGTAACAGATTGAATGAAATGCTATTCCAAAGGTAATGATAAAAAATCTATGAAAATATTTCAAAATGTAAAAGTAACAGATTGAATGAAAGGCTATTCCAAAGGTAATGATAAAATAATCGACGAAAATATTATTTCAAACGTAAAAGTAACAGATTTAATGAAAGGCTATTCCAAAGGTAATGATAAAAAATCTATGAAAATATTATTTCAAACGTAAAAGTAACAGATTGAATGAAAGGCTATTCCAAAGGTAATGATAAAAAATCTATGAAAATATTATTTCAAAACGTAAAATAACAGATTACATGAAAGACTTTCAAATTTATGGTAACAAAATGAGGAAAATTCTATATCAAACATAAAAGTAACAGATCGGAATAAAAATGAATTTTAAAGGTAATGTTAACAAACAGAGAAAATATTATTTCAAAAGTAAAAGTAACAGATTGAAAGTTTATTTCAAAGGAAAATGGTAAAAAAAGTTGAAAATATTATTTGAAACGTAAAAGTAACAGATTGAATGACTAACTATTTCGTATCTAATGGCGACAATCTGAGGAAAATATTATTTAACTCTTTATCTCATGTAAATACAGATTTTGTTTGTCTGTCACTCCAAATTTTTAGAGCGGTCACATTTTTTAAACCTAAAAAATACATTGCGAAATGAGTCATTTCGAAATGGAAAATATTACATTAATAGTAAATAATTAATTCTAAAAAATAAAGTGGACACCGTGACCGGAAATAAAAATCGAAACAGATTTCCAGTCTGAAGTTCTAACTGGGCTATTTGGGGGTTCTTATAAATAGAGCTTATAACATGACCATAACAAAATAAATATACATTTGGCGTGATGCAATAGATTCATGATTTACATCATGTTTCGAAACATGAATTCAAACATAAGTGGTAATACAAAATAAATGGGTAAACATTATCAATAGCGTTGGAAATTATTTTAAGAGTTCAAAAATAATTTATTTATCTTTAACTACGTCTTGGCGTTAAATACAACTTAATATTTAATATATACTAGAATGTGGGTCCAGAAGACTTGTAATATAAATTATTAAATTGTTTCTTCTCAATCAATCATTATAATTACTTCCGGCGATTATTTGATGTTTTTCGGCGTTTTCATAACTATACGATTTATTTATTGTTTTTTGGTGTACAGCCTAGCGTCAGTATCGCTTGAATAATCGTCACTAAACATGGTGAAACTCTTGGTCATGGTCTAACGTAGGACTGATTTTATTTCGGGATATCTAGGTGAAAAGTAGGTCACAGAAATAGTGGAATATTTACTTTTTACGAGAACTTAGGTTCTGTTTCTTAGAGATTCGTTACCTGGCCCATATTGTAGTCAATGAAGTCCCGAATCTTTTATGAGTTTGATTTTGAGAAGTTCAGTTATAGTCGAATGTTTAACGGAATTGTTATAGATGAATATTATGCATTATGATAACAGTCCCAGACTTAATCTTAGTTAGATAACATACATTTTGATTTATCAACATTTTAATTGCATTTATTCGAGAATACTACATACAAAAAAAAAGTCCAGATAAGATTTTAGATCGCCCATACATAGTCATGTGTAGGGACGCAGTCTTACGACTTGGTATACACGTTGTTTTCAATGTAGTTAGTTTAATCACGAGTAAAACTGTTAAATAAACTTATCAAAATATATAATATATATTATAATTCAGCATATATGTCTGCCAGATTGCATATTTATTTATCATGTATGAGCTTCAAAGAGGAACACAATATTGCAATGTTTATTAGTCATCTCCGATGTATTAGATCGATCATATAGGGATAACATTAATAATATTGCTACAACTAATAATAATTATCTTAAAAATAAGCACCTATATGTTCTAAAGCTGTTGGTGAGGATTCAACAAAATTTGGCATGAAGCAGCATTGTAATAAAGTTGACGATTTTAGCGGTAATACTGCACCACCTATAAAACTTACGCATACTTTCTTATTAGATGTGTTCGTATTTTTAAGCTGGTAATCAAAACACATTGCCATCTATTTGCGAGAATGACAGTAAGAGAACCCCATAGTTTACTGGCGCGAGTTTGCTGCATCCTCTAATGTGGTTCTCCGTTTCGTCTCTTTGTTAACAGAGACAAGACGTAATATGATGACGATTTTACATATCGTTTCTGATGATACGTTAAAGTAATATATACGGTGCATCGAATATTAACGGCATAATACAGTTTCCCCAACACTTAAACCAAACATGCAAATTCGCCTGGGTCTTTAAAAAAAAAAAGAAAACAAGAATGTATGTGATTTTTTTTAAGTACGTGAATTATGGTAAATAATCTGTCAGTATTGCTTGGGGTTTTATTGTACATATATATATATATATATATATATATATATATATATATATATATATATATATATAAACTGAGATAATGCCTGCGAGATGTAAGCATTTGTGCTAATCCAGATACAACTGTGAATAATTAAAGCCAGTAAGCCATCATCTCCGCGGTAGTAGGTATGCAAATCGAGTGAAATGCGATTCAAGAAATTGGAGAAATTGATACGTTGCCGCTACGAGGAAAGCGTTATATAAACACAGACTAACTAACAACTGTAAGACATTTTAATTTTACGACATATGTGTATGTATATGTATATATATATATATATATATATATATATATATATATATATATATGTATATATATGCACATATATATTCTGAATAATTTGGGCAGTAGTTGTTGTTCATTATGTGTAACAATATTTAGACGCATACATACTCGTATTTTGTGTTACTATATGCACGTAGACCGACTCAATATAATAATAATAATATATATATATATATATATATATATATATATATATATATATATATATATGCATATGTGTGTAAGCATGGGAAGGAAGTAAAGTTACATCTTCGTGACTGTAAATATATTTAGACAACTCTAAAAATACACGGCTAAATATGCATACATTCAAATCTATATATATATATATCTATATACATTTTTTTGAAGGCTTACCAAACATTCCGTTAAGGAGATCATTGATCACAACAAAAAACTTTCTTTCAAAATGTATTTATTTAACATATATATCCAAATTAAAGAGTTTTTACCTACACGTCCTTGCTTGGCAGATCATCAGGGGAATTAAGTACCTGGAGTAAGAGTTTCAACAACTGATGATACACAATGTGGTGTTGCCTTAATTGAGGTCACTTAAAGAGGACAGAAGAAAGAAAGTTAAAAAAAAATGTCCTAAATAAGTAGCTCATAAGATTTTCGCAAAACAGCAAAGAATCAGTCCCAAATGCATACAAAAGAAACAGGATAAATGTGCGAGAATGAACCTACTCGTCGGGCGGCACAACGATGAAAAGCATACCCCCCACGAACAAAAATAAAACAGTCAAAACACGGTTCACCAGTTACCGTTCCAAGCTACTGATAGTGTGGGAATATATATATATATGTATATATATATATATATATATATATATATATATACATATATATATATGTATATGTGTGTATATGTATGTATGTATGTATAGGTGTGTGTGCGTACGCATTACTTAATCGATCATTGTTTATCTTAAGTGAACTATTTGTTGCCATACGGGATTTTGTATTGTTGTTCTCTACTTAGAATTTCCCTAGAAATAAAATAAAATGAAGTAATTTTGTAGTATTTATTCATGATATACATTTAGTTTTAGTTTTTTTTTTTTACTTAGTAAAGAGTATTTCTATATTGACAACAATGGGCAAAACGTATATACGAAAGCAATCACTCACAAGCGAAACAGAAGTGGTCTCTCTCAATCAAATACATACAAAATATTCGTTCCAGGACGGGATTAATGAATTCGCGAACAGAACAGTTTTTCACTACTTTTATGTGTTCTTTTGAAGATCAACATAATTGTACTAAACCTTATGTCTAAAATCTTTATTCAAATGTTGATCAAAATCAGGTACGTAATTTTTATTCTAGAACATTTCTAATATTTAAGGCTTAAGCTTAAGAGCTTTTGTTTAATTTTTCATCTTATAATTTATTATTTATTGAACTTCTCCCATCCTCGATTTGGTCGTTTAAGGCCTTTACTCTACATTTTGTATCGCCCAAGGAAGTGAAATGAAAAGAATAATTGATTTACGTATATTGTGGGTTTTATTTGGGGTTGTATACCTTCATATTATTCTCTAGTGAGTCTCACATTTTTTTTACAGTATCATTGTATCTAGATTGCAATCTTCATTAGATGACAAAAGTTGTGAAGATCTTCTATTAGGGGAATTAATTTTCCCCGTCCTGGGACGGGTATTCTTATAATGTACAGTTTTCTATTTATTATATATATATATATATATATATATATAATATATATATATATATATAATATAATATATATATAATATAATATATATATTTCTTATACACGTGTCGTTAAAGACCACGGAGTTCTCTCTCTTCGCTATC
>OY744544.1:29589640-29609640 GCA_963556195.1 Sepiola atlantica
GAATACCCGTCCCAGGATGGGGAAAATTAATTCCCCTAATAGATTTTCACAACTTTTGTCATCTAATGAAGATTACAATCTAGATACAATGATACTGTAAAAAAATGTGAGACTCACTAGAGAATACTATGAAGGTATACAACTGCAAATAAAACCCACAATATACGTAAATCAATTATTCTTTTAATTTCACTTCCTTGGGTGATACAAAATGTAGAGAAAGGCCTTAAACGACCAAATCGGGGCTTGGAGAGGTTCAATCAATAAGTAATTATAAGATGAAAAAGTAAACAAAAGCTCTTAAGCTTAAGCCTTAAATATTAGAAATGTTCTAGAATAAAAATTACGTACCTGATTTTGATCAAAATTTGAATAAAGATTTTAGATGTAAGGTTTAGTACAATTATGTTGCTCTTCAAAAGAAGACATAAAAGTAGTGCAAAACTGTTCTGTTCGCGAATTCATTAATCCCGTCCTGAAACGAATATTTTGTATGTATTTGATTGAGAGAGACCACTTCTGTTTCGCTTGTGAGTGATTGCCTTCGTATATACGTTTTGTCCATTGTTGTCAATATAGAAATACTCTTTACTAAGTAAAAAAAACAACCTAAAACTAAATGTATATCATGAATAAATACTACAAAATTACTTCATTTTATTTTATTTCTAGGGAAATTCTAAGTAGAGAACAACAATACAAAATCTCGTATGGCAACAAATAGTTCACTTAAGATAAACAATGATCGATTAAGTAATGCGTACGCACACACACCCATACATACATACATATACACACACATACACACATATATATATATATATATATATATGGGAAGAGAAGGATGAAGGTAATCCGAACGTGATGGGAAAATGAAAAAGGAAAACCAAAAAATGCATGTTTTTTATGTGTACATCAACGTTTCGTCTTTATTTATAAGACTTCATCAGGATGATGATATAGAGAAAAGATGTCATGCAACGTTGATGTACACATAAAAAACATCCATTTTTTGGTTTTCCTTTTTCATTTTCCCATATATATATATATATGCCCACACTATCAGTAGCTTGGAACGCTAACTGGTGAACCGTGTTTTGACTGTTTTATTTTTGTTCGTGGGGGTATGCTTTTCATCGTTGTGCCGCCCGACGAGAAGGTTCATTCTCGCACATTTATCCTGTTTCTTTTGTATGCATTTGGGACTGATTCTTTGCTGTTTTGCGAAAATCTTACGAGCTACTTTTTTAGGACATTTTGAAAAAATTTTCTTTCTTCTGTCCTCTTTTTAAGTGACCTCAATTAAGGCAACACCACATTGTGTATCATCAGTTGTTGAAACTCTTACTCCAGGTACTTAATTCCCCTGATGATCTGCCAAGCAAGGACGTGTAGGAAAAAAAGTCTTTAATTTGGATATATATGTTAAATAAATAAATTTTGAAAAAGTTTTTTTTTTGTGGTGATCAATGATCTCCTGAACGGAATGTTTGGTAAGCCTTCAAAAAAATTAATATAGATATATATAGATATATATAGATTTGAATGTATGCATATTTAGCCGTGTATTTTTAGAGTTGTCTAAATATATTTACAGTCACGAAGATGTAAGTTTACTTCCTTCCCATGCTTACACACATATGCGTATATATATATATATATATATATATATACACATATTATATTGAGTCGGTCTACGTGCATATAGTAACACAAAATACGAGTATGTATGCGTCTAAATATTGTTAGAAATAATGAACAACTACTGCCCAAATTATTCAGAATATATATGTGCATATATATATATATATATACACATATGTCGTAAAATTAAAATGTCTTACAGTTGTTTGTTAGTCTTTGTTTATTTAACGCTTTCCTCGTAGCGGCAACGTATCAATTTCTCCAATTTCTTGAATCGCATTTCACTCGATTTGCATACCTACTACCGCGGACATGATGGCTTACTGGCTTTAATTATTCACAGTTGTATCTGGATTAGCACAAATGCTTACATCTCGCAGGCATTATCTCAGTTTATATATATATATGTATATATATATATATATATATATAATAAAACCCTAAGCAATACTGACAGATTATTTACCATAATTCACGTACTTAAAAAAAATCACATAACTTCTTGTTTTCTTATTTTTTTTAAAGACCCAGGCGAATTTGCATGTTTGGTTTAAGTGTTGGGGAAACTGTATTATGCCGTTAATATTCGATGCACCGTATATATTACTTTAACGTATCATGAGAACCGATATGTAAAATCGTCATCATATTACGTCTTGTCTCTGTTAACAAAGAGACGAAACGGAGAACCACATTAGAGGATGCAGCAAACTTGCGCCAATAAACTATGGGGTTCTCTTACTGTCATTATCGCAAATAGATGGCAATGTGTTTTGATTACCAGCTTAAAAATACGAACACATCTAATAAGAAAGTATGCGTAAGTTTTATAGGTGGTGCAGTATTACCGCTAACATCGTCAACTTTATTACAATGCTTCTTCATGCCAAATGTTGTTGAATCATCACCAACAGCTTTAGAACATATAGGTGCTTATTCTTTTGAGATCATTATTATTAGTTGTAGCAATATTATTAATATGTTATCCCTATATGATCGACCTAATACATCGGAGATGACTAATAAACATTGCAATATTGTGTTCCTCTTTGAAGCTGATACGTGATAAATAAATATACAATCTGTCAGACATATATGCTGAATTATAATATACATTATATATTTTGATAAGTTTATTTAACAGTTTTACTCGTGATTAAACTAACTACATTGAAAACAAAGTGTATACCAAGTCGTAAGACTGCGTACTTACACATGACTATGTATGGGCGATCTAAAATCTTATCTGGACTTTTTAAATTTTGTATGTAGTATTCTCGAATAAATGCAATTAAAATGTTGATAAATCAAAATGTATGTTACATAACTAAGATTAAGTCTGGGACTGTTATCATAATGCATTATATTCATCTATAACAATTCCGTTAAACATTCGACCATAACTGAACTTATCAAACTCATAAAAGATTCGGGACTTCATTGACTACAATATGGGCCAGGTAACGAATCTCTAAGAAACAGAACCAAAGTTCTCGTAAAAAGTAAGGATTTCACTATTTCTGTGACCTACTTTTCACCTAGATATCCCGAAATAAAATCAGTCATACGTTAGACCATGACCGAGAGTTTCACCATGTTTAGTGACGATTATTCAAGCGATACTGACGCTAGGCTGTACACCAAAAAACAATAAATAAATCGTATAGTTACGAAAACGCCGAAAAACATCAAATCATCGCCGGAAGTAATTATAATGATTGATTGAGAAGAAACAATTTAATAATTTATATTACAAGTCTTCTGGGCCCACATTCTAGTATATATTAAATATTAAGTTGTATTTAACGCCAACACGTATTTAAAGATAAATAAATTATTTTTGAACTCTTAAAATAATTTCCAACGCTATTGATAATGTTTACCCATTTATTTTGTATTACCACTTATGTTTGAATTCATGTTTCGAAACATGATGTAAATCATGAATCTATTGCATCACGCCAAATTGTATATTTATTTTGTTATGGTCATGTTATAAGCTCTATTCATAAGAACCCCCAAATAGCTCAGTTAGAACTTCAGACTGGGAATCTGTTTCGATTTTGATTTCCGGTCATGGTATCCACTTTATTTTTTAGAATTAATTATTTACTATTAATGTAATATTTTCCATTTCGAAATGAGACAAATTTCGCAATGTATTTTTTAGGTTTAAAAAATGTGACCGCTCTAAAAATTTGGAGTGACAGACAAACAAAATCTGTATTTACATAAGATAAAAAGTTAAATAATATTTTTCTCAGATTGTTGCCATTAGATACGAAATAGTTATTCATTCAATCTGTTACTTTTACGTTTCAAATAATATTTTCAACTTCTTTACCATTTTCATTTGAAATAAACTTTACTCCAATCTGTTACTTTTACCTTTGAAATGATATTATTTCTGTATGTTAACATTACCTTTGAAATTAACTTTTTTGACAATCTGTTACTTTTATGTTTGATATAGAATTTTCCTCATTTTGTTACCATAAATTTGAAATTCTTTCATTCAATCTGTTTTGAAATAATATTTTCATAGATTTGTTATCATTACCTTTGGAATAGCCTTTCATTCAATCTGTTACTTTTACGTTTTAAAATATTTTCATCGATTTTTTATCATTACGTTTGGAACAGCCTTTCATTCAATCTGTTACTTTTATGTTTGAAATAGTATTTTACTCAATTTGCGTCTATTACCGTTGAAATAAATTTTAATTCAATCGGTTCGGTTTACGTTTTAAATAGCGTTTTCTTTGTTTAACTCGCAAATTCAATGCTACTATCTAAGCGTATCCGCTTTTGCTTTTTGACATGCGCTCCGGCAGTTCCATTCGAAACCTAGTCTCTCCGTTGTTCGATCAGTCTGTCACGCTTGAGTTTAGTCTGTCACGTTTATGTTTCGAATCGCATTTTCGTCGCTTAACTGACCGATTGAATAGCCGCATCTTGTTAATACCCTGTTTTGTTTTTTATTATTTCATTCCAATTTTTTTTCCATTTTTTAATTTAAAAATAAAATTAAAGTTTTATTTATTCATTGTGATTTTAAGTCATGTTCCAAATCAGCGCTAGTTAGAACTATTAGCCTCTTGTAGCTTGAATTAACTGTTCAGACAGTAAAAAATGCAAACGTCTTCATGACTATGTGAGCAGAACGTCTGCGCGTCCAGCTAGATCCTTAATTTGTGATGACAGGACTAGTCAAGATCCTACGAGATGACAGCATTAGTGTCAGATACAATTTTGTCAGTGGATTCGATAACTTCAATTTAATCCGAACGCCAGGGTAGACGCGATTTTAATTATGGTGAACCATGCTTCCTTAATTTTGTGATGATTTTATTTGTTATTTTTTAGATTTATTTAAAATAAAATTACAAGCTAATAGGTGACCTTTGATAGTTATGAATTCTGATTTATTATTATTATTATTATTATTATTATTATTATTATTATTATTATTATTATTATTATTGTACTTCTGCAGTGTAAGGGCTGTTTTATTTTGTAGGTAAGATTCCCAAGTAAACTTCAATTTTTACGGTATCTTTTGTTTATTAAATTTTTGGGGAAAAATACAGAGTAATAAACAAAGTCCTCCTCCTCATGGTATAATATCTTTCTAAGATTTTTTTTTAATTTCAAAACGGTCCGTAAACTGCAGAAGTAACTTAGTATTGTTATTGTTATTGTTATTACTAATACTATTTAGTCACTAGGGGTTTATACATGGGTTATTACAAATGATCGCTCACTGTAAATAATAATAAATGGTCTTTCAAGTCTGAATGATTAACAAGTCTTCCCAGACTCCATGTCGTCTCCGCTTCTTTCTATCCTCATTGCAAATCATTTTGCTTCATCGCCTGGGCGGTTGACCAGAGTTTTCATTGAATATGGATGACGCCTTACTATGGATTTTAAGTGAAAATATGCCTCCACAAGATTCGATTATTCTACGTAGTCTTCCGATTAAGTTTTTTTTTTGGGGGGGGGGGGGAGGGTTTGTTACTAATGGGTCACCACTTACCAAGGCTCTGAGACGAGTCGAGGATAAGGTTAAAAGCTCGTCATTATAATGATAATCACCTCAGCGAGAGGACTAAGAACAGTTCGTCGGATGGGTAGACATTACTTAAAAGGAATTTGATAATCTAAGTGGACGGATTACCAGGTGTTTGTTCACATTAGATTTGAAGACAACCGTGCTGTAGTCAGCAGGAAAGCAAGCTCGTGGTAACTTGTTCTACTGGCGAGATGTTCTATGAATGAAACTTTGCTCATATAAGTTTCCTTTGATTTTTTTTTGTTTGCTAGAAAGGGGAGAAAGGAGTTTTATCCGGTGGTTATAGCTAGACAAGTTCTAACTGTGAATGTTTTACTGGGGGTGCCAGGTATAGGAGCTCCGACGCGCACCTGCCATGAAAACAACAACAACAACAACACAGCAGAGAGGGTAGCAACACATCTATTGTGTGAAAGAGGCTGTAGATTGCGAAGTCGATGTTGTACTCTGCCAAGACAGGAAAGAGTGCGCCCACCGTAGCTTACTCTTATACAGGTAGATGGTTACGTCGGGAGTGAAGCACTTTCTTGAGCGCTAGAATTGTCCAACTATTTTTCCAGTAACCTTAGCAACATATTAAAACATTTTGATGTTTGGTTTGTTTGAATGTTGATGTTTGTTTTTTTGGAATGGTGAGGTTTGCCGTTTTGGAATGTTGAGGTTTGCCGTTTTGGAATGTTGAGGTTTGTCTTGTTTGGAATGTTGAGGTTTGTCTTGTTTGGAATGTTGAGGTTTGTCTTGTTTGGAATTTTGAGGTTTGTCTTGTTTAGAATGTTGAGGTTTGTCTTGTTTGGGATGTTGAGGTTTTGTCTTGTTTGAGATGTTGAGGTTTTGTTTTGTTATGAATTTTGAGGTTTTGTCTTATGAATTTTGAGGTTTTGTCTTGTTTGGAATGTTGAGGTTTTGTCTTGTTTGGAATGTTGAGGTTTTGTCTTGTTTGGAATGTTGAGGTTTTGTCTTGTTTGGAATGTTGAGGTTTTGTCTTGTTTGGGATTTTGAGGTTTTGTCTTGTTTGGGATTTTGAGGTTTTGTCTTGTTTGGAATGTTGAGGTTTTGTCTTGTTTGGAATGTTGAGGTTTTGTCTTGTTTGGAATGTTGAGGTTTTGTCTTGTTTGGGATTTTGAGGTTTTGTCTTGTTTGGGATTTTGAGGTTTGTCTTGTTTGGGATTTTGAGGTTTGTCTTGTTTGGGATGTTGAGGTTTGTCTTGTTTCGAATTTTGAGGTTTGTCTTGTTTGGGATTTTGAGGTTTTGTCTTGTTTGGAATGTTGAGGTTTTGTCTTGTTTGGAATGTTGAGGTTTTGTCTTGTTTGGGATGTTGAGGTTTGTCTTATTTGGAATGTTGAGGTTTTGTCTTGTTTGGAATGTTGAGGTTTTGTCTTGTTTGGAATTTTGAGGTTTTGTCTTGTTTGGAATTTTGAGGTTTTGTCTTGTTTGGAATGTTGAGGTTTTGTCTTGTTTGGAATGTTGAGGTTTTGTCTTGTTTGGAATTTTGAGGTTTTGTCTTGTTTGGAATGTTAAGGTTTGTCTTGTTTGGAATGTTGAGGTTTGTCTTGTTTGGAATGTTGAAGTTTTGTCTTGTTTGGAATGTTGAGGTTTTGTCTTGTTTGGAATGTTGAGGTTTTGTCTTGTTTGGAATGTTGAGGTTTTGTCTTGTTTGGAATGTTGAGGTTTTGTCTTGTTTGGAATGTTGAGGTTTTGTCTTGTTTGGAATTTTGAGGTTTTGTCTTGTTTGGAATGTTGAGGTTTTGTCTTGTTTGGAATGTTGAGGTTTGTTATGTTTCGAATGTTGAGGTTTGTTATGTTTGGAATGTTGAGGTTTGTCTTGTTTGGAATGTTGAGGTTTTGTCTTGTTTGGAATGTTGAGGTTTTGTCTTGGTTGGAATGTTGAGGTTTTGTCTTGTTTGGGATTTTGAGGTTTTGTCTTGTTTGGAATGTTGAGGTTTGCCGTTTTGGAATGTTAAGGTTTGTTATGTTTCGAATGTTGAGGTTTGTTATGTTTGGAATGTTGAGGTTTGTCTTGGTTGGAATGTTGAGGTTTTGTCTTGTTTGGGATTTTGAGGTTTTGTCTTGTTTGGAATGTTGAGGTTTGCCGTTTTGGAATGTTGAGGTTTGTTATGTTTCGAATGTTGAGGTTTGTTATGTTTGGAATGTTGAGGTTTGTTATGTTTGGAATGTTGAGGTTTGTCTTGTTTGGAATGTTGAGGTTTGTCTTGTTTGGAATGTTGAGGTTTGTCTTGTTTGGGATGTTGAGGTTTTGTCTTGTTATGAATTTTGAGGTTTTGTCTTATGAATTTTGAGGTTTTGTCTTATGAATTTTGAGGTTTTGTCTTATGAATTTTGAGGTTTTGTCTTGTTTGGAATTTTGAGGTTTTTTCTTGTTTGGAATTTTGAGGTTTTGTCTTGTTTGGAATGTTGAGGTTTTGTCTTGTTTGGAATTTTGAGGTTTTGTCTTGTTTGGGATTTTGAGGTTTTGTCTTGTTTGGGATTTTGAGGTTTTGTCTTGTTTGGGATTTTGAGGTTTTGTCTTGTTTGGGATTTTGAGGTTTTGTCTTGTTTGGAATGTTGAGGTTTTGTCTTGCTTGGAATGTTGAGGTTTTGTCTTGTTTGGGATTTTGAGGTTTTGTCTTGTATGGAATTTTGAGGTTTTGTCTTGTATGGAATTTTGAGGTTTTGTCTTGTATGGAATTTTGAGGTTTTGTCTTGTATGGAATTTTGAGGTTTTGTCTTGTATGGAATTTTGAGGTTTTGTCTTGTTTGGAATGTTGACGTTTGTCTTTTTGGAATTTTATGGCTTGTTTTGTTTTATCCATTCATGTTTTGATTTTCAATTTCTAAATGTTAATCATGTTAATTCCCGAATTTCTCATAACCAATTTTTTTATTTTTAATCTATACTTTCTAACTTTTTTCTTACATTCGTTTATTTCTCACCCTTCTCTCATTATTAAATACTCTCATTTCTGAAATTATCCCTTTAGAGATATTTCAAATACTATAGTTTTACAATTCAAAATATGTATAATGTCTCAATTCTTTAACAACTAGGTTTGATTCTTTCTCTTTTTCGTTCCAACTTCGTCATAAAATAGTAATTGCTTTCTCTGATATTCTGTAGTTTTTTAAAAATTTTCTATTCTTTCATATCTAATCTTTTTAACCGTTTTTCATATCTTTATTCTGCCATTAAGAGTTTTTATTCCCTTTCTATAAAAAGTAATATCGGAACTCCATTATCGGTTTCATTCATCTTTTGCGGTCCGCCATTGAATCTTCAAATGTCAAAAACAACATGGCTGACTTCCGTTTTATGTTTTTCGTGTGCACTACATCGAAAATGGCTTTTTCATCTTTTTTCACAGGTAATAGTATTTTTTTCTTAAGGTGTTCTATTCATAGGAGATATGACGTTGTCGCTAGGGAAGACAGCAGAATTGCTGTCTTATAGAAATATCTAATACACCATTTTTTAGTATAAAGGCAGTACAAATAAATATTTTCTAAGCGAGTCTTCGAATCTCTATCTAACGTTACTTGTCAGTCGCGTAATCGGTCGATCTTTCATTCTGAAGTGTAAATAACATATTTGTCGGTCTGTAAGTTTCGAGTAGAACTTTCGATAGCTTTTAGAATTTAAGTTTGAAATAGAATTTTTGTCGCACTTCATGCTTACGTCAAGGATAGTATTATTTACCTCCTCTTCAGGAGGTTAGGCACAAGGCCAGTTTTATCTTACTCTCATAAGGTAAGATGTGACCCAAGGTCGGGTCGGGAAAGTGGGGCTTGAAAAGCCAGCGCCCGAGAAGGTGAGCACTGTGGCCATTAAAAATTGCATGGGCAGCCCCGTCGGCATTCCCCGGTAGGGGCGCCCCATGCAGTAAGTAATAAACTTACTCCTTTCCAAAGAGGGGATACAAAGCCTGGGTGGATGGACCTCCTAGAACTGCACATGACAAACCCACAGACCAAGGTTAGTATTTTAGCTGACCCGTCTGATGGTTTACGTGCTCGGGGTCTCAGGTTCTATTGCCAAGTACACCATGCTTCCCTTGCATCAACTCTATAACATGCGCGGGTCTTCCAGACAAAAGTGATGATGGTAGATCGAGAAAGAAATAGCTTACGTACGTAAGACGTAACTTCACTGCATGGAACATGATTGCTATTAACTCTTTGGAGTTGACGGTATGGACAGCAGGTGTGAGATGTTGCCTGGTGTTGCACACCATCGAAGCCGAGACACTTGCAGCAACGTAAATACCAAAACTTGATGATGATTATGCTGATCATAATTATTTCATACGCAGGTTTAAAAAAATATATATTTATTGAATTGGTCATATTTTATGAAGAACCTACAACTGCATTTTGGTCATGCACAGAAAGATGAGAATATAGAAGAACGTGCAGAGTTAAAAGAATTTCATTCCTTTCAGATTATATAAAAACAATGTTTGTTTTTTAAATCTATAATCACTGCAATAATCAATCGAGTTTTAATCTACTTTATTTCGGTATGCACGAATTAAAAAATAGTCAAAATTTTCAGACCTAAAAAGTTGCATACGAAGACTGGGAAGGTTTGCCCTGAAAACAAGGGGATGGCGGTTGTACATGCGCAGACAAAACTGTTATCCTCACCAATCTACTTCCGGTTCCGTAACTGGCACGCCCCTGCTTCCTGCTACAGGCAAAAGCAAAGGGACCAGAGAACAATGGATCTTGATGTTGATATCTCCTAGATTCCCTAAATTTCACCGGATCCCTATTATCCGAGTTGTCTTACTTGTGTATCAAATCTGTCCGTCATAAGATACCCTGCTATGTCGTCTTGATAGTATGCTACTTCGTGAACAGATACATACATATCTCAACATAAACATATATACCACTAGAAATTCCGCATATATGTTAACAGGGACTATGTACTCTACTTACGCAAAAATATATCTTTGTTAACATTGCGAAATAAAACAAAACTTCCGTTTCATCTACGAATTGTAATTGCCAAATTACTTCCGACATATTTAATTGAAGTCACTTAGAAAAACAGTAATCTTGTTTACATTATAAATAATAATAGTAATTAAGACACTCGGACAGAGGATTGAACCATCAGCTCTCAGCAGACAGTCACTTTACACTAATAATACTTAGCACTTTTATCAATTGCGCTACGGATAAGCGACGTTATTCTACATTAAATTAGAATAAAAATAGAATGCAGAAGTAGAAATCAATACCATAAATTATAATCATCAAACATTTTATCTACATAATAATTATCTATTACAACAAAAATGACAGTTATAACTGTAATTATAATTCAATTCTATTCTCATTTTAAATTTAACTCACCCTGCCCCCCCCCGTCGCCCCGGCTGGAATTGAGGTCACTATGGCCCAGACACGAGAAAACCTCCCACGCAATTTTTGAAACATGACTTGTTGGGGTATCCCCCTCCCTTCTTATGTCCCCGTCATAGGCAGAGCTTCATCTCTGTCCCCCCCCCACCCAATGCATCTTCAATTTCCTGTTGAGGTAAATCTACGATCTATGCCATTTGATTCCATGTGTAGCCTGACGATGTTGACGCTATTTGCAAGTGTTAACGAAACAGAATTTGTTTTGTCGCAAGTAATGGAATAAAGTCATCAACAAAAAATATATATATATATATATATATATATATATATATATATATATATATATATATAATAATGGTAATAATCCAGGTGAAAAATATCCACAGGGTGGTAATCCAGAGAATTTTAACCGGGTTTATAAAAAGTGCTCAATATCAAAATAGAGCTTTATATATGATAATTTTATTTACACAGACATGTAAAAAATCTGCGACACTGGCATGTCGATGTTATCGATCAACAGTTACTATAAACTGAGATCTCATCAGGCAGAGTTAGAATCCGATCTTAACCTCAGATCATATTTGGACTTCATTCTCTCCAAATATGATCTGAGGTTAAGATCGGATTCTAACTCTGCCTGATGAGATCTCAGTTTATAGTAACTGTTGATCGATAACATCGACATGCCAGTGTCGCAGATTTTGTACATGTCTGTGTAAATAAAATTATCATATATATATATATATATATATATATATACATATATATTTGTCAGATATTAAAGTAGACACGGCGCGTTTTATTATCTTATTTTGCTACTTTGTCATACAGAGAAATTAGACCAGAATTAAACGCTTTAGAAACACGAATACGATTATAAAAGTAAATATAACAACTGAATATGATACCGCAATAACTCATTTAGTAAACCTCAGTGTTATTTTAGCGCGTTTGGTTTACGCCAAACCAACCACAAAAGTGGATGGCATAAATTCTTACTGGAAGAACGTGTCCGTATTCTAGTATGATATAACTTTTAGATTTTAATACATCAATCATGGTTAAACTCCGGTTTAATTACCTACTATGCGTCACCCTCGAATCTTTCAGGTCTATCTAGACAGGTTTTTCTTATGACACCCTGACATGAGTATACTTCTTCTTTCGAGTAAACCCTGTCAAAATATTAAAAATAACATAGTATTCAAGGCCCAAAGAAGATCCCATCGACACGGCTATGTACTGACTAATACAAGGAATGGTTCACATGTTCCTACTGATGTTACGTCAAGTAACACCACTTAGCTGGATAGTCCACCAAAACAGATGACAATTTGGCCTTAAATCCAGGAAAGTTTAGACCAGAAACACAATACAGATTAACTATAAGATAATAAAGTGGTAAATTGGGGATAAAAAATATATATTCTTCGTTATTGTACAGACTCAACGTTTGAGAGCTACAAGGGCATCTTAGTTGAGCAATCGGATATCTATGTATCTCATGTAGAAATAGTGCTCGCCCAAGAAAAGTGGCCCCTTGATTTTTGAGTACTTACTCAAGTAAAATGAAAACAAATATTTAACCGATCACCTTATACACGTCGGCCCATTTGTTGTTCTCCTTTTTGACTTGGACTACCTCCGATGCGTTCAAGTGTACAGCTGTCATCGAAGGTCGACATACACTAATTTATCATATAAAGAAAATCTCTTAATTCAAATAAATATAAGGCTCGCGAGACGTTAGATATATTGTGTCGCAACCATTAATCACATTACTCATAATTAGTAAAAGGTTTCTTAATTGCCTTGAGTCGTGATTGTCTCGTTGTTGCAGTAGGGTAGACTTCATTGATCGAAATGTGGCAAGGATCGGTAATTATTAAGCTTAAAACATTTTATATTATGAATTCTTTTTAGCCCATCTTAGCACAGTTTTATGTCTCAACCGCTTCTGTGATATTATGGGCAATTTTTCTACCAGATTTTCCCAACTTCGCATATATGACCTCACGTCCGCCTCCTCATACAATAGTTGCTTTTTCATGATCTACCTTCCTAGACGTAATTTACTTTAGCTGACCACCCCCTACTAAAGACTTTCTGTCTAATAACGTCACCCACAATATATGCAATATATCTGACGTCATACCCGCCTACTTGTATCAGGGACTTCTGTTCTCACTATACTGGAGTCCCTCTGCTACTACAGGGTGACTAAAAAAAACGGGCCCCGTGTACACTTTATGTGATATCTCCTTTATTTATTCACCGATTGCCATTATTTTACAGAACATGACAGAATCAACGACCGTGAGTACACTAAGACCTCAGTGGGAGCTGGGACACAGAATGTGTTAAATTTTACTACAAGACAGGCTCGTTTAAGAAACCCTAGGAAAGTTTCATGCATCAGTTCAGATGTGAAAAGGCTCCACCCAAAAGCAGAATTCAGAACTGGGTGGACCACTTCGAGATGTATGGGACCGTGGAGAACTTCAACGCTTCCAGTGAGAACCGTGCAAGCCACTCAGGACGTCCTAAGAAGCGGACAGCTGAGCTGGTTGAAAGTGTGAGAGAGTCTCTCCAGGAGAGTCTGAAACGCTCTGTGCGTAAGCGAAGTCAGTCCCTCGGTATCTTCTATGAGACTTGCCGGAGAGTTCTTGTGAACGATATCAGGGCTTACCCATACATAATACAGACGCTGCAGACCCTTACAGCCTCCGACAAAGAAGCAGAGGAGCGTTATGGCAGTCAAGATGCTCGATAAGATCGACGAGACACCAAGTTTCCTTAACCTCCTTTGGACCTCAGATGAAGCCCACTTCCATCTTGACGGAAAGGCGAACTCCAAGACAAATGTCTTCTGGGGGTCCTCCAGACCCAATGAAGTAGCCACCAAGCCCGTGCACTCTCCTAATTGCACGGTGTGGGCTACAATCTCGGCATCATCGGACCAATCTTCATCCAAGAATCTGTCGCAGCAGTGACAGTCACAAAGGAGCGGTATGTGGAGGTCCTCAAAACCTTCAAGAGTGAGCTCCAGATCCTCTACCCGTCGCTCATGAGCAAGTTCTGGTTCCACCAAGACGGAGCAAGTTCTCAAACTTGTCCCGTGATGGGCTGAAAGAGAACTTCGGAGGCAGAGTGATCAGTCTCAAGACTAATTTTGAGTGGCCACCCCATAGCCCGGACCTAATCCCCCCAGATTATTTCATTTGGGGCTATCTTAAAGACAGAATGTACGCAGGGAAACCCAGAACCATCACGGAGCTCAAGGAAGCCATCAGGGAGGAGATGAGACCCATTTCCAATTCAGTCTGTAAGAACGTCATGGACAACTTCGTTCTGCGCCTCAAGAAATGCACTGAGCTAAAAGGAGTCCATCTAGAACACATGCTGTAGAACAGAGAAAAAAAAAGGCCAAAGACCCTAGTGTTTTGATATGATGTTGTGAATATAATAAACTAGTTATGCCCCAAAATTCATTGCATTCGGACGAAACACTAAGAAACGGGGCCTAATTAGATTTGGGGCCCGTTTTTTTTGGGTCACCCTGTAATCTCTTTTACATCCTCTTTTAAACGCTTCATGTCTTTTAACCTAATCACTAATATATGTACTAGTAATATTACCTAGTTTAATATCATACAGTAGCGATTAAATCGCTAATGGTGGAAACCCTTTGTGTAACAATAGTATTTATCAGTGACAGAGGCAGCTACTTGAACACAAGATACATTTTCAGACAGTAATAACTATATTTTTTATTTTCATTTTCACTGATTTTTTTTAAGTAGTAAATTCCTACGCTATACTGAGTGATACGGTAGTATCGTCACAACACTAACCTAGATTGTCTTCCGCCGCGCCAGGGAAATATTCCCAGTTTCTTAGTTTATTTTGTGAATTATTTTGTATATTGGATGTCTTTCATCGATATCTTTCTTTCGCTCTTTGATGCATTTTTGAAATAAATGAATAAGATGTCTGAAGATTGCAAAGATTAGAAATATTTACCATCATTTCGTCAATTGTATCTGCATGTAAAATAGCAGTGAGGATATGTGTGTATTTATGAATGTGTATAGACGATAAAGGTGTTTTTGTATTTGACACGGATTCTTCCTTCGATCAATGCGTGTGTATGCCTGCCATCATTAAGTTTCAAATAGCATTTTTAGATGCGTCCCAGCATCTTCAGAAGAGTCTCTGTCCGTCTGTCTGTTAAGCTTCAGTCTTTAAAAGTATTGACGCATATTACTGTAGTGTCGTCCAACATTCAAAAATAAGATTTAGGCATGCCTACGCTTTGTCATACTGTCTTATTTTTACGTCCAGTCTGTTCTATGAAAAATTATCAGAGGTGGCTACAGTGGAGTCGATACTGACTTTGCTGTGCCAATTTGAAATCGGTTCGGTTCCCTAGCACATAGATGTTCGCAACCTTCACGTTCTTCCATCTTGTGACTTACTGCTTCAAGGGAGAACTGTGGAAACCTCTACCAACAACAAAATTGAGCCGGTCTGAATCATACGATGCTGATTCATACGAATGTACGTTGATGAAATTTTTTTTTATATCGGTTAGTCTCCTTTTCTACACAGCTTCTCTTACTAACCACTCATAAGCTATTAAGTCCAAAATACATTCGAGGATGAACGTTAATCAGATGAATGGATTATCGGTTGAATTATGAATGTTATTATGAGAGGTGGTGAAATGATTAATGGATTAAACAAGGTGTTATTACTTATGGGGGACGGATTTCTGACAATTATCTGTTGATTTGAAAGACGACCACGTTGTAGTTTGCAATGGAGCAGTCCACAGACGAGTGCCCATTATATGAAAACTATTTATATGAATTTCGCATAGGGCCACCTGAAAGAAAGAGGAAGGTTTTTCCGTTGTGGTAGCAAGCTTAATTTCTTGCTGCAAATTTCTAACAAAGAAGGTGAACATTCAAGTCAACTCGAGCATCTTCTACTGAAATAATGATAGAGTAGAGAAATACTATCAACGTCGCTTTTGTATGAAAGGGGCTATAAAGAACAGAAGAGATCATTCCCTATGCATCTCATGTCAGCATATTTATCAGAGGTTCTATACGCCAGTGTTTCATTAAGTTTGAAAAAATAATTTTTATCTTTCGCTCACCATCAAGTTTACATTTTCTTTGGGATACCACGCTAACATATTAAATAGCATTTTTAACTATCACGTTTTCCTATGTTTCAGGTCATTGATTCTTAAATATGAAACACCATTTTCTTCACGCTTATATTTGAAATCGCATTTCCGCTGGTCTGTTAGGATCTCGGTTGATATATTAAACTTGTCCATCTGACACACTAAAGTTTGAAATATACTTTTCCAATCTGTGTCACGTTTCTTAAAAATAAAATTTTTATTTCTCTGACACTCACGTTAGAAATAGAAGTTTAACCTCTCTGTGAAGTTTAAGTTCCAACTTTCTTGTTGTTGGTCTTATTTTTTTAAGTTTAAACAATCACTTTTTAGTCTGTGAGGCGTAAATTTGAAATAGCATTTTTCTCGATCTCTCACACTTATGTTTGAAATAGCATTTTTGGTGATGTCTCACGCTTACGTTTGAAATGTCATTTTTGGTGATGTCTCACGCTTACGTTTGAAATGTCATTTTTGGTGTTGTCTCACGCTTACGTTTGAAATGCCATTTTTGGTGTTGTCTCACGCTTACGTTTGAAATGTCATTTTTGGTGTTGTCTCACGCTTACGTTTTAAATATCATTTTTGGTGTTGTCTCACGCTTACGTTTGAAATGTCATTTTTGGTGTTGTCTCACGCTTACGTTTGAAATGCCATTTTTGGTGTTGTCTCACGCTTACGTTTGAAATAGCATTTTTGGTGTCTCACGCTTACGTTTGAAATAGCATTTTTCTCGATCTCTCACGCATACGTTTGAAATATAATTTTTGTCAGATGTCTCACGCTTAAATTAAAAAAAAAAGCATTCCCACGTCTCTGTCACGTCAAGTTAAAAATAATATTTTATTTATTGGCAAACTGGAAGAATCCCCGACTCAAAATCTGCAGCAAACTGTGTCCGGTAATATACAGTTCTTTATATTAAACTACATCCGTAATATAACTTCCGAAAAGAGTATCAGTTTCCAAAATGTATTAATTTATTTCATTGTGAGGTGAAAGCACAGAATAGTAAACAAATCGCACGGGTCCCTATGTTAAAAATGACTTTCTAAATAATAAAGTTATTTCAACATGGTCAGTAAACTGCAGAAGATTATTTCGAAAGCCATTCTTAGCATGAAGGGGTGGAGGCTTTCTTAACTATTCTGTACTTGTGTTACATTATCAATGAAAATTATCGTTTCTCGAAATACGAAAGTTTAGAAGCGTTTTCAAACTTTTTCGTTAAGGCATTTTAACACTCGGGTTTTTAACATTAATTTTACCATTACTTTTAAAAATTATTATTTTCTTTATTTCTGCACCCGTGGAAACGTCGGTTAGTTTCAAATGTTCATGCTTAAACACCTGGTCATTTTTAACACCAAAAAGGAATACGTTGCATAGCCTTTAATTTCTCGTACCGTCTCTTCTTCTTCGTCGTGGAGGGGCGCCGTCTCGAGGTCGTCTAGTGGTTGAGTTTCTTTCTTCGTTTCTGTACTGCCGTGAACATCGCCGTCCGCTGTGTCTACAACAAAAACCTTCTCAAAAAAATTCACGAGGCAACAATCTTTTACTTTGATTTTGTTTTATTCAGACGTCAGTCTACCGTCGATCTTGGAGATGTTTCACTAACGTTAAAGGAGATACCAAATTACTACTCTATCGTAGTTAATTCCTATCTTCAGTCCTTCGCTATTCGAGGAGCGGGAAGAAGGAATCTCATGCCTGTATTCTCTTAAGGAATTTAATTGCCCTAATCATTTGAAGACTACATAGATAAATCGTCTGTTCGGCTTGTTTCCAAAACCCAAACTGACAAAACTCTGTTTCCCACACAAAAGCCCGGGACGTCACAGAACCCCTATTCGCAGGCGCACCATGACCCGTGACCTGGTGTCAACGCCTGTGAGCTCCGACTGTGAGAACAGTTTTATCTTGCACTCGGTTGTACGGGTTCACCCGCACTAAATCGCGCAGGCCAAACCAAACGATCTCCCACACATACGTCCACTTCAACATGCGTCCGACCTCACAGGGCCATTATCCAACACTTTCACCAAACAATTTTAAACATAAATAAAAATTAGTACAAAACACGACACATTTTTTTTAATCTGAAAAAAAAATTATCTGATCTCCCATTATTGTATTCTTTTGTTTTAATAATAAAGGCCTGCGTCTTTCGCCAATATCATTAAATTCTTTCCTTTTCTCTCCTTTTCTCTCTCTCCCTCTCTCTCTTTCTCTTTTATATATATATATATACGAATGGATCACCATTTATCAAGGCGGAAAGGCTACTCGAGGATAGGGGTGCATGAGATAACCAGTTAGATAATAAACAACACCATGAGAATATTTAAAACGAAAGCTGGAATGGGCAGACATTGCTTATTTAGAAGGATTGTTTAACAGGTATTTGTTATCAATGAACTTGAAAACCATCATGGTGTATTCAGTTGGGTAGACGCTCCGTGGTATGGATTTTCACAAGTGTGGAGGGAAGTTTTTCAGTATCTGTAGTTAGATGAGTTCCGCTGTGAATGTTTTACAGAGGACTAATAAAGATTGAAGCTCAGATGTGCACACACGATGGAAATAACGATCAAGTAGAGAACGACTAGCAACGTCTCTTATCTGAGAAAGTGGCTTTATGGAAAATAAGGATTCACCAACGTTGGATTGGGGAGTCGATTCTGTACTCAGTCAAGGTGGAAAAAAGTTCTCAAAGCGACACCGCGTCAGTTATGACACTAGTACTCAATCTTATGTCGTATCTGACTCTTATGAATGTCGAAGATTGCGTCTTGAGTGAGCTACATTCTGGATCCGTGAAAAGATCCAACTATTTCTCCAGCTATGCACTGTGTGTCTTCTATTATTTATCTATTTCTTTTGTATAGCAATCACGTTTACTTCACATACATACAAATAGTTTTTTAGCGAAATTAATGATAATCGAATGCGTCCAACTTCGTTATTGTCAATTTGCTTGTCGTCAAATTAAGCCAACTGAAAAAATACAACCAAACAAAGATGAAGAAAATAAACTGATATGATTTTAAGAGGAATAATTGAATTTATATACAAATTTCCAACAAGGAAATAAATTAAATGAAGAAAATGTAATAATAATTCGTAAATATTCATTTAGATTTCAATAATTAATGAGTCATTATATATAGAATACAACACAAGGGAAATACACACACACACACGCATATATATACATACATATATATATATATATATATATATATATATATATATAAGAGAGATAGAAACGTCTTGTCAGACGAATGCGACTCCTTCATTCAAAAAAGTATCTCTACTGAGATTGTAAATAAAGAGGGATAGCTTTGTACGACATCTAGACCTTCTCTCGGTTGAAAATGTTGATCATGCAACATTCAAAGGCTAGATAGCCAGCAATAAGTTAAAACTGCAGACCACCATGATGTGCGGAGTGGTCTTCCACTATCCTTTTTTTTAATAAAAAAAGCCTACGCACACATCGAAAACGTCATTAAACATTCCTTCATATTGCACACATAGTACTGCTGTTTAAACCACGCTTTCCCAATACGAAGTGAGTTCAAGTTTTGATAGTAATTGTGTCTTGTTATTTTGAAATAAAAACAGTGGTCCGCACACATTGTCAAAAAGTACAAACGTATATAAACATTTTTTTATATTGCACATATATATATACATACACTATTTTAATTCACATG
>OY744544.1:29614640-29659640 GCA_963556195.1 Sepiola atlantica
TCTCAATATAACCTTCTTTCAAAGACGATGTTTCACTTTCATTTAATTTGTGCAGTAAAATTTCAGAAGTTAAAAGTAAGAATAACAAAGAGTAAAAATACATAGGAGTACTTTTTCATTTCGAAGAAATACACAGGCTTCGTGATTCTCTCTTTCTCTCTCTCTTTCTCTCTCTCTTTCTCTTTCTCTCTCTCTATCTCATATATGTACACACTTAAGAACATTTCGGATGACAACTATTTCGCGAGAACGGGAAGTGCCGAAAAAAACAACTGCATACGACTCTCCATCTTGTTCACTAGTCCGGAGGTTCCGGGTAAAATACCGGAAGTGAAGCAAACAAACTTTAAACATGGCATTTCCGGAATACTGCTTTACTTTTATAAAGCTTCTGTTCAGGGAATTATCGAAGTTGGTGGTTCGTATTATTAAAAATGTCGAATATTGACTAATTATCAGGAAATAGTGGTCTGTTTTTTTTTCTTAGCAATGCACTTCATCGACACCAAATCTACATTATGAAAAGCCTTCAGAACAGTTCTCTGGCGACTGCGGTCTTCATCTACGAACTCCCAACCTGTTCGGTCGATGCAACCTGACTTCATGCATCGCTTACAAATATCCATGTAGCGTAGTACATGTATTCTTGCTGTTCTGGAGACGTCCAAAATGAACATCAGACGAGGAAGCTTCAGAGAGTCGAATTTCACAATCAGTAGCTACCGCTTTCCGACAATACCGACACAGTTACTTCGCTTAAAGTCATAACAGTAGAAAGAGATTAGGTGTAAAAAACATGTCACTCAAACATTTCGGTACTTATATCGAATATGAACAAGTTTCCGTAGCCTTCGAGTTTGCAACGTTCGGGCATGTTACGTAAACACCCGAGAGATGACGAGCGATTTGCCTATCAACTGTCAGTTACCAGACGACAAATTTCTGACCATTATTGAAATTGATAAATGCAAGAAGCAATTGATCAAATCCAGTGCACTTTTATTTCCTGTTTAATCCCCTCACACACAAAAATACTAAGAGATGTTTAATCGAATCTCCCGAAAGAGTCATTTCTTTCTGCCAAAAAAAGAAAGCTTTCTGCAAAAACAAAAAAACATGTCAGAAATGTTATTACATGTGCCGGTTGATGAAAAGAAAAGGAATAACGGACAGTTATTCATGGAGGTGTACACACACTAAATGTAGAGCTTGGAATTGCGTAAGAATTGGCACGTTCTTTTATTGATTGCTATCTTTCTTTAAAATAAAACTGAAAAAAAAATACGGCAGAGTCACGTATCGAAGTTATCATCTGCCACTATTCGCCTCGTCATCTCTCGGGTGTTTACGTAACCTGCCGAACGCTGCCGACGCGAAATTACCAGAAACTGCTACATATTCGATATAAGTACACATTTCAAGATCCCCCTCCCATATAAACTAAGTTAAGATCTTACACAACAGAGCGAACACATATGTGCACGCCACACACACGCATAACAGAATATATACCTATACACACATGCCAAAATACACAGGCACACATATATATCCCCATTCAAATTCTCATATACATACACACGCCGAATACATTACACGGTTAACCTCAAATTAAAAAGATTTCGCGAATATAAGCATACCAACATAACTCATGTCACCGAATGATCACACACACACTCACAACATCATCCACATCAACATAAGCTTCAGAAGAACATACTTACACCGGTGCACATATATAAACGCATATATAAAAAAATGATAATTCTACTCGCTTACAACTCAACACATACACATAGAGACAAAATAATAAAATATATTTCAGCACTACAACATTCCTAACAATTATATATATATATATATATATATATATATATATTACCAATATCAAATTTAAGTAAAAAATATTACCTACATACGCAAGCGTTTCAAGCTTTCGCTCTCAGCAATGACAATCTCAGACTCCGTAAGCAAGCACTGTACCCATTAGGCCACGAGACATTACTACATTTGTGCGAAGAGCGGCATATCTAGATAGACTGACTAAAGATTCTACGATGCCTAATAGCTACGTGTTAGTCTATTTTTTAACTTCCCCGAAAAAGGCTCAACTTCAATCTAATTAAAAGGGCTTACAACAATGTAAATTTAAAGTAAATAATATTAAATTATTTTTTACCTACATACGCAAGCGTTTCAAGCTTGCGCTCTCATCAGTGTAGGGATGATAAGCTCAGAGAGTCGCACGGTTCGAACCCCTGCCACAGAATCAACCTAGACTCCGTAAGGAAGCGCTGTAACATTTAGGCCACGAGATATATATTTTAAGATATTCTTTTATATCTGTCTACGGGTGTAAATAGGCTCTTCTGGAGATTGTATGGGTGTGTATGATATTGTGAGCTTGTGTGATTATCCGGGACATGTGTGCGTGTTGGTATGCTGACATTATCGACAGCTTTTTATTAAAGGGTTAATCGGCAAATGTATCCGGCGTGTGTATATGTGTTAATTTGATGGAGTACATGTGTGTGCGTGTGTTTTGGCCATGTGTGTGTAATATATATACAGGGTGGGCCAAAATAAGGGTCCTATCTTTAAATTTGAATAACTTTAATTTGAATAACTTCCACAAAATAAAAGTTAAACTCACCAAACTTTATGTGTGTGTAGACTGACCCTTCCGAGATTTTTTGAAATAAACAAAACAAATTGTAGCTGAAAAACACTTCTTAAAACTTACAAAAACTAAAGTATTGTTTTTTACACTGTTTTGAGTTTTTTAAGCAAAAATAATATTTTCTAAATGAGGGTACGTTCCTTAGGGCTAATACGGCTCATGCTTGCTTCGGAAGGGGTCCTTTACTTATTCTAAAAAAAAAAAAAAAAATCAATAAATAAAAAAGTTATGAATTTTTAAAAATAGGACCCTTATTTTTGCCCACCCTGTATATATATATATATATATATATATATATATATATGTGTGTGTGTGTGTTATGCATGTGTGTAACGTGTATTTGTATCTGTTGCGTAAGACTTCAAGATAGTACAAATGGGAAGGGGGCCTTGAATTCAAGTAGGGTAGAAGTCACATTTTTTTTTTTGACAACTAACCTTCTTTCAGTGTTATGGCGTTAATCCAAGTAACTGGATCAGAAACTGCTACTCATTATGAAATTCGTGTTTAAAGCCTCGGGCTCTGATTTCTTTGGGACGATTTATTTAAATTATGAACTTTGGTTCTAATGTGGTACATTGAGTAATAAAAAAAATACATTATTTTTCTTAAACATTTTAAACGTTTATAAATATATATATATATATATATATATATATATATATATATATATATATATAATTAAATTTTCGATATGAAATTTTTAAAAGTCAAAGAAGATAGAATATTAGATTATGGAAAAGAGGATTAGCATCGCGACATACTATTATAAATACGTACAAAAAATATCATTTAAAGCTTAAACAAAATATTTCGGTCGATTTGTTAAACAATCATCGTTTGGTGTAAATAAGCTTTATTTTGAAGAACTCTGCTTACTTCTCCACCCACTCTTCCTTAATGAACTTGGCCCACTCCCATGAGTTACCTCCTATTCTTTTCTTACATTACATCTCCAGCTTCTTCTCTCCACACATAATGAATTAATTACAGACGACTTCCACATTTCGTCCCACCCCTTTTACATCTGCTGTTCTCTTTACATTAACTTCCATGTTTCGCTGTATAAAATGCCGAGTTCTCCTTAATAAAGCTTGTTTACACCAAATGCATATAGTGGAACGAATCTAGCAAATTATCCTGGCTCATTTTAATTACATGTAAGTGTCCTTATTTTTTCTAATGTGTGTTCATGCTTATCAACTCTTCTATATACTTTTATATATATATATATATATATATATATATATATATATATATATATATATATATATATATATATACATATAAAAATCTAGGTAAAACATCCACAGAGTAATAATCCAAAGAATTTCAACGGGGTTATAAAAAGTGCTCAATATTAAATAAAACTTGTATATATGATTGTTTCTATTTACACATACATGTACAAAATCTGCGACACTGGCATGTCGATGTTATCGATAAACAGCTATTCTAAACTGAGATCTCATTAATCTTATAACTCTACCTGATGAGATCTCCGTTTTTAATAGCCGTTTATCGATAACATCGGCATGCAAGTGTCGCAGATTTTGAACATCTCTGTGTAAATAAAAATAATCATATATATATATATATATGTTTAACATCTCGGCATCGCAGGTGGTAGCAGACTTACAAGATGAATAAATGTTCTCAGTACTAATATATACTAATGACTAACGCCCAGGTGTTCGAAATCGACAAAATATCTCCGAGGCAAAATCCTGCAGCATCTTTGGTTTAAATATATCAAACAAATTGTATATACCGCCGTAAACTGTTTCATCTGTTGGCATCGCTATGAACACGTAATCTTTACCGTCAAACAACCATTATATAAATACTAGCCTAAACGATAACGAATGTTATAAAATCATAAATAACTAGATAATCTAGCCCACCTATTTATACTTATTTAGTTATGATATCAACATTAACACATTCACGTCCCTTCATGGCGTATTTTATTTATCTCCTCTCTCGGAGGTTAGACACAGTCAAGTGTCGTTTTGAAAAGCCAGCGCACAAGGATTAGCGATTAAAACATTAAAATTAATCACAGTAGAAAGATCATACAAACTCTTTTTTTTTCTTCTAGTGACCCAATCCAACGATGTAGGAAGTTAATTTTTCCCCATGAAAAAAAAAAGCCAAAATGTGTCTATGCCTGAAAACGCTATGTCGTTGAAACTAAGTTGATTTAAAAAAGAATGTGCGTTTTTGGGGCTTCTAAAACTTACAAATTTAAATGTATACAACATATACATCGAGGAATAATCTCTAATTTTATTCAGGTGTGTGTGTGTTTTTTTTATTATTCATGATTATAATATTCTGTAGAAGCACCTAAAATTACTTAAGATTATACATTCTTGAACCCCACTCATAAAATTTAATATATCACATGTAACATAAGGATAAAAAAGTAGTATGATTTCATTGTATGGAAGTTCAGATCTAATATTCCTATTGTTATGCCTATTTAAAAAAAAATATCTATACAATTCAATGTTCATGTTATAAATGTAATTTAAAAAAAAAAATATCTCGTCTTTCCTGTCTATGTATATCCGGATTGAACGTAGGCCCGCAGATGTTTCTATTTATAAAAAGTAAACTGTGTATATTTTTTTATGTATTTTTATGTATAATATTTAATCTTAGACTTTAAAACTAATCAACCGATCATAATAAATTTTAGAAAACAGCTGCTCAGCGTATGGGTTGGTAATAAGGACTATATACAGTTTAATTATTTTAATACAAAGGGGACACAATGGTGTGGAAATCTTTCGTGAAAGTTCAGGTATTTCCGATTTCTGCGAAAATTTCAGTTTTTTTTTTATATAAATAGATAAATATTGACCCAATCTCAGCCTCTTAGGAATATTTTGAAGAGTTTGAAATGCGTGTTATTAACACAACCTCCACTTCGAAAATTCAAATATTTCGAATTTGAATTCAATGTTATCCATAGTCATTAAGCAACAATGAAGCAATTGTCACTGAATTTCAATTTCATCTCAATATTTCTTTAGCGTGAACCTTAAAATTTAGACATTTTCTTAGAATCAAAACGATGTAATAGGTTTTGATGAAAATTAGAAAACAGATTTTAGACATAAGTTTTAATATCTATATATCTTGATTTTAATCTTCGTAAGTAGGAATAACAGTGGTGCAACATTTTCTGTTCGAGTAATTACTTTTACCTGCCCCAGGACTGGTATTCTTATAATTATTATATGCACACCTTAAGACAAATACAATACTAATCCAACAATCACCGTAAAATTGTACTCGAGAAAAACTGTGTAATCACATTAAAATAATTTATTTATAATGACAACCTCAAACAGATAATGGCGGACATCTTACAAGTATAGCATTGCGTTTGAGCTGCTAATAGATTCATGAAGTTTAATTGTATAAGAATTTTGTCGGCGTCCGTGGATTCAAAATTAATTTTCATCCCGCTTCAAGTTGGACAAATGTTCATAGAATGTGTATCTTGGAAAACAATCAACGTTCCCCGTCGACGAAACGGTTCCACGAAGGATCAGACAATCATCCGGCGATTAGATCACCGCTGACTCAGCGAGACCGCCCTGCTATGTTGCTTGTGTCCAATAGGGGGCGCCATTTTTAATAATCGTCCGACATATTGTCGAAATTGTCCATGCTTGCTGTGTTCTCACGGCTCGAGAGATTCGAGTTTTACTTTGGACATTTTATTTCGGCGCCTGATTTCGTCGACGACATAACTCGAGTTTGTCGATTAGCATCTTCCGAAGTTCGATAAAATCTCAAGGAAGACGATCGCGTGGTTTTGAAGCATCTTATTTTATCTAAAGACTCTGCTTTTCCCATTATGCATTGCGGTATCTTAATGAATATTTCCTGATTTGATGCTCTTATATATATATATATACACATATGGTGTGTATTTAGGCGGCATTCGTTCATGTAATATTACTTTGTTAAACAAAATCCTTTTTCTGCTTGATTGCACCCTATCATTCTTTTCAATTTTATCTAATCATTTTTGAGTTAAAATAAAAACGATTAATAAATGTTCCATAAGTATCACGAGCACTTTCGATTCTTCTTCGAATCATCTTTAAATGACAAACAACAAAGGAATAAAAAACTGGAGAAGGAGAATTTAAAAGAAAACAGCCAAGGACGCCGTACGTGAAGTCGTTTAACATCCAAACAACGAACCTGAAGATAATTTGACGAATAATCGAAAGTGCTAGTGATACTCATGTAACATTCGTTAAATTTTTTGTTATGTTTCTATCTAAAAAAGATTATTAGAAAATTGAAAAGAAAAGGTAGAATCAAGCAAATGAATATTGTTATATTAACTATATATATATATATATATATATAAGTCGTTACCGTGACCCGTTGGGTCGCACTAACTCCCACTATTTATTATGCTTGCATAACTATAAATAATACTACTTTGTACGTCTAAATGCTTATTATTATTATTATTATTATTATTATTATTATTATTATTATTATTATTCATATTATTATTATTATTATTATTCATATTATTATTATTATTATTATTATTATTAATAGTAGTGGACAAAAGTATTTATATTCATTATTATTGTTATAGAGATGGAAAAAGACTTTATTTTCCCCATCTAATACACGTGTGTAGTGTGCATAGGCACACATGTAAATATCATGTCGACGTTGACAAGAGTCACTCTTTAAATGTTCATGGTTCAATTAACATAGTAAGAGGTCGCGTCAGAAATACATAGATAACAGAAGTGCACCATTTGTTCAGTTAATTATAAATTATAAGCCGGATTTTTGTGGTGTGTGTGTGTGTATATATATATATATATATATATATATATATATATATATATATTTATAAATAAATATTATTTAAATACCTAGAGACATCGATGTTTCATGCTAACGCAATTTTCAGTCTAGGAACTAATTCTCAACGGTCGGTAGGCGCGAACCCTGATAAAAAATCGCCACTGATTCGTAGTCGGGGATCTTATCCATCGGCCATAGCCAATTAGTTAGTAAATATAGAGGAACTTTAACTGTAAATAGCGAAATCGGCGGCTATTTACCAGGCAGTTAAAGTGATCTACGAAACGGCGTTCGGATCGTGCATATAGCTATTTGTACTGCTTGTTATTAAAAACAAATAAACATAAGGAAACTAAAAAAAAAACAACAACATAGAATTGACTGATTTCTATCGGATCAGAAAATGTAAAAATTGTAAAAGTGAAGATTCTAAATCTTAATTTTTTCTAAAGATTTGTTAATCCGAAGGTAACCGGTTACATATCTCGTTTATTTGTTTTTATTCTTCCTGTGTTTAATCTTATTTCTCTTCTGTCTTTTATATATTCTGTATCCACGACTTTTCATTTCATGATAGATCGTGAATTTTATCCACCTATATATTACTAGAAGAATACTCGTCCTAGGACAGGAAAAATAATTTACCGAACAGAATAGTTTTTAACTACTTTCTGTCCGTTATGAAGATTGAAATCAAGGTATGATAATACTTAATCTCGTCGCTCAAATCCTTATTCTAATTTTGATCAAAATATGTTACATTGATTGGTAATCAAGAAAATGTTATAAATTAAAGGCTTAATCTGTATATGTCCTCGGAAATTGAATTTTAGGGAACCTTGCTTAATGACTGACTAATGACTGTAAATGAAATTTAATGAAGTATTATAAGTTTAAGATGTAAGGTTGTGCCTACATTATGCCTTCGAAAGAAAGCCTTTAATTACCACAAATTTGAGAATCATTAATTGATTGATGTCTGGTGTTTGTTCTTAAAAATCGGAGTTATATGAATTTTAATCCCCTATTTGCCTTATTTCCATATAACTAAATAAAACTAAATATACCACACGCATAACCACAAGGACTCATAGCAAAGGTATTTCAAAAATACATAATGATCGGTTTATTAGTTTAGGAGTGAACCCTATACATTTTAATATACAGATATATACACACACTTATTTTTATATGAATAAGCATAAGTGTTTGAATTTCACTCTGAAAGCGAAAAATTAATGTAAACGTTATCACACTTGCGAGTAAATAATTACCGCTTCTTAGCCTTTTGGCTGTGGGGAGGAGTAAGTTTGTTGCCTCTTGCCTGAGGCACCCCTACCGGGGAATGCCGACGGGGCTGCCCAGCCATTTTTATTGTAGGCCAGAGTGCTCACCTTCTCGGGCGCTGGCTTTTCAAATCCCACTTTCCCGACCTTGTGACACATCTTACCTTGTGGGAGTCAGATAAATAAAAAATAAATAAATAAAAATAAAAAAATAGAAATTTCCGAGCGATTATGGACGCCATTTGCTATTTCGATATGTATCAAAAGCAGCGATTTTATTGGCTAAGTTACATAGATAATAACAAGTTATAAGTATATCTAGAAGAAAATAGTACGTACTCGATGGAATCGTTTTGAATGTCACTTATGAAGAACTATAACTGATTCTTGCCGTAAGAGGAAAAATTCGAAAAAATAGACCGGCTTAACTTTATTATATAGACATAGCGTTGCTACCCGGAGAAAATGCTTGAGATTTCATGAGACATCCTACGTTGATTTGCGCCTAGCCTATAAAATCCTATTATATTTTTTATTCTTTCTTTTTATATTACATGATCTTTAATTTTGGGATGGAATCTAAGCATGCTTATGTGTAAGTAAAGTTTGCCAGTCACTGTTGTTCCAATTGCGACCGCCTTAGCATTTTCATTGAGAATATAACAATAGTAACGTTAATATGGGATTGAACGCTTTTAACCACAGTACAAGATTTTATTAATTCCTCTGAGATTGTCGAGCGTTCTTTACGGCTTTCATCTGTCATTGTACGCACACCCTAGGCGAAACCCACCAAAAGTCATATTAAAAAAGTGTAAAAATAAAATTAAGGCAAAAGAAAGGTAGTGTGGAGACATAGGTTCCATCATTAAATCTCGGGCAATGGAAGGTCTTCCTCTTAGTGTATATGTATATATTATGAGGTTAATAGACATTAAATAGTTCCAGCTTAAACCTATATCATATAATAATTCGAATACCTCAAGATGGGAATCATATTGCTCGATGAAAATAATCTAAAAACTAAATATATCTCTTTCTCTATCTCTATTACTGAGTAAGACATGCATTTAGTATCGGGGTTCGAACCGTGTGACCGACAGGGAGTGTCTCCTCCCATACTGACGATTGCAAGTTGAAAGGAAACAGATGTCTATATAGGTTTATTTTGAAAATTATATTGATTTATAAATACTTATATATATATAATATTTTTATTTAATTCTAAACCACGTCAAATGTTAGAAAAGACATCTTCACATCATTTCGCAAAAACTGTTTTTAGTTTCAGCATACAATTGTTTCTGTTTACAAATATAAAATTGTCATATATCATAGGCATTGATTCCTCGTAAAGGTATTCTCAGTGCTTTTGTGTTTTTGTTTTATATATGAACACTGAGGATAGCCATACCAGGAAATAAAGCTATAAGGTATAGGACCATTTTACAAATACCTTGGTCGTAAGCCGAAACAATTGTATTTTGAAAATACATTTTTATTTTTGTAAAATGATGTGAATCAGTCTATAATAACATTTGATATGGCTTAAAATAAAATAAAAATATTTATAGCATAACTCCAACCAAACACTATGTAGCTATTACTATTGTTCATGTTATAACATTTATATTTAAATATAAGACACTTTAAAGAGAAATACATTCACACACACACATATATATATATATATATATATATATATATATACAGGGTGTCTCAAAAAATGTACTCACTCTTAATGTTTCGCGACGTTTGCGAATCCCTTGGTGCGCGTTATCAGCTTTGTTTGAACAATAATGGTCATCAGTTTGAACATTTGCGAACATGATTTATCAATTACATCTGTCTCATGTATTCGATGCTATTTCATTTCACTCTATGTTCATAAATAAGTTTTCTCGTCATTCTACGAGTGAGTACATTTTTTTGAGACACCCTGTATATATATATATATAATGAAAACAATTATAGTTTTAGTTTTATTACATTAGCTGCGGATATTAATATTTACTGCGTCATAAGTAATATTGCCATCTACTCGTTTTTTTTTTAGATTTAAAACACCTACTATTTGACAAAGAGGTCTTCCTCGAAATATATTATGGAACACGGTCACACACATTACATAAATGTTGAAGTAGTACCTAATCAAGTAAGATTTGCTATATAGGAAAAAATATTTTTAAAAGTTTTGAAAAATATATAAATTAAGATTACTTGTTTTTTTATCTTGCTTCTCAACGCCAACATATTTCCATTTCTTGCGTTGTGATAGCCTTCTAATATCCCCTCTCTTTCTAATATATATATATATATATATATATATATATATATTTATTATCCATATACAATCATGTGCGTGCATCAATGTGAAAGGAAATGTAAAAAATACATTTTTAAAACTTCTCTTGAAAAAAATGATTTGAATTTTTCCTGAAATTTTTTTTTTGTCCGCAACCGTCGTAATATAAAATAAAAATGATGTGTTTACTATCATTTTCTTTCATATATATATATATATATATATATATATATATATATATATATGAGACAGATAGAATGGCGTGCGTGGAAACGAAAGGTCTAAAAAAGATGAAAAGAAGAAAAAAAAAACTCCAAGTGTATCCAAGCCCATCATAACCGATTGATGAATAGTTTTGTTTTGACCGCGAATCCGAGCGTAATTGATGAAGGTTGATATAAAGCGATGATAAGATAAGGCTTATCGATAAGCACGGCGACACAGTCCGAACACGGAAAGAAGCAGCCCCCATTTACTTCACCCGGAGCCGGATCGGGTCGGGTTGGTTGAAAACAGAGCGACAGGCGAATCTCGGCACCAGAATGTCGGGGTATCAACACAACGAATAGAGTGAATTTACTAACCCGCTCACCAAGCCCCCACCTTCATCGCCAGCTACAAATACCGGTGAGGATACAATTTGTAAAATTAGAAATAGTAATAAAGTGTTATTTAATAAAGGGGGCATAGTAATGTATAAGGACGACGGTGTTGAGCGCTAGGTAATTATTGTAATTCACGCTAAAATATCGAGATTTTATATATTTCACCGATATAAAATAGAACATTTGAGATCAGCAGTGTATGGGAACAAGTCAATATAAAGTTTAGTCATTTGTTTTCTTTTATGCACTAACCAGTCTCCGGTTTAGAACTACGTGCTGCCCCACTCGACGACCATCGACCCAAACGTTGTGTTTCCGTAGTCTTATTCTTTGTGTTCATCGTCCAGCCGAATCGTTTATCCACTGACGAATCGTCGAGAGCACAGCACTGGTCCACAAGTTAATTATAAAAGAAACACAACTCTTGAGAAAGAACACAAACATATATACGTTGTGTATAACTTAGTTAGAACTATAAGTGTGTGTGACACCGTCGCGTACTGTCGAGACTCCTATTGTCGTTGCTAAAGTCGTCAGCTCATCTCATCGTTTTCCCTGTCCGATCTGCTCTCTCGGGAGTCTCGATCCTAACTCTTGGGAAGTTCTATCCTAACTCTCGGGAAGTTCGATCCTAACTGCTCGTTTTCTCTCCGAAACCTAAACTCGTCAACTTTTGCCATAAACCTTACTGTCGTCAAAGTGTCGTAAAACTAACCTACCCCACTGTCGCAAAACACCGTCACTCCCAAATGTCGTGTCCGGTATTTTTCTGATTAACCTGTCCTGAACAATGGAAATTGACCACTCCCGTATTTATTTTGTCTCTGTCGATTAGTCACTTTCCATCCTGTCTTTTGTTTTGTGTGCGTTCATGAGTCATTTCCTATTCCTGACCGGGCCCCGACCTTTGCGGCATCCGTAGTGTCACGCCGGTGTTAAGGCCCAAAACCATTCAAGGATAAGAGTTTATGATTTTCTCAAGTGGTTGGTGAGACAACACTTTGATGAAGGGATTTTATTATTTAAGACTGCTAAGAACTAATTTACTATTCGACTTGAAAACGGCCACGTTGTAGTCAGCTGGGAAGCAGCCCTTAGGCATTGTGCTCTACAAGGGGGGGGGGAGTTTTTGGAAAGCAACTTTGCTCATGGTAGTTTCGTTTACTCTTAGTTAGAGAGGTTCTCCAGTGACTTTAGTGTAGAATCTTATTTTAACTATGCCTATTAATTTATACAGATTTTAACTTATGAGAAATGTGACCTGTTGGAACACAAAATAAACTAGTTAAATTGTTTTAACTAGAAAAAGTAAGTTTGTAAAGCCAGTTAGACGAAAAACTAGAAAAAAAATCAAAAGTAGCCACTTACTGGTCTAATATATATATATATATATATATATATATAGTATACATTATAGTATACATTTTTATTTCACAAACACTTTGGCTACATATGTGTAGACGTGTTTCATGTACGACCATATACACCAAGTTTTTCTCACCAAGTTTTTACAAAAGTTTATTTTTTGTGGCAGGTCTAGTGTTTAGTAACATTTTTGGTGCGAATTGACAAATATAACACAGTTTTGCTACATTCCCGCCATTTTACAAGATGGTCGCCATCAACATTTTATAATGTTAATATCTCTGAAACTATTCAACTTAAAAACATGAATTTGGTGTTTATATGTAGGTTTTCATGGTCAAAGAATAAGATAAAAACACAATTCTCACTGCATCGAAATATTTATTTTTCCTGAATGGTAAAATTAAAGATCGCTGCCACAAAAATCTAATATCGGCTATACTTCTAAAACAAGTACACACAAACAGCATAACTGAAAATGTATGCATATAATTGCATGGCTAGGGGAAGCTAAGAAGTATGTTTCTTGGTTATATATATGTATATATATATATATACATATATATATATGCTCCCCAAAAACAGAAAAATAACTGTCAAAGGCTATAAGAACATACCAGAGGAATGCCATTATGGTCGCGGGGCAATATGGTCCTTGATGAGGCTACAATAAAGCTAAGTATTTTTTTATCTAAATGACACATTTTTGACAATATAACTATGAAACAATAAACTAATACTTTTAAGATGTTGGTTTCTTTCTGATTAACCGAGTTGACTTTCTGTGCAATTAGAATCTCACATTTATCGTTTATGATCATGAAATCAGCTCAGGTAGTTTGCTGGAATATCTGTGCAGTACACGAACTTATTAGCACATTTTCTGTAGCTTGCAATGAGAACCCAACAGTTCAGTTCTGGCTACTTATTCACAAGTACGAACAGCATAACTGAAGGTTTAGTGGTTTTTGGCAGTATAGCCGATATAAGATTTTGGTGGCGCCCAGAGTGAAGTTTACCATTCTAGGACAAATAAATACTCTGATGTAGTAAATGTTTTTTTTTTAAATCTGATTCTTTGGCTATGAAATCCAAGGTATAAACACTTAATTCATGTTTCTATGTTGAATAGTTTCCGAGATATTGACAATATTTGATGTTTATGGCGGACATTTTGGAAAATGGCGGAAATTTATGTAGACTCCATGTGATATTTGTCGACTCGTACAAAAACTGTTACTTAGACGCTAAGCTTCAAAACGGTTCCAAATATCGAACTTTTCCAAAGACTTTAAGTTACTGATGCCACAGAATAATCAGGTCACTGATTAAGAAAAGTCTGAATTTATTTATGCCAGTAGGCTGATGATGCTAGACATAAGATTATGCACTAATAGAGAAAAACTAAGACATAGCTGATTTGGTGAGTAATTGCCAAATTACTGTCATTAGAAAAATTAAAATAACATTATTTCAAACATTGCTCAATCCTAAAACATAGGGAATATTTTAACATAAACTGATGTGATTAAAATATTAGAAAAAACATTAGTGAAGCGAAGGTTGATAAACTCGGCTTTATTATAATTATGAATTTCATCACAGATAACTACGACTAGACATCGTGGCTTTTAACCTCATATTGCGTCTTACTTCCTCTTTCTCCTCATTCTAACAGCGACCAATTATCAACGGGAATTTCTTTTCCCTCTATTTTTTCTCTATTTGAAGACGGTGTGTAACGTTTATTATCATTCAGTTCCAAAATATGGTCGTGTACGCGTCTGATGAGACCCATCTAGGTCGAAATAATTGTTAATGCGGACAGCCTTAATGTGTGTTTTGTGTATTTCCTTTAAATTTATTCCTGCTCTGTTAATATGTACATTGATCTCTCTTACTCGAATTTCCATCGAAACCATTCAACTGTGCACACACACACACACACACACACACACACACACACATATATATATTACATTTAAAAACAACTGCTACTTACACAGAATAAAATTTACCTTAGGTTAACAATAAATAATAAATAAATACATGAACAAATAAATAACTAAAAATCCTGAAATAGAAATACAAGCATACACATGTTAAAATTAGGTACCCCATTATTTCGACACAACAAAGAAACAATGATAGACCACCCTATAGAAAACGGAATGATAGAATATAAAAATGGGTAGTGAAAAACCGAACTTTTGTTTGTGAGAAGCCCAACGATTAACTAAGAGAATAATAAAGAATCTTATTGGTTAACTAGTTAGACTAAACACCACGTGTACATATGAAACAATCCGCAACACAAAATGTATGCATTTTAGCCTGACAATTCCCTACGGGGATGAAACGCGGAGGCCTCTGTCTAGCTTAATTGTCATAATTATATTTTAGTAACTTACTATATATATATATATATATTATATATATATATGTATATATATATATATAGTATGTGTGTATATATAAGATAGATCTATGTATATAGACTTGCATGAAGAGAGAAAGAAAAAAGAAAGGCATAGTAAAATATAAGGTATAGCATAAAATGCGTGATACATCATAAAATGAAATGATGTGAAGACAGGATGTGTAAAAAAGACAAAATGAAAAACAAACTGAATACAGAATAAATAACTAAAAAAGACAGATGTAAACTGTTTCGTTCAGATCAAAGAACGTTTTCTGAAAAAGTAAAGTTTCTAAAATTTGTTGAAACACGGCAAAACATAGGAAAAAGAACGAACAATGGGATGTTTTTTGCGCGTGTTCAACTATTTGAAAAAAATGACATAATGTAGCGCGTGCGACACAGGCGTTAAAATTGGAAAAAGGGAGGGGAAAGCGTTCAGGCATCGCTATAAAAGCATTTGCTTCTGGTCTATTTTTTATTCCGTCAGGCTTGAAGTTACAACATCATTTTATTCCCTAAACGTACAGATATAATCCTTAGGAATTTCTCTGTCAGTTTATTTTTCACTAGCTGTATCTACTCGGTATTGCCCGGATGTCAAAAAATATTACTGACTAGTTTACAAAGAAACAGAAATATATTTTGGTAACTGGTAATTATTTTGTGAAACCCGAATCTTTAAAAAGTCCGTTTTAGGACTGGACGCTAATCGATTATTAGTAAAGAACAACTAATGATGAGTAATTAATGTATAAACTTTTACTTAATATTTACAAATATAACATTTTTAATATTTATTTATGCAGAAGTCAAGAGAAATTACCCATGATTATATCCGTTTATTTTTTAAAAAAATCAGTGAATAAGGTAAAATATATCCCCTCTTAAAGTTTCCTTGGATGGAATAATTATTTTCAGGAAATAAAAATGAGGTAACATAAAATATATACGTAATAAAGGGAAAACGATAAGATAGGCTAGTCTGAATCAATAATCAATCTGTCAGGCAGATTTCTATTTAATCCTGATAACTTTATGCTTTATAAGTTATGTTTTATTTTGGTCTTTCATGTTTAACTTTGTGATAACATGTTTGTTTATCTGTTAGCTTGGTGGTTTCTGCTCTGTACGGGAAGTTAAGAAAAAAGAATAGGTAGAGTACACATTGCTAAGGCAGTAATTTTTAAGGTGTCAATAAACAAAGCTCACATAAGTCTAAAGGATTTTTAACTGAATAAGTGTTATATGAACTTTAAAAAAATAACATAACATAAAAGAATTACATAAATATATGTTTTAACTAAGATGCTTCTTGTTTTTTATAATCCGAAGAAATTAGACATACAGCTTATTCGGTATGAGTTGAAAGCGTATTACTTTTTCTTAAACATATTGTTTTTGACAATAAAAACAATACGTAAATACATTCATCTTAGTTACTTACTCTCTAATGCAAATACTAAGTATTGTATTTTTTTCTATACAATTTTACAAATGTTTTCGCTGTACAAGCTATAAGGCCGTAGAAGTGTGTGATAAAGATAACAATTGTCATACTCAGGTACTGTACCAACGTCGCTGAAGGAGCATACATGAATAGGTTGTTTGCATCTTATATAAATAGATTTTTTTCCGGCTCTCCGTCAGTCAGAATTTAGCAAACGTTATAAATACATAGCGGAATGTCTTATTTCGAAATAGCAGATCGTAACTATTATAGAATTTGCGAATATTGCTTTTATATTAAATGATATATTCTCTATAAATAAAGCAGATAACATGATGCAAAATTTAAACCGAAATTTTTAGATTTTAAGTCTGAAACCATACCATCTAACCTAATTAGATGTTCTTATAAATAGAGCTTAAGACATTACCATAACTAAATAATTATAGCTCCGGGGTTTCGTCATAAATTTGATTTACGTCATGGTTTAAAACATTAATTCAAACATTAGCGATACTAAAAAAATTGAATGGGTAAACAATATCAATAGCATTGGAAATTATCATAATAGTCTCAAATGATTTATTTTACTTTAACTATGTATTGTATGTAGTTCTTAAACACTTATATAATCTACTAAGCCTAGCAAAAATATGTGACCGGAGGGAGCATATATTTGATTTGTTTACACATTCCTTAAACGTATATTTCATGGCCCTATTTAGAGGGGACTATTGCTATTTTTCAGTTTAGTCCGAAAAATATACAAATGGAGATACTATTATAAGATATGAATATGGGATAGCATTTTTCCTTGGCTTGAAGCCTGGCAAGCCAAGGAAAAATGCTATCCCATATTCATATCTTATAATAGTATCTCCATTTGTAAAAAGCCAAATATGATACTCCTAATTTTAATTAGAAGTATCATCTTTGGCTTTTTCTCGTGCCGTAGTTTGACATATAATTGTCTTTAGTCTGTCACGCTTATTTTATTACATATAATTTTTCAGTACTTCTTCTTCTTACTGGTGATACCAGATCAGGCTGCCCTGTGGCTCCCTGAGACGAAATTCACCTACATTGACGTTTTTTTTTTTTTTTTTTTTTTTTTTTTTTTGTAAAAAATAATTATGTTCTACAAAACCAAAAACAAAAACAACAGCCCCTCTCCCTTTCTCCCTCCCCTTTTTTATTTTATTTTTAGAACTTGAAGCATAAATCTTTTACTATAATGACCAGGTTCGGCATTGAATGGCCCAGAAGGGGTTGATGTGCCGTAAAACAAAACTACCAAACCAAAAACAATGATTAAACATTTGAAGATATAAAGAACTTGAAGCATAAAAACTTTTACTATAATGACCAGATTCGGCATTAAATAACCCAAAAAGGGTTGATATGCCGTAAAACAAAACTACCAAACCATACCTACCTCAGTACTTCTTCAGTTTACGGACCTTGTTATTATTCAGATAGATTTTCAAGTTAAATTAGAATTTCTACGTTATATTTTGTTTATTAAATAGTTAGGTGAAAGTACAGAATAGTTAACAAGCCCTCTCTTTCCATGTTAAGAATGCGTTTCTAAATAATAACGTTATTTCAGCACGGTCCGTAAACTGCAGAAGTACCGAATTTTTATTTGTCTGTCACGGATAATGTTAAACACAAACATTTTCCTCTGTTTCCCAAATTTAAATATGAAAGATCATTTTTCTTGTTCGGTAACACTCTTGCTTGACATAGCATTTTTTCACAGTCTGCAATGCTTTTTTTTATTGTTCGGTAACGATGTTGTTTTAAATAGCATTTTTTCAGTCTGCAATGCTTCATTTTTTATTGTTCGGTAACGATGTTGTTTTAAATAGCATTTTTTCAGTCTGCAATGCTTCATTTTTTATTGTTCGGTAACGATGTTGTTTTAAATAGCATTTTTTCAGTCTGCAATGCTTCATTTTTTATTGTTCGGTAACGGTGTTGTTTTAAATAGCATTTTTTCAGTCTGCAATGCTTCACTTTTTTTATTGTTCGGTAACGCTGTTGTTTGACATAGCATTTTTTCAGTCTGCAATGCTTCACTTTTTTTATTGTTCGGTAACGCTGTTGTTTGACATAGCATTTTTTCACAGTCCGCAATGCTTCACTTTTTTATTTTTCGGTAACGCTCTTGTTTGACATAGCATTTTTTCACAGTCTGTCATGCTTCACTTTTTTATTGTTTGGTAACGCTCTTGTTTGACATAGCATTTTTTCACAGTCTGTCATGCTTCACTTTTTTATTGTTTGGTAACGATGTTGTTTTAAATAGCATTTTTTCACAGTCTGCAATGCTTCATGTTTTATTGTCCGGTAACGCTGTTTGACATAGCATTTTTTTACAGTCCGCAATGCTTCACTTTTTTATTGTTCGGCAACGCTGTTTGACATCATTTTTTCACAGACTGCAATGATTCACTTTTAAATACCATTTCTGTGTGTCACACTTAAGTTTTAGATCGAATTTTTATCGTACGATGCGCAGATTAAATGGATTAATCTGAAAAATACCCTTATTTTAATACAATAACCTCCCAAAAAATAGCCTAACCAAACACCGTCAATTAATATTTGAAGATATAAAGTACTTGACGCGTAAATAACTTTTACCAAAATTACCGGATTTGGCATTAAATAACCCGAAAAGGGATGATATGCCGTAAATCAAAACAACAAATCGCCGGAGTGGGGGGTGCTATTCGTATGTGAAGTGATGCGTATTATTTCACCCGACTTCAATTAGCCGGTCCTTAAGCTGAGGACAATTCTCTATTAAACCCGCCATGAACAAAATAAATGAAATGATTGCAAAACGATCCAGGCTTATTGAGACAATTAATTTCCATCCGACAGACTTAATTTTACTAATAGAATTACTAAGTCTATATTTTGAGTCATCAGCATTTCATTATACGATCAAATTCTGTCGAGGTTATCAATACGTGCATCAGCTTGCTTTTTACTGTTGAGAAGCATTCGGTATCGTTTATTAAGAAAATGACAGAACATGTGAAAGATGAAGGATTGAGGTTTAAAATGGATGTATGAACTATGCTTCGTTTTATATTTCAGCATGTTTTAATGTAAATTAAAAGATCAGTCCATACTTTTAATACTCTTAACTACTGACTGTATCTTGTTCTCAATCACTCTTGATCGCTCTTACTCTCTCATTCGTGCTCTCTAAACCTGACCCTCTTAACCTCTCTTTCACTCCTTTTCTCGCTCTCTTCTAATTCAAACTCCCATTTTTTTCTCTACCCCTCTTCCATTTTTTCTGTCATTCCCCTCTTCCATTTTTTCTCTGTCATTCGCCTCTTCCATTTTTTCTCTGTCATTCGCCTCTTCCATTTTTTCTCTGTCATTCCCCTCTTCCATTTTTTCTCTGTCATTCCCCTCTTCCATTTTTTCTCTGTCATTCCCCTCTTCCATTTTTTCTCTGTCATTCCCCTCTTCCATTTTTTTCTCTGTCATTCCCCTCTTCCATTTTTTCTCTGTCATTCCCCTCTTCCATTTTTTCTGTCATTCCCCTCTTCCATTTTTTCTGTCATTCCCCTCTTCCATTTTTTCTGTCATTCCCCTCTTCCATTTTTTCTGTCATTCCCCTCTTCCATTTTTTCTGTCATTCCCCTCTTCCATTTTTTCTGTAATTCCCCTCTTACATTTTTTCCCTGTAATTCCCCTCTTCCATTTTTTCCCTGTAATTCCCCTCTTCCATTTTTTCTCTGTCATTCCCCTCTTCCATTTTTTCTCTGTCATTCCCCTCTTCCATTTTTTTCTGTGTCATTCCCCTCTTCCATTTTTTTCTGTGTCATTCCCCTCTTCCATTTTTTCTCTGTCATTCCTCTCTTCCATTTATTCTCTGTCGTTCCCCTCTTCCCTTTTTACTCTCTCGTTCCCCTCTTCCCTTTTTACTCTCTCGTTCCCCTCTTCCCTTTTTTTCTCTGTCATTCCCCTCTTCCATTTTTTCTCTGTCATTCCCCTCTTCCATTTTTTCTCTGTCATTCCCCTCTTCCATTTTTTTCTCTGTCATTCCCCTCTTCCATTTTTTCTCTGTCATTCCCCTCTTCCATTTTTTCTGTCATTCCCCTCTTCCATTTTTTCTGTCATTCCCCTCTTCCCTTTTTACTCTCTCGTTCCCCTCTTCACTTTTTTCTCTGTCATTCCCCTCTTCCCTTTTTTCTCTGTCATTCCCCTCTTCCATTTTCTCTGTCATTCCCCTCTTCCATTTTCTCTGTCATTCCCCTCTTCCATTTTTTCTGTCATTCCCCTCTTCCATTTTTTCTGTCATTCCCCTCTTCCATTTTTTCTCTGTCATTCCCCTCTTCCATTTTTTCTCTGTCATTCCCCTCTTCCATTTTTTCTCTGTCATTCCCCTCTTTCATTTTTTTCTCTCATTCTCCTACTTTTTTCTCTCATACCCCTACTTAACTTTTTTCTCTCATCCCCCTACTTAACTTTTTTCTCTCATCCCCCTACTTAACTTTTACTCTCATTCCCCATACTTAACTTTTACTCTCATCCCACTACTTATCTTTTTTACTCTCATCCCCCTACTTATCTTTTTTACTCTCATCCCTCTACTTATCTTTTTTACTCTCATCCCCCTACTTATCTTTTTTACTCTCATCCCCCTACTTATCTTTTTTACTCTCACCCACCTACTTATCTTTTTTACTCTCATCCCCCTACTTATCTTTTTTTTACTCTCATCCCCCTACTTATCTTTTTTACTCTCATCCCCCTACTTATCTATTTTACTCTCATCCCCCTACTTATCTTTTTTCTCTCATCCCCCTACTTATCTTTTTTTACTCTCATACCCCTACTTATCTTTTTTTTACTCTCATCCCTCTACTTATCTTTTTTACTCTCATCCCCCTACTTATCTTTTTTACTCTCATCCCCCTACTTATCTTTTTTACTCTCATCCCTCTACTTATCTTTTTTACTCTCATCCCCACTACTTATCTTTTTTACTCTCATCCCCACTACTTATCTTTTTTACTCTCATCCCCCTACTTATCTTTTTTTTACTCTCATCCCCCTACTTATCTTTTTTACTCTCATCCCCCTACTTATCTTTTTTACTCTCATCCCCCTACTTATCTTTTTTACTCTCATCCCCCTACTTATCTTTTTTACTCTCATTCCCCTACTTATGTTTTTTACTCTCATCCCCCTACTTATCTTTTTTACTCTCACCCACCTACTTATCTTTTTTACTCTTATCCCCCTACTTATCTTTTTTTTACTCTCATCCCCCTACTTATCTTTTTTACTCTCATCCCCCTACTTATCTTTTTTCTCTCATCCCCCTACTTATCTTTTTTTACTCTCATCCCCCTACTTATCTTTTTTTTACTCTCATCCCTCTACTTATCTTTTTTACTCTCATCCCCCTACTTATCTTTTTTACTCTCACCCCCCTACTTATCTTTTTTACTCTCACCCATTTACCTATCTTTTTTACTCTCATCCCCCTACTTATCTTTTTTACTCTCATCCCCCTACTTATCTTTTTTTCTCTCATCCCCCTACTTATCTTTTTTACTCTCATCCCCCTACTTATCTTTTTTTCTCTCATCCCCCTACTTATCTTTTTTTACTCTCATCCCCCTACTTATCTTTTTTTTACTCTCATCCCCCTACTTATCTTTTTTACTCTCATCCCCCTACTTATCTTTTTTACTCTCATCCCCCTACTTATCTTTTTTACTCTCATCCCCCTACTTATCTTTTTTACTCTCATCCCCCTACTTATCTTTTTTACTCTCATCCCCCTACTTATCTTTTTTACTCTCATCCCCCTACTTATCTTTTTTACTCTCATCCCCCTACTTATCTTTTTTACTCTCATCCCCCTACTTTATTTCTTTCTCACATTCATCTACTTTCTTTTCTTTCTCTCATTCAGCTACTTATCTTTTCTTTCTCTCATTCAGCTACTTATCTTTTCTTTCTCTCATTCAGCTACTTATCTTTTCTTTCTCTCATTAAGCTACTTATCTTTTCTTTCTCTCATTCAGATGCTTATCATTTCTTTCTCTCATTCAGCTACTTATCTTTTCTTTCTCTCATTCAGCTGCTTATCTTTTCTTTCTTTCATTCAGCGGCTTATCTTTTCTTTCTCTCATTCATCTACTTACTTGTTTCTTTCTCCTCATTCATCTACTTACCTTTTTCTTCTTCTCATTTATCTACTTACCTATTTTCTCTTTCATATGCTATTTACTCTTCTCACTCTTATCTTCGTTTCTCTTCTCACTCTCATTTATCCACTTTCTCTTTCTCATTCATTCTCACAACTACACTTTTACCATGCACTTTAACAAATTGGGACGAGCTCATACTTTCGCCATATGTTTAACTTTGGAATATGATTTTCTGGCCAGTTTTGTCATTTTCACTCATATCTCTTAGGTTTGTTTTATCCCCAGGTTCTCTCTGCTTAGTTACCGTTCCTTGTTTTTTTAATTTATTTTTTTATCCCCTTTCTCTATCGTTACTTTCTCATATCGAGTGCTCATATTTATATTAAACATTTTGTTTGAACAGTAATTAATATTCTAATAAATAAAACCAAAATATTAGCTAAACACGAGAATTTGATTTGTAGGTGTGCGGTTAGTAACTTTTTCTACTTCTCTCAAAATTTTGTCAGATTAATTTCAAATGATGTTCTCGACTCATACACAACTATTAACGACATGTGATGCACACCACGCCAATAAATAGTAATCCCTTAACTCTGACGAAGCTAAATTTAAAACAATAATCAAAATAGCTGACGAGAATAATCTGACAACTGAATAGACATTTTTCTTTGTTTCACAATTTAACATTTTTTTAATTTTAATACCTTTAAGCATTTATAGTACCACAACGAAATAGATACCCAAATAAAATAATGTTAGTATATCAAATTAACCTCGGCGATTTTGTCTACAGCTTGTCATACATTCTATTTGGACTGGCATTGACAAATGTCCAAGGACGCTTGGTTATAGCGGAGAGGTTATCGTATTAGACCATCGAGTCGTTTTGTATGCAATGTCAACCTCGAAAGAAATTACGCAATGTCTAAATAGTGCAAGGGAAGTCAGGTGGGAACTAATGTTTGAGATGAATAGTTTTGCGACTAAAAATATCGAACTAACACCGAGACATATACGACGAATGAATAACCATGAAATATATACAACTATCCACATACAAATCTGGCTATTAGTCTCGTAAATCGCACGTGCCACATGAATAGTTTTTATAAAGGCATTCTAAGATTCATTTTAATACCAATATTCTCAACATTTGACTAGGATCATGGCACTGTTCTCATACTACACTTCTATATGTTCTGTTCTCAGTCAGTGAAGGATACCTCCTGGAAATTTTCACAATTAGTATTAAACATCGATTAATAAATATTCTCTTGATTTTAGTTTCATTGGTGTATGTAAATATTTTTCTCGGGTACAGATTATGAGCACAACCTCACTTTTTAAAATTAAATATTTCAGATTTGCATTAAATTTGATCCATAGTCATTAGACACCAATTAAGATTCTATGAATTACAATTTCTGAAGACTCCTGAAGTGGTTCAGCAACTTCGGCGACTTTCAGAGTATTTCTTTTTCATAGAAATCGCTCCAGACAAGACATGAAGCCACTTGATGTAAGGAGCTAAAAATACTACTTCAAGGTTAAAAACTAGCCAACGAGAAGTGTTAGATTGATATATGCAAACTCAGAAAACAGCAATTCTTCCCCCTTTTGTCAGAACCATCGCTCATAGAATGTGAGGACTAAAAGACAAAGTAAGGGGAAGCGAGAGTTACGAGGCTACCGAAAGTTCACTTTTTACTCTCCTTAACTAAAAAATATAGTTTATTTAGGAACTGCCCCACCCCCCGAACAATTCTAATTCGTGCCAAACCCACATAAGGGGCACCAGGGCCTACTTCTATACAAGGTGACGGCTCGCATCGATCCCGAGCAGTTTTTGCGCCGTAATCTAGCATTTATCATCCACAACGCTAATCCGCTGTCGTCTACGAATGGGGTTCCTTGGGATCCTAACAGTAGCAAGATTAGCCGTGTAGTTCACACGCCAAAATGAAGTGAAAGGAGTTTATACTTTTTTGGATCACGATCTGATCTCGATCTCGATCTCCAAGCCTCGTTCTATAGAGGATGCGTGCACGTCGTGCATTTGTGATACCCTAATAGAGCCAGATATAAGTACGTGTTTCCTAGCGAGGCATGGCGCGCGAGGTCCTGGGTTCTTCTTACCCCAACCCTCATAAATACGTTCTCGGCTAATGAGTGCCTGGGTCCCGTCCCTGTTTTCTTTTTTTGGGGGGGGGGGGTATTAGAGTTTCTGCAGACCCCACTCCTCGTTTTCCTTGGCCCACCGCCTACCAACATATACCCCCCCCCAAAAAAAAAATAACATAAGTACTTTCACAAATAAATAACTTTTCTTATCTTGTTGAGCACCACAGTTCCAACATGCCATCCTGATTTTTTATCTTCCACTAGTTACCACTCCCCCTTACGGACCGACCTGCTTGTTCTCGGATCTTTGAAAAAATCCGAGAAACAATAGGCTGCCTAAACTTCGATTGGGTTGGTGGGGGCCTTACTAACACGCTCTTTATCTCATTTTATTTGCTGTTTCGTATTTTATTTCTTTTTGAGTGTTTGTATTTGTCCAACTCCCCATCATCTGTCATGACCATTTTTAGCAATAAAATTCATTTAAAACACATTTGAAATATTTGAAGTCGGATTAAGTTCATAGAGTGATTGCGGTATTGTGATGACTGAGTATAGTTTAGAGTAAGCTTTAAAAAAATATTCTAATAAAATGTGATAGGAATATCGACCCGACCCTTAATTCCTCAAACAACTTTGGCCGTGTGTCTAATTTTCAATTGTTATTTTCAATTTCTCATCAATTTTTTAGATTCAAAATCATGTGATGGATTTTGATAAAAATTACAATAAGGATTCTAGACATAAGACATAATGGCATTATATATTGATTTTATTATTCGTTATTTGGAAATAAAGCCATGCAAAACGGTGTTGTTCAAAGGATTAATTCTACCTGTCAGTCTTGTGTGTATGTGTATATATATATATATATATATATATATGAAAATATTTTGTTGTTGTTTATTATCTACGGACGTATACGTTTCATCTTTTTTCAATCCAGACTCTTCAGCGTAGAAGTTTGACTATTCACTACTGGTCACACGATTCGAAACCCTGGATTATAAGTATTTTTCAACTCCAACCCAACGTCTTAAACCTCGCGGCCAATATCTGAACGGCTGATAAACTGTGGTAGATTAAATACATTTATAAGCGGCGATGACGACACAGGCATTCTACTTATATTTAGGAATGATGCATTATAAAGCAAATGACGTCACGCTGTATTTTGCACTACTACTAAAGTGCTCTACTAATAATTAAGGAGCGACAAATATGAAAATATTTTGTTGTTGTTTATTATCTACGGACGTATACGTTTCATCTTTTTTCAATCAAGACTCTTCAGCGTAGAAGTTTGACTATTCACTACTGGTCACACGATTCGAAACCCTGGATTATAAGTATTTTTCAACTCCAACCCAACGTCTTATATATATATATATATTATATATATATATATATATATATATATATATATATATATATATATATATATATATATATATATATATTACTTTTTCATACCAGATAAGTGTAATGGCTAAGCAAATGGAATTATATTTCCATCATAGTTCTCCTCAGGTCACTAACTAAAATATTTCGATATCTGTCTTAATTTTTCAAGTCTTCGTTGTTACAGGGAATATGTTACGCAAGTGTTTATATGCTGAGACTAAAAACACTATACACACACTTTTTTAAACAGAAAATTTACATGAACTATTTTGTTTTTGACAAGCTAAAATCGCACGAGTAAAATTGATATATTTTGCGCTATTTTTAAACCGTCATTGAAATACTATTTCGCGCTTATGCAAAACACACCAAAGAAAATACAATTCAAAACGCTAATAATATTTTGAGATTAAACGTGACAGACACAAAACACTACTATTTTAAACTTGAGCGTGACAAACCAAAGAAAATTCTTTTTGAATCATAAGTGGACATACTGACAGAACTCTTATCTAGATGGGCAGACGCATTAAATCAACATACGTCCATTAAATAAACGCATATAGCATTGGGAATTATATTTTAAACTAAAGTTTGACAGACCGACTGACAGATTAAAAAAAACTTCCCATAGACAGCGTGGATGTATCTAAAAATTAAAGAAAATAGTAAATATGTAATCTCAAAGTAAGTTTAATATATAGTACATATATATTTAAAATGCTATTTGTCCTTTGTCCTGGAGCAAAAGGTAGTATCTGTTTTGATACTACTTGCCATTTTTGTGACCTCGGATTTTTGGAATTTGATGGGACTTCATAAATTAAGTGGCTCGCGTGAAGAATACATTTTCGTTTTTGCTTTGCCATTTTTTTTCTGTTTTTATTATTTTTTATTGTAACGAAGTACAACAAACGTCTGCTGAAAATGGCAATATGAATATATTTCTATACTGGATGTTCTAATTATTTACTTAACAAACACATCGAACTTGTATCATGAGAGTACGCATATGCATTAATACCTTCTCTAAAGTTAAGATCCAGATTAATTTTTATAGAAAACGAAGTTTTTTTTTATATGCACGATATAAGAATATGATACCGCATACTTATACTTACCTTATATCGGGGATACGTCTTCGATAATCAGTCCGACAGTTAATTTACGTTTTCTTCAAGCAAGGGTTAGTGTATTGCAAATCGTCTGAGACGCCCTCTACCGAGAAATACCGACGATGCTGTTAAAACATTTTTGTAGGCCAGAGCGTGTTTATCCTCGTGCGCTGGCTTTTGAAAATCAAACCTGTCCTTGTGTCTAACCTGCTGGAGAGGAGGTAAATGATACACTTACACGTGGAACGTCCTTAATTGTTACGTCGAAATCAAATAAGAACTTACATCCTTTCGTATACGAGTAAAGTATAGTATCTGTTAGTATACTAAACTTCTTTTTTGTCCGCCAGGGAAAATATTTTCTAGCCTGAGGTCATTTTTTATTTTTCCCTAAATCCAGAGTGCACCTTTTATGAGGAGCTCCATTAACCCCCGCCCCTCATTAAAACTCAATTTTTGTCAAACTCTGCCTTTTGTAAAGAGGCAAGCAAATATAAACTATAGTTGAGAATCGTTCAGTCGTAAGACACAATTTATACTTCTTGAAAGAGTACCTGGACGGAAAGTCTATAATAAAGCATGGGGAGCGCAATGGCCATATAAACGAACCCGTAGCAAGTAACACCCTTACCCGACTAGAAAAGATTCCGGTATAAGCAAAAACAGTCTGGTGTTATTTCCAAGTTATTCGTCCCTCAGATTATTTGTAGAATCATGGCTTTAGTGTGTAATCTGCCCTCATATTTAAACCATAGCTGAAGAGAGGATATATGGATATTTTCGAAAGTGATGCAGTAGCGGTAACTGAACTGGAACTCGCGACATCAAGGCAACAGTCCATGTTGGGCTATATTAAACTACGAATAAACAGGGCTATCTTACCACATTTATAGTCGGTTGAGTCAGAAGCTGTTTTCATATTATACATCGGTTAATTTATTTACTCGTTTTAAAAGTCGAAATCGTCTAATGCGCATTTTCCCGCCTAGCCGCAACTTTACGAAACCTTACGTTTCCCGGCAAAACTAACAATGTTATCCGTTTTGTGTATAATTATCTTAAACATCGTTATTGCAATGGTATAGCTTGTTTTATTATCTTTGGGTTTCAAGCATTTTTGTTGTTTTCGTTATGGAAGCCATAATCTGTATTTTTGTGTTTATTTCCTAGAGGAATGAACAAAATACAGGAGATATGAATGACAGGCAATAGAAAACGAATGGTGTGTGAGAGAGAGAGTGCACAATAAAGAAAAAGGGAAATAAAAAGAGAAGGAGAAAGAAAGGGAAAAGAGATAAAGTGTGTGTATATATATATATATATATATATATATATATATATTTCATGTATCCACATGCAATGTTATAAGGAGATGTAATATATTATGTATTTACTTCAACAGTGATTAGAGTTAGGTAGTAACGTATATAAATATATTTATGGCAATTAAGCTACACAGCCACTTCCGCGTTTCATCCCCGTAGGAAATCGTCAGGCTAACATTTTGAGCTTGTGGATTGCTTACGGGGATGAAACACCAAAGCCTCTGTGTAGCTTAATTGCAATAATTATATTTTCATAACTTTTTCTTACCCTCTCACTCTATCTATCTATCTATCTATCTATCTATCTATCTATCTATCTATCTATCTATCTATCTATCTATCTATATATATATATATATATATATATGAGTATGAAAAAATATCTATGACAGCTACACAGAGGCGTCCATGTGTCATTACCACAGGAAATTATCAGGCAAAATGCGGGGACTTTTTTTCTGTTGGCGATTGCTTTGATGTTTAAGTAGTGTTTACTTTAGCTAACTAAGCAATTAGATTCGTTATAATTGTTCCCTCTCGGGCTAATATTTGCATTGGCCAATAGCCGAACTCTTCTCAAACAAAAGCTCGGCTATCCTTTGCTTAACACATTTATATTTTGTTTGGTGCACCTGGTTTTTAAATGCGTCAAAATTATAGGTGATCTTATTTAAACACGTGGTGACTAAAATAAGTTATATTTTCTATAGATCTCGTTATTATTTGCTGCTTTCAACATTTATTTAGTTTAGTCTTTTTATTCGTTAACTTATTACATTTATTTATTATTTATTTGATGGCCTCATGAAAACAGAACAGTGAATACATTCACCCCAAAAGAGAGGATACTGCATGATAGGATCGGTAATATACTATCCTACCCCGCCTCATAAAAGGCGACAAGGCCTGGGAGAATGGTCTTATGAGAACTAATATTCCACCCACTCCTCCAAAGCAGGAGGTAATACTTGGGAGGATTGCCCATGATGGAGGAGCATATACTACACTGCTCTCCAAAAAAGAGCTAATGTCTTTGATGAGGGCCTTGTGACAACAAAACATACCCTGCACTACCGTCATGAATTTAGCATTGACAGATAGTACAATAGTGTATTAGTAGAAGTGATAGTATAGTTTCGGCTTCAGACGAACATACACAAAATTGCCATCAGTAATCGATTAAACTGATATTATGATATTAAGAGATACGGATCTGAAAAGTGTGCTGTCTTGATACGGTTGGGTTTAGGCATCACGCCTGATCGATCGTTTTCAGAGGTTAATATTTATGCAATTTAGTTAAGTCCTTTTAATTGTTTGTTATTGTCATAAAGCTCTACCTGAAAGGATATGGCTCACATTGTATGTGCAAGTTCTCCTATGATTCTGACTGTTGCGATTTTGAGAAGATTATTTGTTATGCTATACATCTGTGAGTGTCTCGTATTAGTAGAAAATACTATCAAACTGCTTGATCGTTAATTATACAAGAGCTATTATTAATTATCTTATTTAGATACTTTACATTGCTATGTGCGCTGTAGATACTATACATTGCTATGTGCGCTGTAGATACTTTACATTGCTATGTGCGCTGTAGATACTTTACATTGCTATGTGCGCTGTAGATACTTTACATTGCTATGTGCGCTGTAGATACTTTACATTGCTATGTGCGCTGTAGATACTTTACATTGCTATGTGCGCTGTAGATACTTTACATTGCTATGTGCGCTGTAGATACTTTACATTGCTATGTGCGCTGTAGATACTTTACATTGCTATGTGCGCTGTAGATACTTTACATTGCTATGTACGCTGTAGATACTCGAATTTAGCCTGTCTGGTTATCTTAGAATTTTCCTAATTAGAGCATAACCAAACACTCGAAATCCAAAGATGTCCAGCGGAAACACTAATGTATAGTATTGGGTTGGTCAACAAGTTAGTTCGTTTTTTAGGAAGGAGGAACCCAAACATAAATTTAAAAAACTAGCTCGATTTAGAAATCTTGAAAATGTCTGCGATTTATCTGGTTGTCTAACGACAGTCTTCAACTACGGCTTTCATATAGTCACTGTCGATAATTTTTGGAATTAAGAAAACCATTTTTGGCAAACCCGTTCTGTAACAGCATTCTCCCCATACATATGACAGATCTTTATATAGGTTTCTGTGGCTTTTTTTTCTTTTCTGTAGTAAAAAGCACCAGATGTCGGTAGTTCTCTGTTTGATCTTCCATTTGATTGTCTGAAATACAAGGAAAAATGTAAAAACATCTAACAAGAAGCCTATTACACACCGACGTGAACATACTACTCACACAAAATACAGGATCTTAAGAATCGGGATATAAAACTATCTTTAGTAGGCCGAAAAGATGCGATAAAAAAAAAACGCAACGAACTTTTTGGCCAAGTCAATATTTCAATAAATTATATATATATATATATATATATATATATATATATATATATATATATATATATATATATATATGTATTCTGGCAGCAAGTCGTTTATTAGACATGTATCGTTGAAGACCACGGAGTTCTCCCTAGTTATGATCTTTCGGGCTAGTTTCTCAACTCGGCGAGCGATTCGTCGGGTTTCTGGTATCAATTGATGGATCATGGCGCCTAATGTTGTGTCTTGGGCCATTTCTCTAGCGCTTTCGGTCTCGCGACAGTCTTCAGGAGGTTGTGTGTTTCTGTTGTTTGTAAAGAGCCGTATTTATGGTTTCATTTTTTTGGTATATCTAATTATTTTCATATGTGTATAGACATATATATATATATATTCTTTTATTTACTTATTTATATATATATATATATATATATATATATATTTCTTCTTTTATGGCATATTTTGTTTTCAAAAATACACATTACTATAGCCACGAAGATCAAATGTAAAATATTATGAAATTACTCATATACACTACTTTATAAATGCTTTTCATAAAAAAATAAAAATTATGTGAAAAGCGCACTAATTAAGGCTGGTAATTCAAGCTAGTCATATAAATAAATTCTTTGTAGATGCCCATAATGCAAATAGAAAAATCACCTTTTAAAACTCAATACTTATTTAAACGATATTGAGAAAAACAACATACCAGTTGATATGTTTCACATTAGGACTCGCACTGCCAAATGTGTGCAGACTTTTATTTCAAAATGTCAACATAACCATTAAAGGCGTTCCACGTGTAAGAATGCGATGTCATATCCTATACCGTGCTCGTTTAAAACAAAACTTTCATTTTGCCTACGAGGATTCTGGCTCCTACGGGCCTAAATTCTAGTATATGTTACATTGTTTTAAATATGGAATTGTGTATTACGTAAATACGTAGTTAAAGCAAAATACATTGTTCTGGACTATTAAAATAATTTCCAATGCTATTAAAAATGTTTAACCGTTTATTGATTTTTATTACTATAGTTTGTTTCAATTCATGTTTTCAAACATGACGCTAATACTAAATGTATTACGTCAAACCAAAGCTATAATTAGTTCGTTAATGTAATGTTTTAAGCTTTTAAAAATAAAGTCCAAATAGCTTAGTTTATAGAACGTCAGGCTTAAGATCTCTAGGTTTCAGTTTCGATTTGCGCTTTAGTTGTGATTTTTTTTTTTTTTACTGTTACTTCTATATTCGTTATTTTAACAAAATAATTAAAATCTCTGTTATGTCGAAAAGAAACAAATTCCGCAATGTATTTTTTTACGTTTCACAATATTGTGACAGACACAATAAGATATGAGATAAAACATTAATCTAGCTCTAAGCTATACACTGCCTTCACCTATCATGAGTTTGGCGATTTTGTGATGTAAATGATCAGATTTTCCAATCTCACTACATAATGATACATCGATTTCGATTTTAAAAAAAATTTTTTTTTAAAAAGTAGTTCACCCCAAACAAGGCAGGCCGCCACTGTAGACGTAAGGGGCTACTGTGAAAAAAGAAAAGGGGAGAACGTTTGGGGGGTCAACCTAAATTCGCAGCGAGATGTCTGTTTACATTAGTTTTACATTTCTGCATGTCTGTACTGTCGGGGAAACAGGGGGAAGGGAGGGAGTTCCAGAGTCCAGCAGCACGGGGAAAGAAGCTATTTTAGTAGAAGGCTCTCCGACATCTGGGAACTTCCACAGTGAATGAATGAGATTTAGTGGATTGTCGAGTTAGTCTAGTGAATTTACGTCGAGGGGGCACTAGAGTAGCCAATTCATCGGAGCATAATCCATCGAAGTATTTGTAAAACAAGCGCAAGGATGCTACATTGCGGGACAGGGACTGGAGCTTGGTTGACAGTGAGGAACCTATTAGGTTGGCGATTCTTTCTTGGACCTTGTCAAGGAGGAAGAGACTAGTAGACGATTGGACGACTTTTTACCCCAGTCACAATGGAAATTAAAAAAAAAACATAACAAATGATAAAACAATAACGGAAATGTATTGTTCCCCGTCACGAACACATTATTTATCCGCCATCAGTGAATTCGAAAATAAAACAGGGATCGATTAGAAAAGGATTGAGGATAGTGTGATGTCGTCAGATTATCAACTGCAACGAGGGACGAAGAGCCGGATTAAAATGGCTGAAGATAATCCGCGATAAAATCATCTCCGATGCTTAGGAAACGTGACGGTTTATCCTGGATTCATCTGTCGGCGAGCAACAAACTCGATACTTATAGTTACGTTTCTAAGCGACCCTTTTTTTACTTATTGGGGAGTCACATACGCACACACATGTACGGCATAAAAAGAAACTGGAATCTGAAGAAAGATCTCAATCATACGAGTAATTATAGGAGCAACTGGACTAATTAAAAATAATTTTAAAAACAACCCAGCGCATATACCCGGTAAACCAAGTGCAAGAGAGATACAAACAATTGCACTTAAAGGGACGGGATTAATCTTTAAAATATGTTTCGGCTAGAGTGTTTGAAATAGCCGGTAGGATGCCCCATACCCAGCATAACAAACAGATTTTTTTTATATAAAGAAAAGTGTGTATATATATATATATATATATATATATATATATATATATTACTCTTAGTTTAATACGCCCGTAGCGATTCTAATACAGATGCACTCAAAATGGATGTTCATCAAAATACGACGCATTAATAATATTAACATTGCTTTTTTTTGTAATTGCAAGAAAGAAGTGGACAACTGATCTTTGAAAGTCAATTGAATAACCAAACTTTAAACTACGTCAAAATGAAGATTTTGAATGCAAAACGCGACATACGCCATTTTAAAAATTTCAAATCTATCAAACAAAAAGTGTTGAATTTCACCAAACGACCACACCCCACAATCAGTAATCACATGATGCAATGTTTGCATGATTTTATTTGCTTTAAATTAAAATAAACTTTTAGTTGAATTTTAGGTCTAATATAATCGTCTGTTTATTTTGATGTTTCGATTCATAGAAATTGGATTTATCGCGTTTTGCATTGTAGCTCTTCATGGGTACGCTTATTTTGTTTTACTCCTATTACATCTGGCACTTTGAGTAGGTTTTCCACTTAAGTTTTCGATAGAAAAAATGTAAAACAGATACAGAATGCTTAAAGCGCTGTCTTTATAGTTCTACTGTAGTATGAGCATGTTGGAGCTGAATAAATTAATCAGACCGAGAGCTCGTAATCACGATTCCGATTCTCGGCGTAGATGTACTCGCATCTCTAAGCCACACCGAACAGCTGTAATACAAACGAAACGGCTGTCTGTACATGGCTGAATTCTCTCTCTCTCTCTCTCTCTCTCTCTCTCTTTCTATCTAAACACACACACACACACAATATATATATATATATATATATGTTGTTAAGTTGTCCCACAGTAAATAATAAATAAAGGAAGTCAAGTCGAGGGTTGGTTTAACAAGTGTATTAACAAAGTAAGAAACTGACTAGCTCTTGGCTAGACAGTTACAAGACTGTGCTTTGTCTTCAGTTACACGCATTATTTATAGTGACAACCGGTGCAGTTTCTCCCGTGTAAGAACGGCCGGTGTAACAATATATATATATATATATATATATGGCATAATATTGTGAGGTAATATAATATATATTTTTATATTTTCAGTGTTTACTTCAACAGTGCTCTGTACGTGAATAGAGCTTAGTTGTAGTTGTATGACAAGTAAGCTGCCCAGGGACGTCCATATTTCATTCCCGCAGAAGATAAACAGGCTAAATGCGCAGATATTTTCATAGCGTTTCCTTTAATATAGATAAGAAGCAACAGATTAACAAATTCTGCGCATTTAGCTTGATCATTTTCTTGCGGAAATGAAACATCAACGTCTGAGTAGCTGACTTACCATAAAAGTATGTATATATATATATATATATATAATAAATATGTGTTATTGTTTATTATCTATGTACGTATACATTTCGTCCTTTTTAAATCGGGACTCATCAGCATAGAGACATGACTATTCACTACCGGTCATGCGATTCGAAACCTCGGACTACAAGTATTTTTCAACTCAAATCGGACGTCTTTAACCGCTCGACCAATTTTAAACAGCGAATAAACGATGATAATTTTAACACTTTATCGGCGGCTTAACGTCTAAGCATTCTACTTCTTTTACGGGAAGGAACGATGCATTATAAAGCAAGTGACGTCATGCTGTGTTAATACTACCATTACAGTGCTCTACTTTTTCGAGGAGCGACAAATAATATATATATATATTATATATATATATATATATATATATATATATACATATCCTTAAAAACGTAAATTATATCCAGCCCTGAAATACCATGGATAGCGTCACTAATAAAATAAAAACATGTTTTTTTTATACAGTACTAACCTTCAAATGGCTCGTGTCAAAATTTTGAGCCCAAGCGAATTATTAGTTCGCGTTATGAATCGTCTGTTCCATTTTTTAATGGATGACGTCATCTTTGTGCTACGCAAACATTTAAGACGTCATACCAAATGCCTTCCTGTTTTCTTCAATTTGTTTCAGGGGATTACGTCCTTACATTTTGTCGACTTCCCTTTATTAAGATAATAAAGGATTTACGCAGTAGCTTCCAACTATGTTACCGTGGATGTCCCCACTACTGTTTGACGTCATCCATTATTCACAGGAATAAGCAAGATACTAAACAAGATAACCAACAAACAAGCAATATTTTTGGTTCTATATAATATATATATATATATATATATATATATTATTTATAAAATAATTATGTACAGACGCGTATTTTTGCAGCGTGACTGAATTTTGGCGCGATTCGAACCCTAAATCAGTTATTGCAATACGGCGCCCTTACAGTTATGCAAGGGAACTTCTAAAAAAATACTGCACATTTCATCGCTCATAAATGTTTAGGGCTATAGAAACGAGTGAATGAGTATAATTATCTATGGTTAAGCATTTACCCAAATGCTATTAGGCAGCCCCCTCTTTTACATTGGGTTCCGTGCATTATATATAAAAATAAAAAAAATAATAAAACAAGAAAAAAGAAATATGGCATGGACGCAAACTGTAATTCAATCGAGCAACGTCGTTCCTTCCTGCTAGTGCTCGTTATATCCAGAGTTACGTCATTCCTTCCTGGTAGTCGTCGTTCAATCCCGAGCCACTTAGTTCCTTCCTGCTTGTCCTTTTTCAATCCCGAGCCACTTCGTTCCTTCCTGCTTGTCCTTTTTCAATCCCGAGCAACGTCGTTTCTTTCCTGCTAGTCCTTTTACAATCCCGAGCAACGTCGTTTCTTCCTGTTAGTCCCTTTTTCAATCCTGAGCAACGTCGTTTCTTTCCTGCTAGTCCTTTTTCAATCCCGAGCAACGTCGTTTCTTTCCTGCTAGTCCTTTTTCAATCCCGAGCAACGTCGTTCCTTCCTGTTAGTCCTTTTTCAATCCCGAGCAACGTCGTTCCTTCCTGTTAGTCCTTTTTCAATCCCGAGCAACGTCGTTCCTTCCTGTTAGTCCTTTTTCAATCCCGAGCAAAGTCGTTCCTTCCTGTTAGTCCTTTTTCAATCCCGAGCAACGTCGTTCCTTCCTGTTAGTCCTTTTTCAATCCCGAGCAACGTCGTTCCTTCCTGTTAGTCCCTTTTACAATCCCGAGCAACGTCGTTTCTTTCCTGCTAGTCCTTTTACAATCCCGAGCAACGTCGTTTCTTTCCTGCTAGTCCTTTTACAATCCCGAGCAAAGTCGTTTCTTCCTGCTAGTCCTTTTTCAATCCCGAGCAAAGTCGTTTCTTCCTGCTAGTCCTTTTTCAATCCCGAGCAACGTCGTTCCTTCCTGTTAGTCCCTTTTACAATCCCGAGCAACGTCGTTTCTTCCTGTTAGTCCCTTTTACAATCCCGAGCCACGTCGTTTCTTCCTGCTAGTCCTTTTTCAATCCCGAGCAACGTCGTTCCTTCCTGCTAGTCCTTTTTTAATATCGAGCAACGCCGTTTCTTTCCTGCTAGTCCCTTTTCAATCCCAAGCAACGCCGTTCCTTCCTGCTAGTCCTTTTTTAATCCCGAGCAACGCCGTTTCTTTCCTGCTAGTCCCTTTTCAATCCCAAGCAACGCCGTTCCTTCCTGCTAGTCCTTTTTTAATCCCGAGCAACGCCGTTTCTTTCCTGCTAGTCCTTGTTCAATCCCGAGCAACGTCGTTTCCTTCCTGCTTGTCCTGGTTTAATCCCGAGAAACCTCGTCCCTTCCTGTTAGTGTTCATTCAAACCATAAGCAAGTCGACTTTTTTGCTACTCCTCATTCAATCCCAAGACACATTTTTTCCTGATAGTCCTCATTCAATAAGATTACTGGAGTTTACTATTATATAGATTGTGCTAGTTGATTCGAATGTTTTCTGAGCTGAGTAAACACTATTGAGCGCATGTATTTGTGTATAATAACAATATTTTTTATCTTAAAATATAGTTCAGCATTATTGTTATTCTTCTAGCTAACGGTAAATAAAATTGACGGCGGTTTCATAAGACACACGGTGGGGGTAGCTCTCCAGAATTATTATTCAATACTTGACCAAAATAAAACGTCATATATGTCTATCAAAACCAAAATATTTATACTGAAACAAAGTGCCACAATGACGTCAGGACGCAATATAATTACACATGCTCAACAACAACTTCTATTCATTAAAAGTTACCCCTCCCCCCCTTGTTCAGGGTCAGACGTCTTCTTATATTACACAAGCTCATTCCCTCCTTCTCACTGTTCATCGGGCCAGCCGTCTCTAAATTCACATTTATGCGGCCTTGTCCAATCAGTTGCTTCCAAGTTTTCCTTGGCGGGTCAACCTTCCTGCAAGTTGACATCCATGCTTCTCCTACGGTTTATCCAGGAGGCTAAACGTTTCACATGACAATACTAGCGTAATCGATCAACTTTTAGAATAACCGTTATGCTAGGAATATGCAGTACTCTTGTTGCATACCCTTTAATGTCTCGTACCTTTTCTTCTTCCTCGCGCAGGACTGCCGTCTCGATGTCGTTTAGTGGTTGAGTTCTTTCTTCGTTTCTGTACTGCCATGAACATCGCCGTCCGCTGTGTCTGCAACAAAAAACCTTCCTAACACGATTCAAGAGGCAAACAATCTTTTAAATGTTGATTAGTTTTATTCAGGCGTGAGTTAACTGTCGCTCTTGGAGATGTTTCATTAACGTTAAGGGAGAGATCAAATTACTACTTTATCGTAGTTAATTCCTAGCTATAGTCCTTAGCCATTCGAGGAGGGGAGAAAAGGAATTTCATGCCTGTATTCTCTTAGGGAAATAAATTCTCCTTACAGATAGGTAAGTTGGCAGTGAAAAAGCCAAAATTCAACATTTGAAAAAATATTAAGAAATGGAGAGTGGGGGAAAAAGTACGTGGACAAAAAGATATGGGGTTTGTCGAGATGGTAATTGTCCGTTGATAAGGTGTCCAATGAAAGGAGATTAGATGAAGAAGAGAAAGTTTTTTTTTGTAGAGGTAGCAGCATCCTTAAAAAGCCCATCGGAACAATCTAAATCTCCTTTCATTGGAAGAAGAAAAATGTGTTCGTAGAGGCAGCAGCATACCATCTGGACAAACCCCATACCTTTTTTACACGAACTTTTTTTCCACTCTCCATTTCTTAATAATATTTTTTCAAATGTTTAATTTTGGCTTTTCCACTGCCAACTTATCTATCTGTATAATTCCTCTAAGATTTCGATCTTTGAAAAGCCTTGGAAAGAATAATAAACATAATGTTATCAAAGAATATACCTTGCATTGAACAATCGAAGTTTGAAATAAATCTGGACATTCGTACATGCTTATCACTCTTCTTTCTTCTATCTTTATAATTGCTATATCTCGTATATTGAGCTTAAACCATTTCACTATAGGTTCTATCTACTAAAAGTTTACTTTTAGTTTCATATTTGATTATATATATATATATATATATATATATATATATATATATATATAATGTATGTATGTATTATACTATTATTTTCTACTAGTTAGCATATACGATAGACGTATTAAAAAACGCACTAAATTTAGTTTACCATGTAAAGAAATAAAATTGGGTGAACTTTAAACCTGAACATGTGCCGCAATACTTGAGAGAATTCCAAAAACTACCTAACGAATATACCCATTGAATCAAGTGCAAGATAGATGCAAACAATGTTTTTCTTAAAGGGACGGTTATAATCCTTAAAAAGTTCATAGGAACGAGTCGCTTTAATATCGGGTGAATATTTGCATCTGGATTGATGCCCCATCCCTAGCAAAAACAAAAGGATAAGAAAATTAAAAAAAAAAACGAAAGAAATATTGATATGTGGTACTTTATTTACACTTGATCCATGTTCGTCAATAGTGTCTATTGTGTTGTTATCTGTCTCTAGACCAGAGTGAAAGCAAGTGTCTTGATACTTTTTCTCGTGACGAGTAATTTTCAATAGTGAAGTTCTTGAAAACGATGATCTCACATAAAAGTATACTTTATTTAGCTTAACATAACATTTCCTTAAGCTGTAATCCATTAATCAATACTCTTTATTTAGCTTATCTTACTTACTTAATTAAATAGTGCTTCCGAAAGATAATCCCCATATCGAATGTAAGCGATACTATTTCCTTAACGCTTATCTGACGTCTTTCTTAATAAAAATATAGCCAACGCTAACGCTACATATTTTTTATCACATTAACCAGAAAGATTGTTTCACTTTTTTTCACACCAAACAAGGCATTTGTCCGCTACATCATAGGGGGTTACGTTGATAGGAGTTAGGTTTTGAGGGGACAGCCTGAGTTGGGAGCTGAGTAGCAAGATTTTTGTTCACATTATATTCAAATTTATACATGCTTGTATGGTCAAGAAAACAGGGGGCAGCAGGAGAATTCAAAAGTTAAGCGGCTCGATTAAAATAAGCTATCGGGGTAGAAAATCGTCCGGCACCTAGCGACCTATACATTGAAGGGGTGAGATTTTGCTGCTAGTCGAGTCACTCAACAAATATCTATTTCCGTATAGAATTGAAGTTTACACGTGTCAATCATACCTATTAACAGTATGCTTACTTTTAAAAGTTGTGCTCGACTGCGTTTCTGCCTCTGGTTCCTGTCTATAAAACCTTCTTAGAAAAAACTAGTATTTCTACAAACACTACAAAGAACTCTCCCTGTCTACCTTAAATCAAACGAAACTTCTATGAAAAGGGTGTCTTACCAAGAAATGTGTACTTGTGCAACAAATAACTGGGGGAATGCTTCACTACAGACTACACCATTGTTATTTTCAAGTCAAATATCAACAAATATCTGTCGAGTCGCTCTTTGAATTAATCAAACATCTTGTGTAGTCTTTCCATACTACTATTCAATAATCCAACTAACATGTTTATTTACCCTTATCCTCGAGTGATCTTTTACTTTAGTAAGTAGTGAACTATTAGAATAAACAAAGACGTTGAAAATACTCAAATTGAAGTGATACAGATATCTCACACGATGGATAGGTCGCGGTGTTCATATAGAGAGAAGAAAGAAGATAGTGAAAAAAATGGGAAGACAACGGCTTTAACTACACATACTTAAAGTTTAGTGAATTTTGGGTGAAATTGAGGGACAGAGGAATTTAGCCGAGTAAGAACAAGCCAGGTACAGGCAGAAGTAAGGATATATATAATAGACCCCGTCGTATCGGGTGACCCCTCCCTCTAAAACAATGCCAGCCAAGGAATCGTTTATGTAATTCACAACCTTTTAACCAATCTAACCTTATTTAGTACACAAACTTCAGTCTTTCTCTGACTTGTTCACTTATGAATGTCCAACGGCCTTATTTTATCGCTGTTCAATGCAAAGCACCCCTAGGTTTTAAGATGTGGCACAGGGCCAAACTGGGTTGAATGAGATATAGGTAGACTGTCGTTTTTTTTGTCTATTCTCTAAACTAGTTTAAATTCCAAAAAAAACAAAAACATTCACCTACTTAATATTATGCTTGACGTTTTTGATTAACAAAAATATGTGTACACATTCATTAGCTGGGGTGGGGATGCTGAACAATAAACTGCTAAGTGTGGTTGTCAGTAGGACTCCCCCAAATATATCTAGGTACCCGCTACTCAGTTTTCTGGGTTATTTAAAGGTCCGAAAACAAGCAAGAGAGTTTCTAACTGGGGAGAAAAGGGGGATTATTTGGGATAAAAAAAGAAAGAAGCTGGATGGGATTCAGGGGCATAGATTGTGTGGTGTCCTCCAAGATAGGTACCATTTGGGGGCGGGAAGGGACAACATAAAAATGGAGAGTGGGCATCTCGGATGATAAGCACACCTAAATATCACACCTAGCTTTATAACGTGTAGAAGTAACAATAACTCTTACCCATGCCCTGATTTTTGCTGTAATGCCACTCTTCACTTGCTCTAATGCCACTCTTCACTTCAGGAATAGCATGGTGATTGTTTTGATAGCCATTATCTTAAAGATTATGCCAGTGCTAAATATGATTTTTTTAAAGTATTGTGAATATTAAACCCAATCAGGATTACACCTCTAACTGATGAGACGATCACCAAAGTGCTCCTAGAAATTATTTAACGACGATAAAACCGATGATTGTTGCACATGCATAACTCTTAGTATATCAACAAGACAGACAGAGGCTGAAGGTTATTTATAGAAAATATGGTTGTATCGAAGAAAAGATCGTGAATTGTTTTAACGATTATATATACAGAATTTAAATTTTTTAGAGAAGACTTCACTCTTTATTTACTAACGCGAATATCCACAATTCAGACAACTTGGCTCTTTGGTTAAGAGCAAAATGTAGTATCTGTTCCGATGGATACTGCACCCCATAGACCGGTGTCGTCTTGGCCTTCAGGTCTTGATTCCGCCGGTGTGTGGGTTTGTCCTGTGCAGTTCTAGGAGGTCCACCCTCCCAGGCGTTGCCTCCCCTCTTTGGGGAGGAGTAAGTTTATTGCTTACTGTCTGAGGCGCCCTACCGGGAGAATGCTGACGGGGCTGCCCAGACATTTTTTGTAGGCCAGAGTGCTCAAATTCTCGGGCGCTGGCCTTTCAAACCCAACTTTCGGACCTTGTGTCACATTTTACCGCCGTGAGAGGTAGATAAATAAATTTATGGACACATTGCGTTATGAACGGGTCAATCTGCGTCCACTACTCAGGTCGTGATCGTCGCAGTGTCAGCCGTGTTGTCTTAGTCGGTTGTGCAGCAGAAGAATTCTCATTCCAAATAAAACCACAACTTCAGTTTAGAAACAGATAACATAGGTTTATTGTTTCTAGGTTACAATGGTACCCGTTTTCTTAGGGAAATGGCAAACTTGTAAATGAGATTTTTGCCCGACCAAATCAAAACAAGGACTCACTTTACTTCAAGAGGTACACCGACCCCACTGACTACAATCCCCGAGAAAAATCTAACTTACTGGCCATCTCTTTGAATATATCTCGGTCATCCCTCTCCGACCGAACAGAGGGAGCACCAATATATTCATTTAAGATAACAGTCAGACACTACCCACTTAAAAAAGGTTCATCTGTTGACAAATCTAAGAACAATATTTTTTGGAGTCTTCATCTTAGCATAATTCATCGTTTAAGAACATATTTTGATTTTGAAATAGAAATACAATTCTGGGTAGCCAAATATAACAGGAGATATTTTCGATTTATTTTGTGCCTCCCTATTTCTCTTGGTCGAATATCTCTCACCTGCAACAAGTTTGCTATTCGCAAACAAACAACGTGCATGTTTACAACCGCATAGTGCATGTTTACAGCGTTTCTTTTTAAAAATAAAAGCTGATTACATGGGTTTTCTTAAAGTAAAAAAATAGATTTCAGTGACTGCATACTTATATCTAGTTTGCTAAAACATGCACTTAACTATGAAAAGAATACGACACCATAGTTAAGTATATTTAAATATTTAAATTAATTTCTAGTGGTACAAAATTTTATTAAAGCAAGGAATATAGACGTTTGTGACATTTTGGGGCGTGAAATGAAATTGTACAGTGTAAAAACGAGAGGGAAAAAACAATACATAAATATACTAAGCCGGCTTTCGCCCACACTCAACAGAGTGTGGGCGAAAGCCGTCTTAGTATATTTATGTATTGTTTTTTTTCCTCTCGTTTTTACACTGTTCAATTTCATTCCACCCCCAAAAATATCACACACGTCTATAATACTTGTTTTAATATTTAAATTTATAAAAAAAAACATATATGAATATATATGATAAACAATTAATATAAGTATATATATATATATATATATTAAAGATATAATATATAATTCTATATAAATATATACAAAATAATATCTATAATAAACATAATTAAATATATCAAGTTATAAATAAACATATTACATTATTTTAAATTATATAACACAGAAAATATCATATAATATTAGATACTTATTTTATTGTATTACATTATACTATATTATTATATTATATTTATTTAAGTTTATTATAATATAAACATAGAATAAATACATATAAATAAAAGATAATATATAATTGTTGTGACCTGATCCAAATTCCCCCATTGGTCAGGTCACTATAAAGTCGACACCTATTCCCTTACCAAGATGAACCATTTAGCCCGTCCGTCTAGACCCTTTAATGGCGACCAACTTATTGTAATTAAATATTCTTAATACAATTCCTTTTCTTTTTAATTCCTGTCTAAGTTTTTTTTTTATTTACTTATTGTTATATGGTAAGAATAACAATAATATACAAATAAATATAATTATTCATACATATATAACAAATAATATATATAATAAACATATAAATATATAAGAATGTCTTTACTCTCAAAAGTATACGACATCAATGATGTTATTAATAAGACCAACATTTGCCTTAATTTCCTGTCGAATCATTTCCATTAGTTTATCAATAAAAGAAAAGGAATGACATTTTCACATCATTTTTCAAGCAACAAACAAACTTATTCTAACACTTCGAGTAATATTTTCGCATTTTTTTCCTTGGGGAAATGGAGGGTGGCCGAACGGTTTTACCACTGGTGTATATCGATCAATATGATCACAGGGAAAGATCTGGCTCTCACCTAACTTTGATGACGGTATAAAAGAAAGGAAAATAACGAACCGGTTCATGGATTTTAAACCCCAAACAATAAAACATCAATATATGTGTCATTTTTATTTTGTTTTTATAAGAAAGGAAAGAGAATTACCGGTTAACGGTTGGGTGATTGGTTTTTCAAACCTCATCAATATTTTATTTTCCTTTGATTTAATGTCAGCGAGCGAACAGACATTTAAATATAAT
>OY744544.1:29664640-29684640 GCA_963556195.1 Sepiola atlantica
GCCCAAATAGATGAAACCCTATCAAACTAAATCAATAAAAAAATCGCATGAAGAAATATAAAAATAAAATTCCAATCCAAAAGGGAAGGTGTCTTGAATAATAACACAAAAAATATCTGCGGTGCACCCCCAGAAAATAAATAAATTAACATCCTAAAAATGAGTTTATTTAATATACATGTTTATCGAGCGTCACAGACCAACCGACATGTTTTTCAAAACTGATACATTCGGTATATTGTGTTTGTGTGTCCGTTTTATATAAATGCATGTATGTGCATTCGTATATATGCCAATGTGTTTATAACTGTTTCGGTGCTCAAAGAAATATTTCTTTCCAAGCACCCCTAACAAATTATCTGTATGACTCACCTTGACTACCTCAACTATATATTTTAGAAACGAAATTACGTTAACGATCCAGAAAAGCTATACACTTAGGTATATGAATGTATACAGTGATAGATGTAAATATGTATGTAAGATATATATATATATATATATATATATATATATATATATATATATACAGGGTAGGCAAAAATAAGGGTCCTATTTTTAAAAATTCATAACTTTTTTATTTTTATTTTTTTTTTTATTTTTTTAGAATAAGTAAAGGACCCCTTCCGAAGCAAGCATGAGCCGTATTAGCCCTAAGGAACGTACCCTCATTTAGAAAAAATCATTTTTGCTTAAAAAACTCAAAACAGTGTAAAAAACAATACTTTAGTTTTTGTAAGTTTTAAGAAGTGTTTTTCGGCTAAAATTTGTTTTGTTTATTTCAAAAAATTTCGGAAGGGTCAGTCTACATACACATAAAGTTTTGTGAGTTTAACTTTTATTTTGTGGAAGTTATTCAAATTCAAGTTATTCAAATTTAAAGATAGGACCCTTATTTTGGCCCACCCTGTATATATATATGTATATATATAATGTGTGGGTGTTTCTGCGTAATTTCTATAATGTTTAATTATTATAATTCAATATCGTAAATGCCATGCGTTTTTCGTCGGGAATGAGAGGAATGATGAAAAAACGGGGATGGTGTCACGCATTGGCGGGGTAATTATATTATAATCATATTGGGGAGGGGGGACTTGTTTAAAATCAAGAAAATAATATAAATACAGACAAAACTTAAACCCCAAAAGAATACGATTTAATTAAATAAGCTGTATTTACTTAGAGGACAGATTGACCTAACAGGACACATAAAAGAATAACAATATATATTAATATAAAAAAGTGGTCGCTTACAGACTCGCAAACAAAATGATTACATAATTCAAAACCACGCACTCAAACAGCTTTTACTTTTAGCTAAGTTTAAATAACATATTGTTACGAAACTCTACCGCTAACAGACTAGCAAATAAATAATTCAAAACACACACAAGACTGTTTTATTTAATAGACAACCTGGTACCATATCACATAATATACACTAGAAATTAACGCTAATAGATACTCACAAACTGTAAATCCCACAATTACATATACTAATATGAATGACAAATACATAACCACACCACATCAAATTACAATCTCGAAAAAGGTTTTATTTCACAAATTATAGACACATATACTTTCTGTAACTAAGCAGAACACAAAATCTCCAATACAAAACAATGGATTCGATAATAAGATTTAGATTAAGATTTAATTGGAAACTAAAATATTTTAGAACACAGATTGTTTCAGAATTTCAATTAACAAGCAACTTTATAGTTCTAACTTTATTTTATTTATATATTTTTCAATCTCTCATCCTTTGTCTTTCTTTGATTAATTTATTCAAATTAATCGCTAAAGCAAAGAGGGACCATAGAATCGCAACAAAAAAAATAACATAAAATGTTTATTTTAATTTAATTTTATTATTAAATTATCTTGCTTGATTCTTAATGTTACATATGTTTATTTACTTAGTTTACACATATATTCCTCCTATACGAAAATCCGGAAGCCATTCTGGTAGGAAAACGAGGTTTTACTGACTTGTGAGTTGATTACAAATATGTATAAGAACCATTTGAGAGATTTGGATTTTCTTAATTATTTCTAGTATCAATTTTATTTAATCCAATTTTATATACGTATTTTATATTGATAAAGCTTGCCCCTTTTAAAAACCGTTTGTTCCATGACGATTTAAACCCGAATTAGTAACGGTACAAAGACGATTCAAAACCACAGGAAAGTGGTTGCTAACAGACTCGCAGATACCTCATAGTCAGCTGTTATACGTAAATAATCAAAGAACTATACCCTTTTTTATTTAAATAACATCATCTAAACGCATTTTCTAAATAGGTTAGCCACACTCTAAAAAATGTCTGGGCGTATAATTTTTACCATATTAATACCCAGCACATGGGCGTTCTCATTTCCGTGTTTTATCATTCTAGTCATTCCCGAATAGTAACATAATCAGTTTTTAAAATTGAATTATAATATAAGAAAAATAAGCAGACAACGACATGGTGTTATGCTTCAACCATCACCCACTTATCATTATTAAAATATATCTCTTGAAGCATACATGCAATTCTACACAAATCTCTATCTCTCGCTCTCGCTCTCTCTTTCTCTCTCTAGTTATAGATATATCTATTTTGAGATAGATATATCTATATATAGAAGGATATAGATAGATATATCTATATATAGATATATCTATATATAGATATATCTATATATAGATATATCTATAGATAGATATAGATATATCTATAGATAGATATAGATATATCTATAGATAGATATAGATATATCTATAGATAGATATAGATATATCTATAGATAGATATAGATATATCTATAGATAGATATAGATATATCTATAGATAGATATAGATATATCTATAGATAGATATAGATATATCTATAGATAGATATAGATATATCTATAGATAGATATAGATATATCTATAGATAGATATAGATATATCTATAGATAGATATAGATATATCTATAGATAGATATAGATATATCTATAGATAGATATAGATATATCTATAGATAGATATAGATATAGATAGATATAGATATAGATAGATATATCTATAGATAGATATATCTATAGATAGATATATCTATAGATAGATATATCTATAGATAGATATATCTATAGATATATCTATAGATAGATATATCTATAGATATATCTATAGATAGATATATCTATAGATAGATATAGATATATCTATAGATAGATATAGATATATCTATAGATAGATATAGATATATCTATAGATAGATATAGATATATCTATAGATAGATATATCTATAGATAGATATATCTATAGATAGATATATCTATAGATAGATATATCTATAGATAGATATATCTATAGATAGATATATCTATATCTATAGATAGATATATCTATAGATAGATATATCTATATCTATAGATAGATATAGATATAGATAGATATAGATATATCTATAGATATAGATATATCTATAGATATAGATATATCTATAGATATAGATATATCTATAGATATAGATATATCTATAGATATAGATATATCTATAGATAGATATAGATATATCTATAGATAGATATAGATATATCTATAGATAGATATAGATATATCTATAGATAGATATAGATATATCTATAGATAGATATAGATATATCTATAGATAGATATAGATATATCTATAGATAGATATAGATATATCTATAGATAGATATAGATATATCTATAGATAGATATAGATATATCTATAGATAGATATAGATATATCTATAGATAGATATAGATATATCTATAGATAGATATAGATATATCTATAGATAGATATAGATATATCTATAGATAGATATAGATATATCTATAGATAGATATAGATATATCTATAGATAGATATAGATATATCTATAGATAGATATAGATATATCTATAGATAGATATAGATATATCTATAGATAGATATAGATATATCTATAGATAGATATAGATATATCTATAGATAGATATAGATATATCTATAGATAGATATAGATATATCTATAGATAGATATAGATATATCTATAGATAGATATAGATATATCTATAGATATAGATATAGATATATCTATAGATATAGATATAGATATAGATATAGATATATCTATAGATATATCTATAGATAGATATATCTATAGATAGATATATCTATAGATATATAAGTAGATTTGAAGATATGTCTGTGGGTGTTCATTTTTTAATGTTTGTGTGCGTAGATATGTACTTAAATATCGGAAAGCGTCTTGTAATGATTTTGAAGGAGAAATGTTTGACGTCGACATGAATGTTTGCCGATATGTAAATGCTGTAGATTTTCTCATTTGTTCGTTTATTTTTATGTATTTTTTTTTTTTTCGGATTTATTTTTTCTGGATAGATGTATTTATTTTATATATCATCTATATATCTTTACCTTGTTTATCTACTCTTTTTTGGTGTGCAGTAATGTGTATTGGGTGTACGCATGTATACGTATAGGTTACAATTGAACGCTTCTAATATCCCTTCTTTCCTTCAGGAAATATTAAACATTTCAGCAGTATAGAACTCAGTCGTATGTTCAGTATCATTGCCGTGGCCTGAGAAAGCTTGATATTAAATATGGTCCTTACCGAAACATGTATGCACATATGTAGCAAAAATGTTTGTATAAATAACATATATATATATATATATATATATATATATATATATATATATATATTAGGCGATTCTTGGGTTACGGAAGTCTCGATCCACGATGTGTTATTGTTACAATACGATGCAGTTGTACGGGATAGAAAAATGCATCGTTACTGAAACTGTTTTTTCGTTCGTACGAATTTAACTTTCTTTAAACGCTGCGTTATACTTTGTTGTATTTTATTAAACCTTTTGCAATTAATCTTTCTCAAAAAGTGCATGTATGTCATAAATGTTTTGTTGATGATATAGATCATAGGATCACGAGTGTGTGACATCTGTAAATTTTTAGGCGTATTTAGACACGACGAAAATATGATTAGGACTAGTCCTCAGTCAATTCTAACTATCGTAATCTAAGGTTCTTTGTGTGTGTGTGTGGGTGTATATATATATATATATATATATATATATATATATATATAAGATTAATGTGAATTTATTTGAATATTTATATGCAATTTCATCTCGTCACGTATAAATAAGCGAGAAAAATATTTGCTTATTCAAGTCTCTGGACGATACTATCTCAAGTTCTGAGGTTTGACTCGTTAGTCTAGTGGTCTCCATCAATTCGCTGTTTTGATACCTCATTGTAATTCAGCTTCCTCTTCCAGTAGCGTGTTTCGAAGAACTGCATGCTTGTGGGACTCTCTCCCTGCTGACTGTTTTTCTCCTACCTATAATCTTGGTCTTTTTAAGACTAAGGTCAATAGACATCTCCTGTATTTTCGATAATGATTTTTGTTCTTTTTAGCTCCCTACATCAAGTGGATTCCTACCTTGTCTGGAGCGATTTCGATTATAAAAAAAGAAAGCAAATAGCAAGCAACTCAACTATTTCAGACGTCAGAAATGAATTCAAAAACAAATCTTCCACTCTATAATAAACAGTGAACAGGGTGCTTTTTTCTTTAGGTCATCATCGGTTTGTGTGAACGTGGTCACAGATAAAGATGCCACCCTTATGAGTACGGTAGACAACTAAAAATGAAGATAAGTCGACTCTATACAATACTATACGTAAATCTATTAACTGTGATCTTCATAAGTTAACAAGCCGCGCGTGCGTGCCCCCTCCCCTCTGTATGTGACTCGATGTGGCAAGTGTAAAATGCAATAAATTTGGGCAATTTCAGGCATTTTTGACCCCCCCTTTGAGGGGGCGCGAACCAGAATTTTTCTGAGGTCAAGGATGCTCATTTTATACCCAGAACAATTGCCTCCACATTTTGGCCAAGTTTCAGAGAAATTGAATGGATGGATGAAAAGTTACGGGGAAAAATGTAATTTTTTGCTATTTCGGGGCCTTTTGACCCCCTACGGGGATAACCAGATTGTTTTTCAAAAATCGAAGAATGTCACTTTCTAACCTGGCCAAAGTTACAACTTCATGCAAAATTTCAGAGAAATTCAATGGATGGTTGCGGAAAAAAATCCCGACGGACGGATGGACGGACATGCCTCTAAACATAAGTCCCCCGATTTTATAAATCGGGGGACCAAAAAACTATGTGCTAGTACACGCCTGACACAAAAAAAACTACGATGACTAAGTCCGGCATCGAGAGGTGAACAGCATCTAATGGCTACATTAAACGCTTATAAACACCACAGTTGAGAAAGTTTAGCTGAGTGTGCGCAGACTACCATTGTATAAGAAAGCTATGTAGAGCATGAACGAAAAGTACTACCGCTGTAAACGGATATTTAACAGCCGTTAGAACCTCCTGGTAGACGCTTCATATCGAAGTCCGCATCAGGCATTTCCACAGATTCACTAATCATTATTTTCGTGAAGGGAGATCGAGTTGCCTAGGCAACGTCAGTCTCGTTTCTGTCAAATGATTTCCTCTTTGTCGGGAAGTTGTATGAACAAACCCAACAAGCGCCGCTGTGACGTCAGTAGCGAACCTAATTCATGAAGCTGGCTTGCATCTGTTATTTAGCCTTCGCCGATATCTAAGCGATTAAAGTTACTGAATAAATCGTGTTTATACGGAAGTCTTATTCTTCGAGTTATTTAATTAAAGCAATGTAATACGCTTATCTTATACGGACGCGAAATCATCGCTACATTCAACGGTGATTTCGTGTAGGCATATTTGTTACAAGAACGTGGAATGTTATATTTTTCATTAATACACTCGTCGAAAAATGCTTAATGTCTACAAATAATAGAGTTAAAACAATATTGTGATCAATAGGGTCATTGGAAAAGACAGGGAAACAAGCAACGGTGTTTACAGCTGACGGGGGGGGGGGCTGTTGACGCCACGTCTTCAAGCTGTTTTCGTTTTATACTGTTTCTCTCACTACTTTTTCGTGCGTATATGTTTTTATTTAAAAATTTGTTTTTTAACATAGTTCACCCCAAACAAGGCAGGCCGCCACTGTAGACGTAAGGGGCTACTGAGAAAAAAGGAAAGGGGAGAAGGTAGGGGGCGGTCAACCTAGATTGGGATCTGCGCAGCGAGATGTCTGTTTACATTAGTTTAACATTTCTGCATGTCTGTACTGTTGGGGAAACAGGGGACAGGGAGGGAGTTTCAGAGGCCAGCAGCACGAGGAAAGAATCTATTTGAGTAGAAGGCTCTTCGACATCTGGGGACCTCCACAGTGAATGAATGAGATTTAGTTGATTGTCGAGTTAGTCTAGTGAATTTTCGTCGAGGGGAAAATGAAACAAAACTTATATTTTTATTCTTAATTAACACGACATATGAAAATAAACCTAACCATATGTGATTCTTTTATTGTATGGTTTGTTCAGTGCGCGTTTTATGCGTATACCTATACGTATATCTACACATACCTCAGTTGGGTATGCGTATATATACACATACTTAAATTACGAATGTGTATACCCCCCATCCACAACCACTTTAAAATGGCTATAGACACTTATTCCTAACACCCCCTCTTCCTCTTTTTCTTTTTCTTATTCTTTCGCCTTTTTTTTCTTTTGCGTTTGCCCCCCCCCCAACCCTCTCCTCCCGCTGCCCCAGCTTAGCGTTGAATAAAAATATGAATTATTGTAAAATTAAACATTTTCAACGGCCAATTAAAAAAAAAAATTGTCGCATGACTATTATTCCTCCTTCTGTTGCTTAGCTCCATTCTTCCTGGACTTCACCCATCAGGTTGGATCACAAAAACACATTCTGCCTGATGAGACCTCACCTCTTGATAGCTGTAGATCGATAACATCGACATGCCAGTGTAGCAGACTTATTACATGTTTGAATAAAACATTCATATATATATATATATATATATAATTCACTCTCAAACTAATTAACTGATCATTATGAACTTTGGAGCACACCTGCTAGGCGTAAGGGTTGTTAATGTGAGCTGTATTTAGTTTAATTTAGTTTTATCTAAAGTGGCAGCGATAAAGTGGGAGCTGTTTCTTAAAATTAAGAACCTTTGAATTTTTTTGTGAAATTTTAACAATACGTATTTGACACCATTTAATAAATATTCACGAAATTATTTTTAGTATGTAAAAGGATTTTAAGATGTAATAATATGGTTACGATCTCTTATCAGAAAATTGTAAATTTTCAGATTTCCATTAAATTTGATTCATAATCATTTAACATAAATGAATCAAGATTTTCTAAATGTCAATCTCTTAAGACTCCTTAAGCTTAAGCCTTAGTAGAAATGTTCGAGTATAACACGTATGTAATGGAATACGATACAAGTTTTAGTAGCTTTATATCTTATGTTCTTCGTATGGTAGACGTACCATTTTTGTTGAGCGAATTAATTTTACTCTTCATTGGAAATGTATTCTGGTTCAGTATATATCCAAGTGAACACGACCATCAGCAGCATCTGACTTAGAAAAATATTATATATTGTGTGTAACGTAAACAAGGCGACAACTGTTTTTTTATCAATTTAATCATAAAAGTTGTAGGTATATACTTCTTTGGTACTGATATCGATCCTGAACCAGGTTTCGTGAGGTTCGACTCGGAAGCGTTCGACTGTCGTAAGCAAACGCCCGAGAGTTGACGAGCCGATTTGTACCAGACGACAATGTTGATATGGTGCTGCGTCCTATGATGTTAATGTTTTGCTTGTTAGTTTGTTTTTTTTGTTGTCTCTTTTAGAAAATTTCTTGAAAATATAACTTACAATCACAGGACGCAGCACCGTATCAAAATTGTCATCCGGTACCATTCGGCTCAACACTCGGGCGTTCGCGTAGGACAGCCGAACGCTTCCGAGTCGAACCTCACAAAAACTGGTTCAGTACCACTTTTTTTAACAGGAGTTCTTTTAATACATCCTTCTTTACCGTTCTGGATGCCGAAACTAAACAGCGCATGATTCCTAACCCTAACAATTAAAGATATGTCGTTATTTTTGACGACATGGATATGGTATTTAGTATACCTCCTGTATTTCTGTTTATCTCCCTGTTTTTAGTTTTGATGGTGCAAATAAAAATAAATTTTAAAATTAAGATTCAGAACAACTCTTTCAGTAATATTTTACGCGGAATCAATTACTGGTATTAATTCTTTTAGAATTTGTAAAAAAAAATATATTTCGTATGCGTTTCCGCCGGACATTCATGAATATCAAATACGAAGTTTGAGCTTTTCACATTTTTATTTTAAGCCCAAGTGCCTCCGTCCAAGTACAACAGATCTGTTATAAACTGGGGAATAGAGGACCATATACTGTCAAGCCACTTTTACGATTATAAATAGACTGTTTCTATGTTGTTTTGTAATGACTATAGAACATACCAAATAAGATTTCTAGAGATTTACGTAACAGTAGATCGGATTCGTCCTTGACTAGGAAATAAAACAAAGTGTACTGTCAGCTGTCTTTTTCGAATTGTCCTGGACTGTTTCCCTGTTAGCATTATTACAACTCTACGAATAGCAATTGTGGCAATGTTGGCTTTAATGTAGCACCATGGCTGTAGACAAGGGGTATCCCTTGGGACCGGCACCAATGTGTCAATATTACTTGCTTTGGACAGCTGGGTGATCTTTGCCGGACTTTATGTGACGGCGGGACGATGTGTGACAATATGTGCACGTATGTGCAATGTCTCATCTTGTTATGGCCAGTGAGCAATCATCGTCTGACGATAGTCACTGTCGTCTGCTTCTGGGACTGGCTAGCCGGCTGTTTGGTCGGGACCATCGTGCTGCAAATCAAACATTATGTAATAATGGAACAAACCATTTTACTTTTTATATAAAAATATAATTTATATATCGAAAAGAAACATCTCAGAGCGCGCGACAAGACGCGTGCGTCTCTGTCAGAATTCAAACCAGTCTCTTGCTTCAATCTCTTTACCAGAGAGAGAGAGAGAGAAGGAGGGGAAGTGAGAGAGAGACAGAGGGATAGAGAGAGAAAGAGAGAGGGAATACAGCCGTCATCAGTGATTCAACAAATCTCTGGACAGGTTTTCTTTTGACTCTTGCTCATGGCTGGTGTCTCCAGCATTGTTTATATTTTAGCTGAGATCGGATTACACCGAATACCTCGATCAGTGAGCTGACATTTTTAGTGCAGCGAATTCACTTTATTTGCAACTCAAGTCTGGCGCAAGGGTAACGAATATAACGGGAAACACTTAGCTTCCCGAAAGATTACGCATTGGGCCACACAATAACACATCTGTAGAGGTCTACGCAAAAGACGAGATCCGTTTTCGACGCGGTGGGAAGGGTTAAAAGTATGTGCAGTGGTAAATGCATTTTTCGACTCTTTTGTGACTGCTTAAATGTGCTTACAATCTACTTAGATTCGTGAATATTTGGGAAAACCAGGTGATGTATGTAAAACGCGGTTCTAGTGGCTTAACAAATCAAAGACCGATAACACTATGCAAACACAACAACATTAGACATTCCTGTGCCGTCCGTTGTGATCTACACCGACAAGATAATGACTGTTGATGGCACATAGATTTCAGAATTTTATTCAAAACTTGAACATATAAAAACTCATCATCTAGATCTTCAGTTGTCCATTGTAGAACTAGGACCAATAGTACAGGTGGTGTTTCCTCATTTATCCCAGGCAACGCCGGGTGTGCTTGCTAGCATTGTATGAAGCCTTTAAGCCGAACTCTTTACGCTGAATAGACATGGTCTCTGATTGACAGCTCTCGTAACGGTGGTTCGAGCACAGCTGGCCATCCTTCCCGCTTCGTCTCTAGTTTGCTTAAGACCTGGAGCGATTAGAAGCGTTGTCGCGGCGTCGAACAGCTGTGTCATGTCTCTAGAAATATTGGTACGACCAGAGTATCAGTCGAACGGTGCCAATTGTCTGGGAGAGGATTAAGCAGGCGGCCGTATTATTTCTAGTTTTCAATAATTACATTTTCATTTCAAAAACTGCAGGCAAAATGTGAGAAAATAAAAGTAAAAAAGAGAGAAAAGAAAGAAAAACGGTGGGTGGGGGGGGGGGAGACATCGTGAAAAAAAAGATAGCGTTAACAATTGTGATAGAGTATGGGGTTCAATGACTAGTGCTCATTCGTATGTGCCTTTTTCCCATAATCTTATCTTTTCGATATATACATTTATAAATTTAGTAATGTCTGTAATTCGACACACACACACACACACACGTGCGTATACATATTGTTTACTGTCTTACAGCTTTTCAGTGTGGTTAGATATGCCGAGATAAAACCCGTCCGTCTAGTATTATTTACCTCCTCTTCAGGAGGTTAGGCATAAGGCCATTTTTATCTTACTCCCACAAGGTAAGATGTGACACAAGGTCGGGTCGGTAAAGTGAGGCTTAAAAAGCCAGCGCCCGAGAAGGTGAGCACTCTGGCCATTAAAAATTGTCTGGGCAGCTCCGTCGGCATTCCCCGGTAGGGACGCCTCAGGCAGTAAGCAATAAAATAACTCTTCCCCAAAGAGGGGAGGCCAAGCCTGGGGGGGGGGGGGGGGTGGACCTCTTAGAACTGCACAGGACAAACCCACAGACCGGCGGAATAAAACCCCGAAGAACAAGACAACACCGGTCTCCAACGAAATATCAATGTTCATATAAACACTGTCAACTGCCGAACAGTTCTCCATTCATTTTAACAATGAGTTTTGCATTATTCCTTATGGCAGTGGGCGATTTAAGTTACCATGCTCCTCAACGCGAGAAGGATTATATATATATATATATATATATATATATATATATATATATATATATATATATTACATTCAGTAAAAAAAATTATAACAAAAATGTTTTAAAATAGCACGATATTGTAGGACGAGATCTGTAATAAAAATATATTTTAATATTATAAAAAAAACACATCAAAGTTTGAGAACAAATTCTCGCAAATTAACTACACAATTAGTTTCTATTCACATACAATTGTTTCGGACTTCCACGAAGATGTGTGTAAATTTCAAAAATGCATTAGGTATTTATTTATTTATTAGAGCTATCATCAGTGCTTGTAAAAATAGAGTAACTTTCCAGACAAACAAAAACTGTATTGAATTCCACATTAATCTTTTTATATATATTATTTTATTGCCATAAAATATCTTGTTTTACATTATTCTTCAGATTATATGTTCAATCAGGTGGTTTACACCTGCACATACGAATCGGGGTGTTTCGTACCATGTGCGTTATCATTCAATTCGTTCATCATCGCTATACTTTTTTTCTGGAATTATAATCAAATATAAGATGACTTTTTTATTAACCGTTATTGTGTTGGTCGTAACTTTTTCCTTCTTTTAGACCTTCTTCTTTTAAGATAAATAACTTTCGAAAGTCTCACCTAGTTAATAGAGTTCGAAGAAATCGAATTGCGTTAATAACATTTAAGAAAATAAGGCAAACTGTGTTCGTTGTCGTTCTGTAATTTCAGATAAGCAAACGCAGTCATTGGTTAAATCTATCACAAATTATGTAGGTTAACCAATCAATGCACGTCTCGTGTATCGTATAAACATATAGAGTATTTAACTTACGCCGGGTTGACAAATTTGTAGAGATACAGAGAGTTCCTGCTTCATGAAGATCGTTTCTGCCTAGAAATCTATCTTTCTAGCCTTGCTGTGTAGAAAGAAAACGGATTACCATAGCTTGGTTATGAATAGAAACTGCTACAATTTATATGAATTTTATTCAGTGCAGATTCATCAACTCTACAGACATAGTCGGGAAACACTTACATAGAACACGATGCAAAAAATTATGAGGCAATAGACATGCATGTACTATAAAAGTGAGCTAAAGTTGGAGTATTTTATTTGGCCTAGTCTGAGTAGTGGATAAATAGCTGGACAAGAATATGATGTCTTGTCGCGTTGGCATTTAAAGACCGACTTCGCAAAAAGAGTGGGAAAAGATTTAGCTGGGAATGCCTACGACTAAAAGGGTGTTTTTACCGAACAACGTATAAATAACTTCGCAAGTGAGAACAAGCAGGTGCAGAGAAAAATATATCGTAAGTGTGTTACTGCTAGCAACGCATCACAAATTATGTATGGTAGCCAATGAAAGTGCTTCTCAAACCAAAATATGATAGGGGATGTACCGTTTTTCGTATGAAAATATATACTATTTAACCTTTTAATTTAGTAGATTGAAATATGAAACAATAACTACAGTACCTGCTAAATGTGTTCCCTCTGTTTATATGTGGCAGTAGGAGGATTTATGAAATCGATTTGTAAATAAAATTATTTGATTTCAAAACATTGACCAATATTAGTCATAAATTACTCCCTAAGAAAATTAAAATATATACTTTGTATTAAAACAGCTATTGGTGTCAAAATAAAAAAAAACTGTCTCTACTTTTACTAACTGAATATTCCTAAATGGAAAATGATAAGGAATAACATTGGTGCATGATACTTACGTAACGTTCGATGTAATCCACGTGTTCTGAATTTAATAACTTCATCTTTCAAACAGAGAATGTCAAATGAGAATACTTTGCCCGTGTCAGGTTCGTTTTTTATTGTAGACAAATATTGTAGACAGATGACCACATTCTAGTCGACGGTCACTCAAAAGTGCAGGGCACTCCAAATCACACGTGTGTATGCTTCGGGATACCGGAATGAAAAGACACCAGCGAGTAAGGTCGTCATTGACAGTTCTGAGCTGTCAGATGGACTAAACACTGCGTTGTTTTTCAGGAAGTCTGACATAAAGCGCTAATTATCCACTACTGAATATGGTCTTTCTGATTATATCACTGTAGGCGTCGGGTCATACAAAAAATAGAAATAAACCAGCGATCTTTATATTATAAACATACGAAGAAACGAGAAATACAAGACAACGTATACAATGCAAGAAAATAACAAGATCGTCGGAAGCACAAACAAGCGGATACGTGATATAATACCTAGTACGAAGAACACAACGTGGGACAGACTAAACAGTATAATATGAACAAGACTGTGTATGAGAAACAATCGCCAGCACGTCAACACACAAATGTGGAGGAGAAAACACTTGGGAACGAGTAAAAAAATCGCACACTTATATTATAACATAGCGCCTTAACTTAACGAGAATCATGACTCCAAGATGTCGTCTGCTACACAGTGAAAGGTTATTGCTACGTAAAAAAATATGGATTGCATTTGTTTTGTAGCGTTGTATGACGTCTGGTGTTTGTTATAGGCGTTGTAGCATAACACCATTCCTCGCAGTAATCTTCAATTGTAAATATCAACAACACATCCTTCATGGTTTAATATTTATCTTTTTAACCGATCTTTTGGAGACGGAGGAAGTCCTACAAAAACACGTTTGTCCTGTCTCCCAGAGGGAATCAAAGAGAGAATGACTGGTCTTTCTTTTCGCCACGTCTCACTATTCTCCGTTACTACTGACAGCGATTTCGTATTCTGTAAGTGACTCGCATTCGTTTACTGTTTTTCATAATTTAGTGTGCTAGCCCGATCATTTGTTTACATTCACGCGTACCCGAGAAAGTCACTGTCTCGCTTCCACCGCAGAGACAACACACTATGCGTCGACCTTTCGCCTGACGATGAGAGCCTTCTATACCGGGGGCATTGTACTGTATAGTTAGCGAATCATATTTACTGCACTCACCCAATCGTCCCAAGAAATGCAGCCATGTTTCGTTTTGAATGAGGCGAAGAAGAAAATAGTTCCACAAAATATTTTGTAGATTTTATCGAAAAATAAAGCCGTTCCAGCTTTTATTCTCATTTTCTTTTTACTTTGTGTCGTCGCTCGATTAATTTTCTCTTACTCATTGATTCTTTCATTTGTTCCCCGTTTCTTTTGGCCATTCACACTCTCTCTAGAGACTGACGAGATGTCGTCGATTTGAGCGGAAAGTTCCCGCCAACAGATGGCGCTAAGCAGACGACATTAGTCGACAAGGCCAAATATTGAATACGTTTTCAGGCAATTTATCTTAGGGACGAAAGGCAGCCATTATGTTCTTTTCTTTTTATCCTCACAATTCTTTTCTCTGCCTTTATCTGCTTATTACAGTAATTTTTTAAATTTATCTTTTCGTATTTTCTTTTCTTAAATGGATAAAAAGTAGAAAAATCGTTAAAATGATAAAAATAAAAATATAAATAAATGAAAATCTTGTTTATCTGAAGGGAGACAGGTTTTCCTCATTATTTTAGAATCTAAAAATGCTATAATCAAAAATGTTGACCATACAGTTTTAACACCTTTTGTAGTTGTATGTTTGGCGTAATTGTATTCGTGGTCGCTGATGGTCTGGGGGACAAGGGTTCAATCCTCGGTCGAATCATATCAAAGACTTGGAAATGGTAAGCTGTGCCTTATTGCTAAATACTGAGCCTCATAATTTGAAGATCAATGGTAAGTAGGGAAAATCAAGGAAAAGGAGTGGCGCCCCCTACATTTCGGTGTAGTAGCTAAGAAAAAGGGGAACTCAGGTGTACTTGGCTATGATCGATCATTTTCTTTTTCTTTTACTATACATAGCAGAAATAGTCAATAATGTGATGCATTGCAAATGGTTGAGGTATCTATCATGATACGAAGTTGATCGAAAAAACATTTCTTTAAGTCTGTTATCTTATACACAAAACATATTCTAAAATATACTCTGCTTTCTAGGATTGAGTTATGTTTTACAAACTATTTAAATTGAACGTGTCTCCCATATCTCCCTTTCTCTCCTGCTTAGCTATCTACGTGTTTCTCTCGCTCCTTCTCACCGAATGTTGATTCTATCATTCTCTAAGGTTTAATGTTTTAGTGACCAGTTGAAAAATGGGACTCTCTTTTGTAAACATTTCCATCTAATGAACATACGTCTGAATATACAGGCCACAAAGACGTATGAAAATTAGATGACAAAATAATAAGTTTCTATATTTCAAAGAATAATAATGAATAATACTCTATATAACAATAATAAAAGTAATAATATAGAAGTAACATATGTCGCAATTGATTAATTTTAGAATAAATAGTGGTTTTGACTCAACAGGATAGGACTACATTTAAATATTATACAGGGTGTTTCAAAAGTCTTGGGAACATTACAAATGCGTATATCTCATGAACTATTCCAGGTAGAAAAATGAAACTGGGTCCATTTTAAAGCTTGCTTAATCAAGTTTTTGGTCATACTAATGATTTTCGTGTTATCTTTCCAGGTGCAGTAATGGCGTTCTCTAAACAAGACAAGGCATTTTGCGTCCTCCAATTTGCAAAGACTGAATCGTGGACATGTGTTCAGCGTGCATTTCGCAGGAAATTTAAAAAAGAAGCCCCTGAAAGGAAATCCATTGTCAGATGGCATGCTAAATTTGTGAAAGATGGGTGTTTGTGCCCAAGTAAGCGAACAGGTCGCCCTTCAACTTCAGAAGATGCAGTTGAGCAAGTTCGGACAGCCTTTCAGCGGAGCCCCCGTAAATCAGTGAGAAGAGCCAGCAGGGAACTTCAGCTTGCTCCAGCAACTGTCTGGCGTGTCTTAAGGAAACGACTGCAAATGGTACCTTACAAGCTCAAGTTGGTCCAAAAGTTGAAGGACACTGATAAGCCACTTCGCCGTGACTTTTGCAATGCAAGAGAAGTTGGAAGATAACGGCTTTGATGACCGGCTTGTTTTTAGCGATGAGGCGACCTTCCATCTGAATGGCAAAGTTAACAAGCATAACACTCGCATATGGGGTACTGAGAATCCTCATGAACTTCTTGAGCACGAGCGAGATTCACCAAAAGTGAACGTGTTTTGTGCAATTTCCAAGAAAGGTGTCTATGGACCGTTCTTCTTTGAAGAGGGAACTATCACTGGTGAATCCTATCTTAACATGCTGGAAGACTGGTTAATGGCTCAGTTGGAACAAGCCTAATCTGATGACTTCATTTTTCAACAAGATGGTGCACCACCACACTGGAGTCTTAGAGTAAGGCAGTTTCTTAACACAAGGCTGCCTGGTAGATGGATTGGGAGATCTGGGCGATGTGATGACGTTCTCATGCCCTGGCCTCCTAGGTCTCCAGATCTTACCCCGTGTGACTTTTTCCTTTGGGGCTTTGTCAAGCAACAAGTCTATGTGCCGCCCCTTGCAAGAGATATTGACGAACTAAAGGCTCGAGTAACGGCAGTTGTGGGAACCATTGACGTCAAGATGCTGGAACGCGTTTGGCAGGAAATGGACTATCGACTAGATGTCTGCCGTGTGACGAATGGTGCTCATATTGAGCAACTTTGAAGATTCCCCACAAAACTTGAAACTTTAACCTTTCCAACGGTACCAATTTCATTTTTCAACTCCTAATAGTTTTTGAGTTATTAAAAATTGTTATGTTCCCAAGACTTTTGAAACACCCTGTATATGGCTAAAATACCCAGTGTTACTTTTATAACCTCGTAATGTAGGTTAATTATGAATAATAACTTGTAAATAAATGGATGAACTATCAAGTGAAACGTTTAACAGATTTATTAAAACTGTACACAGCATGAATTAATGAGTTAATTGGCCGCCGGACGCGATTGATATATTCAGTCTGACGCCGGTCTTTTGTTTTCTTTCTCTCTGGGCAGACGACCCTTTTTCCAAGGGCGATAACTCTTAACTCACGAAATGGTTCAAGGGAGGTAATTCCGTTTTCGTTAGGTGTCCTTACAGTTACTCAGTGTAAATATTCGTGCAATTATCGCAAGAAGTATATGTCAATAATCATAGCATATTTGTTAGCTTGGTAAACATCAACCTATTAACACTCTCATTTGGCTAATAGCAAAGTGTAGTAACTGTTCTAATACTAACACTTCATCTTTTCTGTCCTTTCAGCGAATAAGTCATCGTTTTAGATTGATCCTATTTAGAGTGCCCCTTTTTGGGGAGCTGGGTTTTCTCCACATAAAAAAAACTGATTACTATATCCTCGTGAGGAAGAAAGTAAACAGGCACTCAAATGACGAGTTGTTCTGTCTGAACCTATGGTATGCCAAGATTTGTAAATGTCATGTTATAGGTCTACCAGGACATTTTAGCGGGTTTCTTGTAGATTTTAGTAATAGTTGAGCCCGTGTCTCTGCTTTTGGTTTGTTTGCTAATTTCAAAAGAAAAGCAATAAGGTAACAATGAAGTAGTAAACAAGTATATGTATTTACAGAAAGTACAGGAGTAATGGGTTGTCATAGATTGCGGATAGATTGTTACTTATCGGTAGTTGTTGTGTCCTTAACAACCGAAAATAAATAAGGTAACAAGGAGGTAGTAATCAAGGATATGTATTTATAAAAAGTACAGAAGTAATGGGTTGTCATAGACTGCTCATAGATTCGACACGGCGACTCTCTCTTGTACAATCATTATCACTATTCATAGTGTCGGGTAGAGTTCATGTAGTGACATAAGAGGGTAGGTATATTCCAAACGTTATTCTGGCACCATTGCTTCTTTTTGTTATTTAGTTGTTTGTTAATCGTGTCGTATTTCTGCATAGAGCTCACGATGATCGTGCCTCAGGATTCTATGGAGATCAATAATATAAAATTTATTTAACAGTTTTACAAATAAAGAATTATTATCCTAACGTGTCTGGCACAGGAGCAGTGTCGAAGAGGTACATATTTGGATGCTACTCAAAATGCCACAGTTTATGAACTTTTGAATGAAATCAAAGTAAACTAAATTATGGTAGTGGCTCAACAGGTACGTCGAGTCGTAAGATAAGGGTTAGTTAGGGTTTGTGATAAGATATATATAAAGTCTTCCCCTACCAAAAAGATTTCATATATAACTAAATATTCTTTATATATATATATATATATATATATATATATATATATATATATATATGATTTTTATTTACACAGACATGTACAAAATCTGCGACACTGGCATGTCGATCAACAGCTATTATAAACTGAGATCTCATCAGGCAGACTAGAATCCGATCTTAACCGTAGATCATATTTGGAAAGAATGAAATGGAGAAAAACAAGAAGAAAAAAAATTTAAAATTTCCAAATTTGGGAAGTCACGATGTTAAAATTAAAATTAAAAAATAGTGTCGCAGATTTTGTACATGTCTGTGTAAATAAAAATAATCATATATAAAAGCTCTATTTGATATTGAGCACTTTTTATAAACCCGGTTGAAATTCTTTAGATTACTACCCTGCTAGTCTGCGTGTATTACTCCTTGTTGGTTGTAGCTATTTGTTAACCTGCAGGATTGTAGGTGTTTCGACACTAGGAACAGCAAGGCTCAGCAATTGCGTGCGAAGTCGGGGAAAGTTAGATCCTATTACTCACAAAGGAATGGCGTTGAAGCAACGTTGTCGCGTTTACCCTACTGATTTGTGACTGCATCTGACATACCTTTGTTTGCCACATACAGAGGCAGATAACCAGAAGACGATGAATCTTTATGACTACACTTAGATTTTAATTTTTTTTTAGTTGGGTAGGTCTGACACTACAACGTAGCCACCGCTCCTACCACTGTAGCAGATGGTTGAATTTTAGGGGTGGCCATGTTTTTGCCGGAAGTGGACGGGTGTGAGTGAACCTTTTATGGTAGACTTCAATTTGGTAAAACGTAGTTTTAGGGTCGTCATTACGTGTGTCTATACAACGTTTTATCTAAAATGTGTCTTAATCATTTTACACGAATAACTTTATTACATAATCTTCTAAGAGATTTCAGTCATGCTCTGAAGACTTTTTGTAAGGTTCCATCTTTTAGAGTTTTATGAAAATATGCTATTGATATATTCTTTACGGATCCTAAAATCGTATGGCTACACTGTTAAATATCTCG
>OY744544.1:29696903-29706903 GCA_963556195.1 Sepiola atlantica
AAATATAAGTAAAAAAAAAAAAAAAATAGGGGGTTTATTATCTAAGAGTGAAACAAAAACAGGAGACCTTAAGCGTCTAATATTAACACGGGGATCATCAGCTGTTTACCATGTAACTGTTTCGGAGATTTAAAAACAGGACAGTTATAATATTCATGGCTCTCCAATGGTACTAATTATACGACCATTTCCCCAATATACAAGTGTCGATATATATCGCTTAATTTATTATATATATATATATATATATATATATATATATATATAGCTTCATTTATTATATATATATAGCTTCATTTATTATATATATATAGCTTCATTTATTATATATATATATATATAGCTTCATTTATTATATATATATATATAGCTTCATTTATTATATATATATATATATAGCTTCATTTATTATATATATAATATATATATATAGCTTCATTTATTATATATATAATCTATATACTACTAAAAGTCTATGGGTCTTGTATGTTTGCAATCAGCTTTCAGCTTTCCGGTTTTCAACATCCGGTTGCGCATGCGTAAATAGCATCGTCTTAAATCTGTAAATCTCTTACGATTAACGAACGCATGCAATTTTTCATTCTGGAAATTTTTATATCGCTTTTAATATAAACAATTTCATTTAATTTCATCAAATAGTTTTTTTGTTTACTTGACGACTAAAAACATTCAACGGGAGCACTTCGTAAAGTCTGTCGCAGTTTCAAACCCTTTTAAAAAACAAAAACAAACAAACAAAACAACAACAATCTATATATTAATACGCTAAGGTGTACGTACGTGTGTCACGCTTCCGGCAAACGCTCTGCGCATGCGTGCCGCACCTAGATTATTAATAACATTTAATTAGCCTAATTTCTGCATCGTATTTTAATTATTTCCCTTTAGCGCAACGGTAAGCGACGTAGTATTTTTGTCTTTGGCCCGACTGGTTTATAGTTCGATCCCAACCAGCCGCTAATATTTTTTCTTCTACATTTCGAGCGGAAGGGGAAGAAATAATACATTTTTATTAATCACCCGGTCAAAAAGTACTTTTTTGTGTTGCTTAAAACTTAAAACTATTTTTTGTTTTTTATTTTGACGTTTTTAGGGCATGTCTATTATTTTTTGTTGTTGTTGTTTTTGAACGGACGTTAAGCAATGTTTTTTTTTCCAATGATAGTTTGAACTAAGTATTTATTTTTTATTTGCACCACTTCTTAAAGTGTTAAAACATTTATTTATTATTTTTGGATGGTAAGGAACCAGTATTTATTTTTTAAATGTTTTGAACGGACAATAAGCAATGTTTGTTTTGTTTTGTTTTTTTTTCTCAGTGAAACACCGAGAGCATGGTCGAAAGAAAGAGAGAGTGTGTGTTCGTAAGAGATGGAGGGGGGGGATAGAGAAAGAGTGAAAACGCAATAAAAACAAATAAATAAATCGCAAAAAGTCTCTTACTAACAAATAGAAGGTGATTTGTTACATTAGGACCCGCGCTAACTTTGACCCCGTCGTTAGGGTTAGGGTCAGTGAGGGGTTAGGGTTAGCTATAAAGTTCAGGGTCATTGGGGGTTAGGGTTAAAATTAGGGTCAGGGCCAAAGTTAGCCCAGGTCCCAATGTAACAAACTACCAAATAGAGATAGTAAAAAATAAGACAATGACAATGATATTGTATAGTTAACATCTGAGAAGTTAAGTTTCTTATTTTGTGTCACGATCTGACACTCTCATTTAATAAGATTTAGTATTTACTTTTGCTCCTGACAACGGGGGAGGGGAGTCGCGACCGATAGTGATTGCTGGAGAGACAGCTTTTACCCCGACAACCGAGTAATATAATAAATATATATACTTCCATCTCGTCACGCAAAATTTTGGTGAGTAAGATATGTGCATATTTCTAGCCACCGGATAATTTTATTAACAGTAAATTATACAAATTGATGTAGAAAACACTGTGGAATTCCTTTTTTTTTTCAGTGAAACACAGAGAGCGCGTACGAAAGAAAGAGAAAGTTTGTGTTCGTAAGAGAGAGATAGAGGGAGAAGATAAAGAAAGAGAGAGAGAGAGAGAATAAACGTAATTGAAAAGTGAAAACGCAATAAAAACAAATAAATAAATCGCAAAAAGTAAAAAAAAAAATATTTAACAAAAACGAAAGTGAGGAAAGTCGTGATTCAAAGCAAAATAAAAAAGAAAATCTAATCGAAAAAAAAAGTAACAAGTATAATTTCGTTTACTATCGGAAGCCTACCAGTTTTTACGGTATATCAACCCTTTTTAGTAGAGTGTCGATCGTACACGCGTTATTGAAAGGCAAATTATTAATTTTTTCAAAATATTTCACTCTTATCCGGGGGGGTGCTCATAATAAAACAAGCGTAACTTACTAACAAATAGATGGTGCTTCGTTAGATTGGGACCCGCGCTAACTTTGACCCCGTCGTTAGGGTTAGGGAGGGGGGTAGGGTTACCTATAAAGTTCAGGGTCATTGGGGGTTAGGGTTAAAGTTAGGGTCAGGGTCAAAGTTAGCCCGGGTCCCCATGTAACAAAGTACCAAATAGAGACGTAAAAATAAGACAAGGGCAATGATATTGTATGGTTAACATCTGAGAAATTAATTTTTTTTATTTCAAATATTTATTTAGTTATATTGTCAAATTCGTCAAACAAAAATGGCGTTCGCTTATTTTAGGTGAGGTGGTCGCTAATTTCAGACTTTATAAAAGGCTAAATTGCCCGATTACAGTAGAGGATCTCTTTACATTATCAACTAACCCAAGATGTAGGGGAGGGCGCCACTCTTTTCCCAGGACTGCTTCATTGTCCTTGATCCTGACCTTATAATACTGAGAGTTTTAGCAATGTTTGTTTTAGTCTTTTAATATAAACAATTTCATTTAATTTCATCAAATAGTTTTTTTGTTTTCTTCACGGCTAAAAACATTCAACGGGAAGACTTCGTAAAGTCTGTCGCAGTTTCAAAAAACACCTCCCTTTCAAAAAACAAAAACAAACAAACAAAAAAACAACACTCATTATTAATATCAGCCATACGAGCGGTCGGTGAACGAAACCACCTCCCACTTTCCCTCTCATAGATTTCACCACTCCTACTCCGTCTGTTTTCGTTACGTACGCGAGAAAGCCTGCTGTCTCTCGGTGGCCACGGCTGTACCCCCTTCCTTTCTCAAATCGCCCTAACCAACCACTTATAATTCAGTAACTGTAATTTAAAAAAAAAAAAACAATTATAATAAACAGAACGACTCATAGAAATCTATATTCTTTTTTCATTTTAATATACTTTCATAGAAATGCTTCTGTTATGTAAAAAAAAACTATTTTCTTTATGCCACAAGTGTCACGCTCATACATGAATTCCATAGCTAATATAACAAACTGACCCAACGGGTCACGGGTGGTCTAGTATATATATATAGCTTCATTTATTATATATATAATATATATATATAGCTTCATTTATTATATATATAATATATAGATATATAGATTCATTTATTATATATATAATATATAGATATATAGATTCATTTATTATATATATAATATATATATATATATATAGATTCATTTATTATATATATATATACATATATATATATAGATTCATTTATTATATATATATATATAGCTTCATTTATTATATGTATATACATATATATATATAGCTTCATTTATTATATATATATACATATATATATATAGCTTCATTTATTATATATATATATATATATAGCTTCATTTATTATATATATATATATATATAGCTTCATTTATTATATATATATATATATATATATAGCTTCATTTATTATATATATATATAGCTTCATTTATTATATATATATATATAGCTTCATTTATTATATATATATATATATATATAGCTTCATTTATTATATATATATATATAGCTTCATTTATTATATATATATATATAGCTTCATTTATTATATATATACAGTTTCCAGCACGCTTTAAATGTATGTTTTATTGTTAAAAGATGTAATTAGTCGATTTCAATTGTGTTAAATCGATGAATTACAATAGAAAATCATAAAAAATTGCAACAGGAAGAACTTTGATACAAGAAAACGCCTTCAAAAATAAATCTGTAATTCATAATAATGGCATATACAAATTAATATGACCCCCACTCGTGTATGTGATAGGAAAATGAATTAAATTGTAAAAAAGGACTATGCTTATTCGATTGCAACTATCTTACGTGTTCTTTCGGGGTTTATTTCCGGATTTCCTGGCCTTTACCGGAAGTAGATAGACGAATGCAGCCATTCATCAGCACGTGACTATCTCTCTCCTGAATCTAATTGGCTGATTTAAATCCATTTATGAATCAGTAATCGATTGATCTACCGGACATGTTCGAGTGAGGGGAAAGGCGCTGGTAGTAAGAGAATGAGTTGGACATCGGGGGAAAAAGGTATTTAACATGATCGGAGACAGAAACTACTGGCATACTTTTTTCTTCTTTTTAAGGTTAGAAAATGTCCTAATACGCATATATATATATATATATATATATATATATATATATATATATATATATATACTTACTAGCTGCGCCCGGCATTTCCCGGGAGAAAAATAAAAGAATGAATTAAAATTTGTCAACATCCGAGAGAACGCAAACAGGTCACATCGGACTATATTTATCTTCGAAAAGGATAACTTCTGAGTTGAAAAAAAAAATGAAATTGGCACAGTGTAGAAAGATATCTCCTTTACTAAGCGATTATTTAAAAGGTTACTTGCTTTGGGCCGGGCTGTTAGCTATTATCTCGTCCGTCATTGAACGTAAATTCTTGTAAAATGCGTAAATGTTTATTCATGTAGGTGGGGTTTCGACACAGTAATAACTTACGTTGTGCCTAACTCTTCACTTGTCCGTGGTTAATGTGACTGAAAGTGGACAATGTGTAACGAATGTACATTTTAGTTTTGGCACGTGGGATAAATTTATGGGCGTACGAGTCTTCCTGCCCATCCAGTATTTTCCCAAAATGTTTATTTTTGATTTAACACCTGATAATGAGCACTTATTTTTAAATTAAAGAAACCTAAAGATCACTCTTAAATCCGATGCCCCCTTGATATATATATAGAAATTCCCTTTTTTGTGAGGAATAAAAAATAATCATATGCCTCCTGAACACTACTAAAATACATATATAATTAAGGAGGACTGAAGAGAAATGATGATATTCACAATAGTTAAGAAGTCACTGTGCACAGGATTATTCAGCAAAATTACAATATATTACACTGATTTATTTTCAAATTACTACATTATAACGTTGAATTAAAAAAAAACACTCGGCCCATTGGCCTCTTCCCCCCCCCCCCTCAGTAGGAAAATGTTTAACAATATACATCACTTGATCGGGGAAAAAGCTGTATTTTCATTGGTCACCGCCTCGCCCCACTCTTACGATGTATGTTTAGGTCACTTTTAAAAAGAATAAGAAAAAGAAAAAACATTGTGTGAGAAGACTGAGATCTATCCCTGCACTTTTCAGTTATAGATGTTCGTCGATACCCTCCGGACCATGGTAGTGATTATACATTTTTTGAAAAGTAGTTGCCTAAAACTCAGCTGACATGAGTTTAATGCGCGCATGCACAATAGTCGACCGAATTGTCCACCCGTCAGGTTTTGGGACATTTCTATACGGAGAAATCTGGTTTGTTTTGTTTTTTTTCCGATTATTTGATATTATGCGTTCAAAAAGTTGGATGATTTAGAAAATTGCAACTTTAAGGTACCCTGTCGAGTATATTGAAAGTTTTTTCCAGAGATACGCACATATACACATACACACATAAACACAAAGTATTGTAAATACATATACGTATATTGAAGTAATTCTAAAGTTGATTCGCTGAAGAAATTGTAGCCCCCATGTATTATAATAGAACACTATATTCTCTAAAAACCGGAATGAGTATGAATGTATACGTAATCGGTAAAAATAACGTAACCTGCGTCACTATCAGTTTAATCCAAATTAACATTATTATTATAATATATATATATATATATATTATATATATATATATATATATATATAATATATATATGAAACATTTTTTAAATTTATTCTCGGGGGAAATCATAAAGCTGTATGAATGGAGTTACATTCTATGATCGTTTTATTGTTTACCTGCACGCACTCTCACATCTTAACCAATCAAAGTTCATCCGTTCATGCCAATTCATTTCAATAACTGTTTGACCTTCGCTCGAAGAAAAGATTGTGCCGTTTTTCATTATTTAGTTGGTCAAACAAACAAATGGCGACCTTGTAATGAATCAATTATTGCTGCCACATTGTATGTACACAATCGCTATTTAAATGTAATATTTATGGTTCTTACTGTAGTGGATTTAGTATTCTTCAGATATTTATTTAATTAGAAAATATTAAAATTATCGTTTAAATTTTTAATGAATTTATTTTTTAGCTATTTTTTAATTTATTAGTCATCCGAAAATAAAATTGAGTCTGTGTCTACAGCCAATGCGTCACTGTACCATGATTTTTTGTGTTTTTCAATCGATTGGTCTGTCACGCGTGAGTTTAAAATAGCAGTTTAACAATCGCCCGTTCATCACTATAACATGATTTGTCTGTGCTTCGGTGTGTTGGTCTGTCACACTTAATTTTGAAATAGGATTTTAGATAGTTCTCTATCTCTCTTAAAAAGATTTTGCCCATACGCCAGTCTATTACTATCACGGTTGTTTTGAAATGTTCATCTCTATAAAAAAAACATCGACCGTTGATCAGTATGTTGGTTTGTCTCCTTTTAGTTTGAATTATCATATTTCGATCCGTCCGTATACTTTTTTAAAAAGCTTTATCCTTGCGTATTCGACCTCATATCACGTTTCTATTTAAAATTGCATTTTAGATCTCTCTTTATATCAACAGAAAAATCAGCAAAACACAGCTTACAAACAAACAAAAGTAACTGCCATTAACCAACTTGCCATGCCAGTTATAACAAACGACTTTGGCATGATTGGATCGCTACAAAAAGACATTAACAGGCTAGACACGTACACAAAAAAGGGTTTACATCGTATAAAGTAATGTACATGCACTGTCTTCCAAGGCTTTATCTGTCAAGAGGAACAGGAGGTATGCTTCTTTCAGAGATTAACCATCCACACCAACTTACTATTATGAGCACTGGCCAATATATGATGAACGACCAGAACCCACACTTATCATCGTACATCAACACACAAGAAACAAGAGCCAGTAGAACAACCTCTATCACAAAACTGACTAAACATTTCGGAAAAGATTGTCTCACGAATTTGACAAATAACATGAAACAAGCCTGTCACGAAAATAGCCCCCAAAATCGCCAGAAATACGTAGATACATTCCACTGCAGAAAACTAGAACAATTGACCAACAAACATCGTGCCAACTATTTTCTTGGAAAAACTATCACATGAATGTATAAAAAAGCGTTTGTATGCTGGCTAAATAGCGGATCACTTTACTATGATCATGAGAGGGTGATAATGGCTGCCCAAGATTAAGGCTTGATGACAAATGCTTTTTAAGAGTAGTGGTCTAAGCTATAAGTGCAGGGTCTGCCACACACATGTATGGAGTGTTAGCCACCTAACATACAGTTGTAAGGTTTTTTTTTGGGGGGGGCGGCTGCTTGAACATGCAACACAATAGTGTGTGTAAATATCTCCACTGGACAATCTGTAAAAAAAATGAATATCTAGTGTAGCAGCAAGTCCTGGGAACATATACGAGAAATAACTGTTTGAAAAACGTAATACACCATCCACTATGATCGTGCAATCGCTAGAGCTACACAGTTAGAAGACGGAGCTATTAAACCTGCCATGGTGATACGAGACAAGAGGTAGAATCTTACGACTGTAGTTGAAGTCAGTGTCCCTAATCAATCTGGCTTAAACATGGCTGAGAGGGAGAAGATAACTAAACACCAAGGTCTCATGTACGACATGAAATGAAACTGCAATCTTAGGAAGATCTCTACCATTCAGAGCCTTGGCCTTTTGGCTAAGATCAAAGTGTAGTATCTGTTCCGATGGATACTGCACGCCTGTCCTGTGCAGTTCTAGGAGGTCCACCCTCCCAGGCTTTGCCTCCTTTCTTTGGGGAGGAGTAAGTTTATTGCTTACTGTCTGAGGCGCCCCTACCGGGGAATGCCGACGGGGCTGCCCAGGCAATTTTTTAATGGCCAGAGTGCTCACCTCTCGAGCGCTGGCTTTTCAAACCCCATTTTCTCGACCCGATCTTGGGTCACATCTTACTTGTGGGAGTAAGATAAAACTGGCCTTGTGCCTAACTCCTGGGGAGGAGTAAATAAAACCATTCAGTAATCATGAGAGCAACCGACTCATGAAAGAATAATTCCAAAATCTACTAGGGGGAAAATACCCGGTGAACAAAGTGCAAGAGATATACACACTATTTAGATTAGGAAGGGTCAGAATCTTTAAATGATGTCTCAGTTGGAGTCTCTGAAATAGCAGGTGGATATCTGGCATCCGGTAGGATGCCCCATCCCCAGCAAAACAAAAAGAAAATGAACTTAAAAAAATAAGAAATACCTCTATAAGAGTTTTGTCTGTCGGTTGCTGTGTCACGCTTACGTTTGCAATATCATTTTTTAGATCTTTCCGTGCGTATGCATAACATGTTTTTTTTTCGTGTATCAGTCCGTGTCTGTCACGCTCAAGTTTTAATAAAAGCCTATTTAGAATATCCGTTCTTCTTGAATAATCGCAGGTCTGAAATCATTGATGCGAGAACACCGACTTAGTACTTATTACAAAATAGCCGTATACACTTACTTCTAAAACCACTAGTATATAACTATATCTTCCGTACGGAACATCTGAGTCATCGAATAAGTGCTTTTGGCTTTAGGTTGACTTCCCCCATATAAAGCGATGTTAAAACGGTGAGTTTTTATGTGATTTTCGTTTGTTTTTGTTGTATTCGTTTCACATTGGTTTTTGATTGGTCCAGACCGCCCGGCAGCAGTTCTTTTTCATGGTCGTCTCGCACACTCGCCGTGTATCCGGTTTGTTTATTCATTCATTCATTCATTCATACGTTCGTGTTTCATTCAATACCGAACGATAATAGGGACTGATTGTGCCCGAATCAAGCGACATCGTTTACAAAAACAAGATTATGCGATTGTTGTTATGATTGACTCTTAAAGGGTTCTCACAAGTATTTACCAGTGCTTGTTCACTGGCAACAACAGGTGGCATTACCTTAACTCTGAGTGATAATTAGTTTCCCTAAATAGACGGGGCTATCCAATCATTTTGCGTTTTCGCAACAGTTGTTTATCCTTGATTTCTTGCGGAAATTTGAATGACAGCAACACTCCAAGATTCCAGTACTTTCTGCACACTTTTAAGTAGACGTCTCGATGGTGATCTCTCTCCCAGTCGATTTATCCTCCCTGATTCTACATTACCATTTTCTGTTACACAACAGAGTCTTGCGCAAACTCGTTATTATTAGCTGCGAGTCTCTCTCTCTCTCATATATATATATATCTATATATATATCTCTCTCTCTCATATATATATATATCTATATATATATCTCTCTCTCTACATATATATATATATATATATATATAGATATATATCTATCTATATATATCTATATGTATATATGATCTATATGTATCTATATGTATATATATATCTATATGTATATATATATCTATATGTATCTATATGTATCTATATGTATATATATGTATCTATATGTATATATATGTATCTATATGTATATATATGTATATATATATATCTATGTATATATATATATCTATGTATATATATATATCTATGTATATATATATATATCTATGTATATATATATATCTATATGTATATATATATATCTATATGTAT
>OY744544.1:29716903-29751903 GCA_963556195.1 Sepiola atlantica
ATTGATGAAATGTAATGCTTAAACTTAAAAAGAAATTGAAATTCAGGGACCCTTGCTTCATTGGTATCTAATAACTATGGATAACATTTTATGTAAATCTGAAATAGTTGAATGTAAAATGGAAGATTGTGCCTATATTTAAATTCTCCAAAGAAAGTGAAATCGGAGGAATATTCGTTAATTGATGTCGACTAACTGTTGTAAAAGAAAATCACAAAAATTTTTGGTATCTGAATTTTTACAAAGGTTGTCTACTCCTATTAATATTTTACCTCAAACTAAATCAAAGAAAATGTTGCCCATATAACGACCCCTTACGTCTAGCAACTGTGTTCAAAAGTTCATAATGATCGGTTAATTAGTTTAGAAGGTAATCATTCACATACAAATATATAAACATTCTTAACTTGATATGGGTAGAGAGTTAATGCGTTGCAGTTTCAGCGCACCGTGAGGCTCATCTGGTTGTGCTGGTTTGATTTTTTGTTACTCTTTTGAAATTTCATTAAAAATCTCCTTTAGCAAACCCGATTTTTTGTTTGAGTTTGTACCTTGCTTGTTGTGACTTGCTCTTTTCAATCTATACGTACGTGTGATTGTGTATGTCTGTGTGTACACGGGAACGTACAAATAAATGAGCTGTGCAAAGATAAAACGCTAGTTTCATGTAGCAGGTGACAAAGAAATTATTATTAGTAGTAGTATTAGTATTAGTAATAATAATTATAATTTTTATTATTTTTATTTTTTATTTTTATTTTTTTAAATTTTTTTTTATTTATCTATTTATTTTTTATTTTTTATTTTTTTAAATTTATTTATTTATTTATTTTATTGAAAATACAAAGGAAACACGAGAAATCTACGGAGATAAAAAGGATTCGCCCGGTTGATTGTAATGTTTGGCGGTAGGTGGCGCATCTCAACCGAGAGGAAATAACGAGCGAGAATGTCCTCGTTTCACTGAGTCGGCCATTTTGTATACGGTTTGAATGCGGGGGTTGCAACATAAGTCGTATCTGTGAGCGGATGAAGAACAGACAAAAACGCAATATAAAATAGACAGATACAAGTTAATGGGAAAAGACAGAACCCGCGGAAAACAAGAACAGAAAACGATTACAAGGCATAAAATGAAATATTACGAACAAGATACAAATCTCCATCCATTTTGTTGGGAATAGACGTTTCTTTAATGAAAAACAAAAAGCGATTATCCATTAAGGCATGGCTTTTGTGTGGTTTACGGCTAAATCGCATCGGTTCCCGTCAGATTAACCAAGTTAAGCAACGTTGAGTTGTTTTGTACTTTCATGGGTGACATTTTGTCAATATTTGTTAATGTAAGTTAGTTGAATAAGAAATGCGAGCGAGGCTTATCTACCCTACTGTATAATTTATAGGTTAGGAAGAGGATATATGAATTCATACTATCCCACAGATATTAACCTGAACAAGACTCGAACCCGACACGGTTAGTTCGCAGTTTCTGGTTGTCATTACTACACTACGACACTTATTACGTATGTGTACATTTACTACTACCTCTATTTATTACAGTTTTAGTTTATCTAGTATTTAACTTAAAAATAAAAATGTAATAATGTTATTTGATATACATTTCTGTTTTACAAATGTAGAGGAAAATAATCCTTACCAGCTTCAAAACAGATATTTTTCGCATGTATTTCCTTTGGCCATCTAGACCCCAGAGATAGCAAACAAAAGCACGCCTGCTCTAGCAAAACCTGAGCTAACTGATTCCAAGAAGGAAGTTAAAAAAAATAAATTAAAGTAAGTTATGGCCACAAGAAATTACTAAGATTAAATATCACGTTGGAAAGAGAGTAATGTCGTTTTTGTCCAACACATTTATTTCATCTGAAACATTCACATTAGGGCATTTTAAATCTTTACAATAATTCCCTTCATTTTCTATAACTTCTGTCCAACGATCAACTCGCTTCCTGATGCCTTCGTCAAAATATTTCTATATATTTCGAGAGAAAAACAAATTTAAGTCATTTTTTAGTTGGTCGTTATTTTCAGAATTTTTATTGTTAAACTGATATTACAACGACCGGAAAATATGGCCGTCGGATGGAACAATGTCAGGTGAATAAGGCGGATGAGGCGAAACTTCCCAATTGAAACTGATTACCTTTTCCCGAGTGAGTTTTCGTGTGTGAGGTTTCGCGTGATCATGCTGAAGCACACCTTTCCTATTGAGTAATGCTGGTCGTTTTTTTTTTTTGATAGACAAAATAATATTTTACTGCTGTGATTGTTTGATTAGGATCTGGTAACTCATAAGGAATCAGTCCTCCTATGTGCCACCATAAAGATAGTATCAGCTTCTTTGGGTGTAGTCCTTGTTTTGGAACAGTCTGTGGACATTGATTTCGGTCTAATCATTGTCTTTTGCGTTGGGTATTCTTGTAAAGACCTCATTTTTAATCTCCAGTCACAATACTTTGCGAAAATGGTTCTCGATGATTTCTGGAAAGCAAAGATGTGTAAACAGTCAATCTTTGATTTCGTTGAGCGTCGATCAAATCGTTGGGAATCCAGAGTCCAACTTTTGAAACTAAACTCGTGAAGGTATGAAATAATTGTTCTATGGGTTGTATTGAATTGTTGAGCTAATTGCCTGCTGGTTAACTTTGGATTAGCCTCCACAGTGTCTTTAATGACGTCTTTATCAATTGATTTTGGCCTTCCCGAACGTCGCCGATGTGACAGGTTCAAGTCTCCAGAAGAAAATTTTGCAAACCACCGTTGACATTTTTGATCATTCAGAACATTTATCCCATAGACAGTTCCAATGTTCCTTGTAGCTTCTGCAGCTGAGTTTCCTTTTTCGAATTCATAGAGCATGCGATGTCTCAGATGCTCCTCACAAATATCCAGTTTTTGACGGCTGAGACTGTCAAACTTAATATTTTTCCAACTAATTACTATATCTGAAAGGCAAATCAAGATATTAACACACCAATTTACAAAAGAATCTAGAACTGTGAATAATTTAGGTGGCTGCCAAGTGATAAAGTAAAAATACGACATTACTTTCTTTTCAACCTGATATAATCTAAAACGTAGCCATTGTTTAAATGATTTTTATTCTTAGTTGACGTCTTATTCAGTATGGATACAATATGGCGCATTTTTAATTTTAAAATATATTAATATACTTCCGAGTAATGGACACACCATGAAACGGCAGTAAAGTTTTCAGCTAAGCAAAATTAAATATTTGTTATAAAATTCTATCTGAAAAAAATGTTAAGCTTTTTATATTCACGAAACCTAATAAATCTGTCTCGAATCTTATTTTTGTGAAGTTGTTTTTATGTTAGAAATATTCGACGAGCGCGAAAGTGACGATTATGTCTACTCTTTCTTTGTCAAATAATCTCGCATCTTCCCTCCGTCGCCTCTTCCTCCCCTCTCTTTTTATATTGACGATGAGAGACCGCGACAAGATAAGAATAGTAATATTCCTTTTTTTCTTCTGATGGGTCATCACTTATCAGGGTCTCGGGGCCACTCGAGGATAAGGGTTTAAGAGATCGACAGTTGGACAGGAGGATCGGTTACAGTAGGTGGAAAGGGCAGAAGATTACTTAAAAGGAATTGATTATCAAACAGAACGGCTAAACAAATATTTGTTTAAATTAAGCAAGCAAGAGAAATAGCGAGCAGAGAGAGACTACTTTTAATTCTGTCTTTATTATAAAAAATAACTGGCCTTGCACACTTAGTTTTTCCTGACACAAGCAATTGAACCCAAGCTCAATGTGTGACACCAACAAGTAACATTGTTTATTATATATATATATATATATATATATATATATATAAATATTAAGATAGATGAAAGAAGAGGGATCAACATGTAAAAATGACAAATTTATTTCAACTTCGATTGTTCAATGCAAGGTGTACTCGGTAATAACATGTTTATTATTCTTTCCTTAAGCCAAGGCTTTTCAAAGATTAAAATCTTATCAGAGGAATTACATAGATAAGTTGGCAGTGGAAAAGCCATAATTCAAAATTTGAAAAACATTTAGTAATAGAGAGTGACAATGTGCGTGAAAAAAGATAATCAAGGTTGAAATAAATGTATCATTCGTACATGGTTATCCCTCTTCTTTCATCTATCTTTATAATTGCTCTATCTCGTATATTCTCTATAGGTTCTATCTACTAAATGTATACTTTTAGTTTCATAATTTATTTTATTATATATATATATATATATATATATATATATATATATTCACTCAAAAGTTAAGGTTGTAGCTCGATAGCGTACAAAACTACTAGAGCTAAAAATATAATGTAATATTAATTTTTAGAAATTCTAGATTTGATTTTAAAAAAAAACATCTTAATACAAACAATTGTTTCTGCCCATCCTGCAAATATTTTCTTGATAAAGTGAATATAAAATATTTTGCAAAGCCGGATGAAGTTTTTTTGAAAATGTTTTAAGATCATTATATTACATATATTATATATTATAAAAGAATTTCACTATAATTGTTTTACCATATTCTCCTCTCTTAGAGGGTTATTTTTAGAAAACCATCGAATGATTAGGAGTTTTACTGCAATATAAAAATGTGTTCTCTGGTATTTCTCAACCCATAGATATTTTAAAGTTTAAAATTACTTACTGTCTAGATTACTAATTGTTTTACAAAAAAATGGAATCATTTATTAAAATGTGTGTATGTATAAACCAGAGGCTGAACAAATTTTTGATAGATAAATCTTCATAGGTTTCCTTTGTTAGGATTTGAAACCGGTATTATCGATGTCCTTCTGATCTTCTGTAATACAAACTTTTCATATGTATATATATATATATATATATATATATATATGTAAAGGAGTAAGGCTACCAACATTTGTAAAAGTTTTTTTCCAACATGTATTTATTATTTTATTTTGTTATTTTATCATTTTATAATAATTCAGAATGTTGATTCATTTGAGGAAATTTGTTATTGTTTGACGCTTTTGCGCATGCGTGGGTTTGCGGGTGTGTAAGTACGTGTTTTTATAATTTTATATCTTTTATTTTTTATTTCTTATTTTTCCTGCTTCTCTTGGTCAAAGTCGTGTGTGTTTTTTAAGTATGTGTTATTTTGACCTTTATTTTATCGGTCATCTTCATTTGTTGGGGTGCGTAGATTTTCTTTTGAAATTTATTACTTTTTTTATTCCCGCCTGTCTCTAAGAAGGCTGTAATGACCGTGCGTACGTGTGTGCGTGCACGCGTGTGGTCAGTTCTGAATCTTGTACATAGTTGATCGACATATACACCCCCTCACACACACAAACATGCACACACACCTATGTGTGTACACACACAGGCATATAGAGAGGTAGAGAAAAGTTGATAAAAGTGTGTGCTGTTAGAGTTATGATCTGTTCACTGCTGGATTGAATTTAAATATGAAGTTTTTTCTTGTGTTAGTAAGTAGGTGTAATCTTGGCTTTTGAAAATTGGCATTATTTTTAATTTTCCTCCGCTGCATGAGTGCACATGTTGCAGGACGAATAATTTGCGATTTTCTTGTATTTTAATGTTGCTTTTATGTAAAGATACTCTATTATTAAATGTTTTGGTCGCACTTATATAAGATTGGTTACATGTTGTAATTCTAGCACAAACACAGACATACATATATATATATATATATATATATATATATGTGTGTGTATATATGTATTTTTTAATATATAATGTATTTGTATTTATCTTTGTACATTTTTTATGAGGTAATATATATATATTATTTTACTCTATCTTTCAGGTAAGTGAATAAAATTATTAATATTTCAATATACAAATCCAGCCTGACTCGAGGTAAGTACAATTGTAATCATACATTTACTTCGTGTTGATCATGTAGTAATGTTTTTTACATAATTAAACATTAGAATCAAGAAAAGAGAACATACAATAACTAAAAGTCACAGTCCCCGACATTATTGGTCTGTTTTTCAGCAATACATTGATGTAGCGAGAGATACATTTTACATTGAAGGATAGAATAAACAATAGTTTGATTATATTTCAGCATTTTTTAGATGAGGATTGATAATTTGTATAATTTTGGTTATTCGAAATACATTACTCATCTTAAATGTTATCATCACAACGTTTCGGCCGCTGTAACTTCCGGCCTTCTCTAGGTGTATCTCTTCGAACTCAGGAATATTTCTGCCGAACTCGGGAATCTGTACGGAAGTAGTAATACTACACATAGAAAAAACAAGAATAGGTTTAAGGCTCTCAAAAGTCATAATATAACTGTCCGCAGGGAATATAGTACTAAGTTAAATTCGGTTCTAAGTGACGGTCATCTGAAGGTTGAAGTTTCAATCCTCGGTGAGGGCGATACGAAGAATTGCGAATTACTGATGACTTGACCGGTTATGGCTGACGAAACGAAAGCATGCTAATCCCGTGGATTAAATAAATGGTTCCGTTCGAAATTCTGTCAAGATTCCCGAGTTTGATATAAATATTTCCGAGTTCGAAAAACTACACCTGAAGAAGGCCGGAAGTAACAGCGGCCGAGACGTTGTGATAATAAAACTCAGGATTAGAAATGTAGTCCGAATAACCAAAATTATACAAATAGTTTGCTTGTTTCGATATTTTGTTTCGAAGGTTATGAATGAGTTTCGGTTTTCAGAAAACTAAATACTTTCGTCAAAAGTAGTGTATCCTATTCTATATTTATTTATTGTGATTTTTGCTGCCTGTTGTCACTTACATCATCATTGTTTCTTCATCTACAGAATGTCTATCGCTTTGAATGCTTGTTGTGTTTGGTTTGCGTACGCCTTAATTCTACGGATATTGTATTTTACTACAGAGTTCATTAAGCTATACTACGATTTATATTCTTGTCTTTATTATATAAGCAACATCAAAACTCTATTAGCTCAGACTCGATAGAAGATAGATACCCTCTCAATACGCGTTCCTACGCGATCAGTCTATAGTTACGCAAGGTTTTTGAAATCACCAACAGCACCGAATCCAGGAGCAACGCAAGTCCAGGATGACCATAAACAATGCCGGACAAAACGGAAAAAAGATCAATGTTATTTTGGAAATCCTCCTCATCTTAGATGAATTAACCATGTAAGACAGGAGAGCCTAGTCTACCCTACTGTTTTTTTTTCCATAGCTGTGGAAGGGAATATATGGTGTCATACTATCCCACGAATAATAACCAAAACAAGGGTCTAGCACCGCACACTGAGTTCAGTTCATGATCGTAACCACAACACCACATTACTTGTTACGTATGTCAGGGGCAAGAAACCTTTTCAGAGTTAGGGCCAGATAAGACTTTTGGAAAGAGATCGCAGGCCGGAGTGAAAAACGAAATCTCAGAATTACTATATTTTGTTTACATGAATAAATTGTAGAAAAATTGCATTGAACACTCTACAAATCTGATATTTTTTCTCAAGAGACTTCTGTATGTGATATAATAAAAAGCGCCGGCAAAGACCCATTTTTGAATCATAAAAAATAATGACGAAGTAAGTAGCAAGTTGATCCAGCATTCGTTTTGATACACCTCACATAAGTGCTGTTTTATGCCCTTTCTTCGTCTCTCGTTTCCTCTTTGCCTCTCTTTTTCTATTTTTATCTCAGGCCAAGAATTTGAAATTAATAGTTAAAGAAAAATGAAATATACATGCATCATCGCTCGCTCATATTCATACATTTTTATCCCACTGTAAATCTTAGTTGAAACTTACTTTTACGTCTGTCACAAAATTATGAGTTTTACTGGGTGGTGCGCTGGCCGGATTGCAATAATAAAGCCTAGTAGGGTGGCGGGTCGGACGCTGAGCCTTCGCGGGCAGGATGTGGCCCGCAGGCCGGACGTTGCCGCCCCTGACGTACGTTAACATTAACTACTACATATATTTATTAAAGTTTTTAGTTTATCTCGTCTTTGACTTACAAATTAAAACGTAATATTATTTTATATACAACTTCGTTGTTTAAATCCTTATCAGTTTCAAAGCATTATATGCTTTGCAAGTAAGACAACTGTTTTCCATAGAAAGTTGCACTCGTGTTCGTAATCGTATATTTTTACAGTTGGAACTAATTTTACTACATGAGCAACTTATTTACACGTGTCGAGTTCAAATAACTTGAAAATAAGACGGATTAAAATTAGACGTGAATCTCGTAGCTGAATGAAAGCATTGGTGTCGGGAATTTATCAGTTTTTATTATAGTGTTATTTGAAGAGAAGTTTCTTTTGTAATTTTCAATTTTACTTGAAATGGGCTTTTTATAATATTAAATTATATTTTTAAATATTTTAACTACGTACGACGTCGTTTCGTGCTTACGGCTCTCATCAGCGCAGGGAAATAACAACTTCAGACGGCCACAGGCGCGAACTCACTTTACGGAGACACCTTGGATTGGTAAGCTTTCACTTAGTCTTTGAGGCCAGGAGAGATTGTCAGGTGATTACGGAGAAAGTAAGCGATATTTACATTGAAAGCGGCGAATATAAATATCTAGACATACGATAGAACTCAACGACAGTCAGAGTATTTTATATATATATATATATATATATATATATATATATATATTGTTTCATTTTTATATATCTGCCTACTTTACTGTGAGTATATAATTAAGGTATACACTGGTGTTGTAATCCTTCTCTGCCTCGTTTATTTATGCGTTGGTTAATTTTACTAAATCTTCATATGACTATTTAAATACACACGCGACGAGTCGCTTATTAAATCCTCGCCAAATGCGGGAGTAATATTGCACAGATGGCCTAATATACAATTTCAGACGATGCGCAGTGTAGAGAATCGTTCTCCTTCGAATGCATAACCGGATGTCGATGTGAAGAAAGCGTTGTGTTGATGACATCGTCATCCAGTCCAAACCATGTCTTTCCCCGGAATAACGATGGTTGAAATTGGATTTATCGTGTTTTGCATGCGAACTGTTCATTTCATTGGCTTTACATCATACGCTCGATTTTATTTTGGCAGCCACTACATTGCCATAGACCGCATATTTGTACATTTCAAATAATTCGTCATTATAAACATAATGACGAATTTCCTGGGACAATGTGCCGGATTTCGTACACCTTCTTGTAAGCGCTATTATAAATGCCTTATCGATTACAACAACTGTAAATACTTTTCCATTCTCTCCTTTATGAACCTAAAACAAAACGGAACTTTTCCAATAAATATCCTTCTGTGGAACACAATACCACGGAGCTGCTTCCCAGCTGACTATAACATGATCCTTTTTAAGTCTAATACTAACGAATTCTTGTTGAGCCGTCCTCTTAAATAATCTAATTTCTCGCCAGTCTCAACCATTGTTACCAATATTCACGTTCTTCTTTCACTGTCCTCCTGACAAACACATTAACTCTTATCCTCGAGTGGCCTATGGTCCTTTATAAGTGGTGCCTTGTTGGTACATAGAAAATACATTCCTATTTATATACATACGTACAAAAAGCGCCACTTTTATTCTGAATACATTTGTTCATATATGCACATTCTGTAATCAGACCGGCTTACAGAATAGAGATAAAAAGAGGTTTTGCTTTAAACTAGGTAGATGAACAGATTCCCCGATATACAGCCTGAACACAGACAGAGACAGGTTATTCGTTATTCGCTTTTCCTCCCGAAAATCAGTTCCTCGAAGCGGGAACATTTTTGAAATGGCCTCCAATTCTGAGCGGATTTCTTTTTATTGTTTCTTGGCGTGCCGTTGTCCAGGGCACTTACGTTTAATGTTGGCCTTTAGCATACTTTTAAATGGGATCATATTCATTCCACGCTGACCATAATGCTGACCATCGCACTGACCATAACATTGCACATACACACACTCGATATGACTGATTTACTTTATATCTCGCACACATACACACACACAAGATATACACCTTTATTCTCTTTCGTACACTATTTTTTTAATATGGTTCGTATATTGTTCAACTCTTCCACTTGCATATACACACGCACATTGACAGCATCTCAAACATTACTTGAAACAATCTTGTCTCTGAAAGAAACAAACACAATTCCAATTGTTGTAAGAGCAATGGTCTCAATGAAATCTTCTGTACACCTATTTAGCCCCTTTCGTCTACAGAGACAATTTGCTTTGTTTGGGGTGAACTGAGTTTTTTACAAAATGACACAATCACTGGAAGAGTAAGCTGTAGTGAAGTGATGACAGCCCTAAAATGAACAGCATCTATCCTTAGAAAAGCCCTCGAGTATTAATTTAAAGCATAATTGAATCTAGTGTTAGACCCGGGAGGTAGCCCTTTGATCTCTTCCAACTAAGTGAATTAAAATAAGGACACATAGAACGACTTAGAAACAACGGGTTCCCCGGAAAGAAGTAATATTAAAACCGGTTGTATTAGGAGCAAATGTTTAAATCAAATAAAATCTTTAAAAAAAATATAACAAAAACAACAGCCCCTCTCCTTTTCTCCCTCCCCTTTTTTATTTTTATTTTTCCTACCCTACTCCCGGTCCTGGATATGACCTTAAACTACATCCGATGGTGAGATCCGGCTTACGGACTTTGGGGAATGTGGAGCCTCCTCTTAATTACCATTGCTCCCAGGTCCACCCTGACTCGGAGTGGTAGTACCTGTTAGGGTCCCAACTATGGGTTAAATAGAAACAGATATTAAAAGGGGAAAGAAACAAAAAAGAGAAGAAAACAAGACCAGATTCGGCATTAAATAACCCAAAAAGGGTTGATATGCCGTAAAACAAAACTACCAAACCAAACTACCAATTCCTCTGTTATTTTCCCGTATTCACATTCTAATACTGCTTTCTATTGTTCAGGTTTTATTGCGTAGAAATTCTTTTAGATATTCTAATGAAAAAGTCCACCGGAGGGTATTCAATGAATCTCTTTCTTACAACTAAACAGTTTGGGAAGATCTAATAAAGGAAGAACTAACATCTCCAAGGTCTAGTCGTGCTGCTATCATTAAAATCAGGATTCAATTTATTCCACTAAAAATAAATGACATTGCCATTTTTCTAACAAAACAATATTTTTTTATACTTGTATAACTGTATTATTTTTTGTAGACACCCTACATCTATATACATCTATTAATAATGGAGTTTATGTATCTGTCTGTCTGTCTGAAGCCGAAACTCCATCAGAGTAGTATGACTATTTACTAAGTCCGCCAGCTTCATTATATATTACTTAAAAAAACCGCCGTAAACACTATTAGCATTTCTCAATTTACATAAATCAATTGCTTTTGAACTTCTAATAAATTAGTATTCGCAAATATACACTCATGATTGTTTTCTTCAGATTTTTACATGTATTTACGCTATTTTCCTCGCTAATAATCTTACTTATAAATTACGGTCGCATATTTTTGCTAGTATGTATAATATAATTAGGTCCTTTGGCTTCCCTATTACTTTCTGTAATGCTATTATCTTTACTTTTTGCTAATACGAAATCAGTGTATATTTTGTGCATACATTTCGAGTACATATATATGCATATGTTTTTCTTTTATATATATGTATATACGTACTTACACGTTTTTTTTCTCTAAATAAATTAAAGGTATACATCCTGTTCACTATATATATTCCCTAAAGTTACATATCTTCTCGTTTTTTTCCTACTTTTATTTATTTTTCTCTTGATTGATAAAGCCTACGCCACATCTGAGCAAAATGTTGGGTTTTGGGTCTTCCACTTTTCTATTTTTAACTCGCACCGTCGGATTTATTTTATCTTTTTATTGTGTGTGTATATATATATATATATATATATATATATATATATATATATATATATATATATATATATAGTGTGTGTGGTTGAGAGATATATAAGCAAACGAGAATGACATCTCATATACTTGTCTCATGATGACTGCTCAGTGAAAACAATCGCAAAGCTGTTCACGTCCAGATAAGGACGTGCCCATGTCAAAACGAACCTCTCAGGGGTCAACCAACGACATGGCTGATAATCCTCTAAATATGTCTGTCCAATTCCCCAGCAATTTTGTTATATTTTCCTCTCTCTCTTAACACTTATTTTCCATGTCTCTTTCTCTTTTTCACCTCTTTCTCTTTTTGTCCTGTTTCTCTTTTTTCTCCGCTTTCTCTGTTTCTCCTCTTTCTCTTTCTCTCCTTCTTTTTCTCCCTTTCTCTCCTTTTTCTCTCTTTCTCTCCTTTTTCTCTCTTTCTCTCCTTCTTTTTCTCTCTTTCTCTCCTTCTTTTTCTCTCTTTCTCTCCTTTTTCTCGTTCTCTCTTTCGCTTTCCCTCTTTCTCTCTTTCGCTTTCTCTCTTTCTCTCTTTCGCTTTCTCTTTTTCTTTCTCTCTTTTTCTTTCTCTCTTTCTCTGTCTCTCTTTCTCTGTCTCTCCTTCTCTGTCTCTCCTTTTCTTTCTCTCGATCTCCTTCTCTCCTTCTCCTTCTCTCCTCCTCTTTCTCTTACTCTCCTACTCCTGTTCCTTCTATCTCTCTTTCTCTCTCATTTTTCTCTCGTTCTTTTTCTATTTCTTTATTTCTCTTTCTCTCCCTCTCTTTCTCTCGTTCTCTTTATCTCATTCTTTTTCTCTTTCTCTTTCTCTCCTTCTTTCTATTTCTTTTTTTTCTGTCCATCCCTTTCTCTCTCTTTTTCTGTACATCCCTTTCTCTCTTTTTTTCTGTACATCCCTTTCCCTCTCTTTTTCTGCCATCCCTTTCTCTCTTTTTCCATCTATCCCTTTCTCTCTCTTTTTCCATCTATCCCTTTCTCTTTTATTCTATCACCCCTTTCTCTCTTTTTTCTATCACCCCTTTCTCTCTTTTTTTCTATCACCCCTTTCTCTCTTTTTTTCTATCACCCCTTTCTCTCTTTTTTTCTGTACATCCCTTTCTCTCTCTTTTTCTGTACATCCCTTTCCCTCTCTTTTTCTGTCCATCCTTTTCCCTCTCTTTTTCTGTCCATCCCTTTCTTCACTCTCTTTTTCTGTCCATCCCTTTCTCTCTCTCATTTTCTGTCCATCCCTTTCTCTCTCTTTTTCTGTCCATGCGTTTTTCTCTTTTTTTCTGTCCATCCCTTTCTCTCTTTTTTTCTGTCCATCCCTTTCTCTCTTTTTTTCTTTGCTATCTTTTTATCTCTCTCTCGCTATCTCTTTTTATCTCTCTCTTTTTCCATTTGCCTCCTTCGTTACCCGTTCCGCGTTAACATATCCCGAGGCCAAAATTTTGACCGGTACAAATCATTGGTCAACCCTTTGGCAGCCTACTTGGAGCCGAAAATTGCGTCGTTACCGATGAAGACGGCGAGACGAGGATGTTTCGAACACTACATGTTGATAAAGCTCCACAGATTCCTGCCTATGACTAAGTGTCCGGCAACCAGAATTGCTCTGGCTTGGTTGGAATGGGGTGAAGCACGTCAATGCTGCCCTGTGCATGTAGAAATCCCAGCTAAGAATGTTTCAGGATAAACCCTTTTCTGTTAACGCATGTATTTCATTGATCGATTACGAAATAAATATATTGAACAGGCACATACACATAATACTACTATGCCATACAATACTATGTTTGCATTGTTTGAAATTTCTTTATTTGCCTCATTTTATTCGTGGCACAATATGATTGTCATCCCGTCATTATTATTTGTGTTTACTAGGAGTTTTCACACATGGTATTATCAGAGATTACTCACTGATTATAACCGGTTGTGTTCCCTAGAGTCTGGATGACAACAAGTCTCCCCAATTTTTAAATTCTTATCAGCTCTTTATATAACCTTTTCAAATGACTTTGCGTTATCGCAACAACCGCTTACCATTTATTTCTCGCTGGCAACGAACATTGATCTTCGCTGGAATTTGGGTAGCACTAAGCTTCCCCAAGGCCCTAGTACTCTCCGCAGACGTCTAGTGACGTATAGTTAGTTCACCCCCTTACTTCTATCGTCTTTGATCTTTTACAACTATTTTGTGTGGTTTCAGAAGTGAAAGAAATTATATATTTAAATGAAATTATTCATTTGTTTATAATTTTACAATATTTATAACTGATATTACTCGATTCTTTTTATGGAAGTGTATTAGTCCATGCTAAGTGGAAATAATCATTTCCTTCACCAGAGTGCTCCACCCATAGTATATATAAAGTTTTACATATTTTAGAATTTCTTATCTATCCTGATAACAAAACTAGGCTGGTACCTTGTTTTGGTAGCACAGTTTATTTCATTCCTGACAGTTTATTATTAATATTATGTGTACTCACTTGGTGTTCTCACACAAGTGATCTGCTGTGATGACTCACTGATTATCACGGGTGGTGTTCCCTGGAGTCTGAGTGAAAAGTCTCCTCAGATTTTCAGTACTCTCCACCTTTTTCGATAACTATTGTAAATGACTTTGCGTTATCACAACATACGCTTATCATTGATTTTTCGTTGGCAACGACCTTTTGGTCTTCTCTGGGATTTGGATGACAATAAGCCTCCCCAAGGTCCCAGTCCTCTCGGCAACTTCGTAGTGGAGGCTTGGTTAGTTCCCTCCCACCTCGATCTTCGCATCCTCATTGACCCTTCACGACTATTTTGTGTGATATCAGCTGAAGCTGTTTCCATAAATGTAATATTTTCTTTTAGGGGGATATTTTATGAGACTTCTTGTCAGTTTCTGTTTCTTGGTTTCATGCGGTGGTGTTCTTTGTGTATTTTTGTTTTCTTTCTAATGCGACTTCCATGTGACTGGTTAGCAGTCGTAGCTTATGTGGGTTGTTTTCGCATGCAAAGATGTTATTATTATTATTATTATTATTATTATTTACATTATTATTATTATTTACATTATTATTATTATTTACATTATTATTATTATTTACATTATTATTATTATTATTATTTACATTATTATTATTATTATTATTTACATTATTATTATTATTTACATTATTATTATTATTTACATTATTATTATTATTTACATTATTATTATTATTATTATTATTATTATTATTATTATTATTATTATTATTATTATTATTTACATTATTATTATTATTATTATTTACATTATTATTATTATTTACATTATTATTATTATTTACATTATTATTATTATTTACATTATTATTATTATTTACATTATTATTATTATTTACATTATTATTATTATTATTATTATTATTATTATTATTATTATTATTATTATTTACATTATTATTATTATTATTATTATTATTATTATTATTATTATTATTATTATTTACATTATTATTATTATTATTATTATTATTATTATTATTATTATTATTATTTACATTATTATTATTATTATTATTTACATTATTATTATTATTTACATTATTATTATTATTTACATTATTATTATTATTTACATTATTATTATTATTTACATTATTATTATTATTTACATTATTATTATTATTTACATTATTATTATTATTATTTACATTATTATTATTATTATTATTATTATTATTATTATTATTATTATTATTATTTACATTATTATTATTATTTACATTATTATTATTATTTACATTATTATTATTATTTACATTATTATTATTATTTACATTATTATTATTATTTACATTATTATTATTATTTACATTATTATTATTATTTACATTATTATTATTATTTACATTATTATTATTATTTACATTATTATTATTATTATTTACATTATTATTATTATTATTTACATTATTATTATTATTTACATTATTATTATTATTATTATTATTATTATTATTTACATTATTATTATTATTTACATTATTATTATTATTATTATTATTATTATTATTATTATTATTATTATTTACATTATTATTATTATTTACATTATTATTATTATTATTATTTACATTATTATTATTATTTACATTATTATTATTATTTACATTATTATTATTATTATTATTATTATTATTATTATTTACATTATTATTATTATTATTATTATTATTATTATTATTATTTACATTATTATTATTATTTACATTATTATTATTATTTACATTATTATTATTATTTACATTATTATTATTATTATTATTATTATTATTATTATTATTTACATTATTATTATTATTATTATTATTATTATTATTATTTACATTATTATTATTATTTACATTATTATTATTATTTACATTATTATTATTATTTACATTATTATTATTATTTACATTATTATTATTATTTACATTATTATTATTATTTACATTATTATTATTATTATTTACATTATTATTATTATTATTTACATTATTATTATTATTATTATTATTATTATTATTTACATTATTATTATTATTTACATTATTATTATTATTTACATTATTATTATTATTTACATTATTATTATTATTTACATTATTATTATTATTTACATTATTATTATTATTTACATTATTATTATTATTATTATTATTATTATTATTATTATTATTATTTACATTATTATTATTATTTACATTATTATTATTATTATTATTATTATTATTATTATTATTATTATTATTTACATTATTATTATTATTTACATTATTATTATTATTTACATTATTATTATTATTTACATTATTATTATTATTATTATTATTATTATTATTATTATTATTATTTACATTATTATTATTATTTACATTATTATTATTATTTACATTATTATTATTATTTACATTATTATTATTATTTACATTATTATTATTATTATTATTATTATTATTATTATTATTATTATTATTTACATTATTATTATTATTTACATTATTATTATTATTATTATTATTATTATTATTATTATTATTATTATTATTATTTACATTATTATTATTATTTACATTATTATTATTATTTACATTATTATTATTATTTACATTATTATTATTATTTACATTATTATTATTATTTACATTATTATTATTATTATTATTATTATTATTATTATTATTATTATTATTATTTACATTATTATTATTATTTACATTATTATTATTATTATTATTATTATTATTATTATTATTATTATTTACATTATTATTATTATTTACATTATTATTATTATTATTATTATTATTATTATTATTATTATTATTATTTACATTATTATTATTATTATTATTATTATTATTATTATTATTATTTACATTATTATTATTATTTACATTATTATTATTATTTACATTATTATTATTATTTACATTATTATTATTATTTACATTATTATTATTATTTACATTATTATTATTATTATTATTATTATTATTATTATTATTTACATTATTATTATTATTTACATTATTATTATTATTTACATTATTATTATTATTTACATTATTATTATTATTTACATTATTATTATTATTTACATTATTTACTTAGAAGTTTTCAAACAAGCCACCAACACTCGCTCATTCCGAATAACCAGTACTGTTCCCTGGATTCTGAGTGGCACGTCTCAATAGCGTCCCAACCCTCTCTACATTTTTGAATAACCGTTGCAAAACACTTTGTTCCATAGCTAAAGATCTTTTCTATGTAAATATCGCTGGTAACAACTTTTAGTTTTCTCTGGAGGTTAAGTAGCAATAGGATTCCGTATAGTTCCAGTATTCTCCACACCCTTTTAATGGGGTTTTGCTTGATGCGTCCCGTCCGCTGTATTCCCATCCTCTTTGACTCTATACGACCATTTAATTATAAAAAAAAGCTTTATTAACGTTCACGGCGACTAACATTCGTTGCTGAAACGAAGAATTGTTTTTGTTTCACAATAAAAGCGATAAGTGTGTGTGCAAGTAGATCAAATTATCTTTAAAAATATTATATCGATATATATTTTATTTGAAGTGTCAACATATGCTTGGCTATTGGCTATATTTCTATGTATAGCTGTCCCAACGACAAACAGCAGAATACTAAACATCAACACTTAAAGTATTAGTTTCTTGTTTTTTAAATAAATTTTATTATAATAGTTTTACGTAAGCTAAAAAGCAACTAAAATGTATAGTATTAATTTTTACGACACAGAGGTATATATATATATATATATATATATATATATACAGGGTGTCTCGAAAAAATGTACTCACTCGTAGAATGACGAGAAAACTTTTATTTATGAACATAGAGTGAAATGAAATAGCATCGAATACATGAGACAGATGTATTTGAAGCTATTTCATTTCTCTCTATGTTCATAAATAAAGGTTTTCTCGTCATTCTAAGAGTGAGTGCATTTTTTTGAGACACCCTGTATATATAATTAGGTCTTACCAAAAATAATGGCCGCTTAAAACACTGGTTTTTAACACTGATTTTGTAGTTTTTCTCGTATATTTAAATATATATACTAATCAATGTGGTCTCTATAATAATCGGCAACTTTTTCTTACATAAAAAGTAGTTTTGAAGCATAGAAGACCCTTAATGCCAACACATGATCTTCGCCCTATGTTGCATGAGTGCAAGCGTTGGCACTATGCCTGCGAAACTTCTGCCAATACCAATAAAACATGGGGAGATGGATCCACAAGCGATCATACAGTACGAAAGTGGTTCCAGAAATATCTTAATGGAGATGAGTCTTGAAGATGAAGAAGGTAGAAGAGAGCTGTAGAATATTTACAAGTAACAATTGAAAACACTTGTTAAGCAAAATGCACATCAAAGTGTCAAAGAATGTCTCAGACACTTGCAGTAAGCAGTGTAACAGTTTTATTTACAGAGTATTGGAAAGATGAATCATTTTTTAATGAATAGATTTATGTTTTTGAAATCAGCCATTATTTTTGTGACGACGTCATATAGCACATTACATTATATATATATATATATATATATATATATATAATATTACGATATATATATATATATAATATTACGATATATATATATATATAATATTACGATATATATATATATATATAATATTACGATATATATATATATATAATATTACGATATATATATATATAATATTACGATATATATATATATATATATATAATATTACGATATATATATATATATATATATAATATTACGATATATATATATATATATATAATATTACGATATATATATATATATATATATTACGATATATATATATATATATAATATTACGATATATATATATATATATATAATATTACGATATATATATATATATATATAATATTACGATATATATATATATATATAATATTACGATATATATATATATATATAATATTACGATATATATATATATATATAATATTACGATATATATATATATATATATTACGATATATATATATATATATATATATATTACGATATATATATATATATATATAATATTACGATATATATATATAATATTACGATATATATATAATATTACGATATATATATATATATATAATATTACGATATATATATATATATATATATAATATTACGATATATATATATATATATAATATTACGATATATATATATATAATATTACGATATATATATATATATATATAATATTACGATATATATATATATATATATAATATTACGATATATATATATATATATATAATATTACGATATATATATATATATATAATATTACGATATATATATATATATATATAATATTACGATATATATATATATATATATATATTACGATATATATATATATATATATATATATTACGATATATATATATATATATATAATATTACGATATATATATATAATATTACGATATATATATAATATTACGATATATATATATATATATAATATTACGATATATATATATATATATAATATTACGATATATATATATATATATAATATTACGATATATATACATATATATATATATATAATATTACGATATATATACATATATATATATATATAATATTACGATATATATACATATATATATATATAATATTACGATATATATATATATATATATATATATAATATTACGATATATATATATATATATAATATTACGATATATATATATATATATAATATTACGATATATATATATATATATAATATTACGATATATATATATATATATAATATTACGATATATATATATATAATATTACGATATATATATATATATATAATATTACGATATATATATATATATATAATATTACGATATATATATATATATATAATATTACGATATATATATATATATATAATATTACGATATATATATATATATATATAATATTACGATATATATATATATATATATAATATTACGATATATATATATATATATATATATATATAATATTACGATATATATATATATATATATATATATATAATATTACGATATATATATATAATATTACGATATATATATATAATATTACGATATATATATATAATATTACGATATATATATATATATATATAATATTACGATATATATATATATATAATATTACGATATATATATATATATAATATTACGATATATATATATATATAATATTACGATATATATATATATATAATATTACGATATATATATATATATATAATATTACGATATATATATAATATTACGATATATATATATATATAATATTACGATATATATATATATATATAATATTACGATATATATATATATATATAATATTACGATATATATATATAATATTACGATATATATATATAATATTACGATATATATATATAATATTACGATATATATATATATATAATATTACGATATATATATATATAATATTACGATATATATATATATAATATTACGATATATATATATATATATATAATATTACGATATATATATATATATATATAATATTACGATATATATATATATATATAATATTACGATATATATATATATATATAATATTACGATAAGTATATATATATATTTGAATAATATTACGATAAGTATATATATATATATATACATTTAAATAATATTAAGATAAGTATTTTATATAAGCTAATATCGTAATAGGAGATGCATTGTTAAAGGAATTATTGAGATGATGAAAAAATAAAGTTACATACATTGCAAGTTTATTATAATCATCAGGTGTTTACGCAAGGAATAGAATAAACTGATTTTTAATTCATAGATTTTCAAGGAATTACTCTCGTCCTCAAAGGAAATGAATACTAAATTGCTAATTACTAGTAAGTATAAATTTGAAGATTTGCAACACAACTTTTAGTTTCAATAATGAGAAGAAAGTCATTGTATCAATGCAGTTGATAAAATATCTAATTTCAATATGGTAGCTGGTGATACCAGATCAGGCTGCCCTGTGGCTCCCTGAGACGAAATTCACCTACATTGACGTTTTTTTTTTTTGTTTTTTTTTGTTTGTAAAACTTAATTATGTTCTACAAAACCAAAAACAAAAACAACAGCCCCTCTCCCTTTCTCCCTCCCCTTTTTTATTTTTATTTTTCCTACCCTACTCCCGGTCCTGGATATGACCTTAAACTACATCCGATGGTGAGATCCGGCTTACGGACTTTGGGGAATGTGGAGCCTCCTCTTAATTACCATTGCTCCCAGGTCCACCCTGACCCGGAGTGGTAGTACCTGTTAGGGTCCCAACTATGGGTTAAATAGAAACAGATATTAAAAGGGGAAAGAAACAAAAAAGAGAAGAAAACAAGACCGGATTCGGCATTAAATAACCCAAAAAGGGTTGATATGCCGTAAAACAAAACTACCAAACCAAATCAATATGGTAGTATGTAGTGGAAGGTGATGATTCAAATAAAATCCACGGAATGATTCAAAAGCCAAAAATGTGTGAAAAGATAGTATATATATGTAAAAAAACATGCCGCGCGAGTCTAACATCTTTAGCATGCAACTAAAATATACGGTGTAGAGAATTAAATAAGAGTATTCTTGGAAAATAACCGTAAGATTATAATACACTTGTAAAGTATGTAACTTTACTTTTTTGCATCGTCTCAATATTTCCTATACACACACACACACACACATACATATATATATATATATATATAAAAGAAGGAACTAAAGGTACAGGGTGGGCCAAAATAAGGGTCCTATCTTAAATTTGAATGACTTGAATTTGAATAACTTCCACAAAATAAAAGTTAAACTAACCAAACATTATGTGTGTGTAGACTGACCCTTCCGAGATTTTTTGAAATAAACAAAACAAATTTTAGCCGAAAAACACTTCTTAAAACTTACAAAAACTAAAGTATTGTTTTTTACACTGTTTTGAGTTTTTTAAGCAAAAATAATGTTTTCTAAATGAGGGTACGTTCCTTAGGGCTAATACGGCTCATGCTTGCTTCGGAAGGAGTCCTTTACTTATTCTAAAAAAAAAAATTTTTTTAAAATCAATAAATAAAAAAGTTATGAATTTTTAAATATAGGACCCTTATTTTTGCCCACCCTGTATATATATGTATGTGTGTATGTATATATATATATATATATATATATATATATATATATATATACATATATATATATAAGTATATACATATTTATTTATTTATCTTTTATTTTTTTGATGTGTTGATGTTTTTTATATTTATAATATAAAACTAAAAATAATACATTAATCACTTAAATAATAGTGTCATGGATTCGTCCAAACACTTTAAAATGCAGCAACATTTTTGTGAGTAACGGATAAATTTTATTAGACAGACGAACAGCACATGTAAAGAATTTTTTTTTTTTTTGTGTCTTAAATAACTAATATAAGTTAGCAAAACATTTATATGGAACAAAACGTAGATTTAGTATAAGGAACGTTTATGTTTTTGTCTTTTAAGGGAAGTGGGGTCTGATAAACTCTGCTGGGAAGCCATGAAATTAAATACTGTCTTGTTTTTAAATTCCCGAAACAGTTTTTCATGGTAAACAACTGATGATCCCTTAAAATAGTGTTAGAAACTAACTAATATAATAACTGTAAAAAATAAATTGACTTACATGAGTGATTTTCCACTGGAAGACTTGAGACTATAAGTTTTTTTTTTGTTTAGTTTTTTTTATATAGTTTTAATGGTTGAGAAACTTCCGAGACTATATATATATATATATATATATATATATATATATATATATATATATATATGCATAATATTCTTATGAAGATAGATAAATGGATAGATACCAAAAAAGAAATATATGTAATTCAATTTATTTTCGCAAGTATTAATCATCATGTAATGGAGAAATATTTCGATCAATTTTCAACTTTATAAATCCTCTTCCATATGCATACATTTCTAATTCGGATGCTTACGCATACGACCCTCCTTTCATTTTTATGGGTTCATAAATACACAACTGTATATTTGATATATCACAGACCGGGTAAAATATAGACGCAGATATGAACCATACAATGACACGCTTTGATCACGTGTTATTACATCGATCTCTTGGATAGATTGCGTCGCCATGTTCGTTATGGCGCCCAGTTAATGGAACTCACTTTTTAACGGAGGACATTACGAATAATTTATTTATTAGTTTGTGTTTATTAGACATTTAGATTGTACACTAATGGGCTGGGAAACCGGTGTTCAATGCTCCGTCAAGTCGTACTACGTAAGACTTATGCCTCTTGCTAAAGTCTTTGAATTATAAGAAAAGGGCGATCTAAATTAAGTGGAATAGTCCAGGAAAAGTGGACTAATCCAGGAAGAGATTAATTACTAGCTTTCTAAATCAATCTGTATACTTCACTATTAATAATTTCTTTAGAACTAATATTTGTCGCATGTCTCTTAAAAAAATCACTTTTTCTTCTTCGGTAAAAATAATTGTCAGTTAAATATGCTTTAAAAAAATAAAACGATTCTGTCTCTTCTTCCTTTATTTATTTAAAATTGTTTCAATTTAATTCTCTTTAACGCAGAAACTTTTCTTTGTTTGTTTATACCGTAAAAATAATTAACAGCTAAATATATTCAGAATCAAGTAAACAAATGTCACGTTATCAATGTATTTATCGCCCTAACACGGTCGGAAAGTGGGATTTGAAACAAGAGCCATAGAGGACGAGGACTCAGGCCGAATAAAAATTGACTGGGCAGCCTTGTAAGTATACCCCGGTAGCGTACGCTCCAGGCGATTAGCAATAAACTAACCCTCTTCGCAAAGCCATTCTAAAAAAATGACAAGACTCTGCTGGTCTCTTTATGAAATGTTTGTATTTAAACTCCTATTTTTTTAGCCGATAGGGCGATATAATTTGATTTTGGAACTATTCATTTTTAAATAGGTAGAATCGGAATCATTTACAATAGCGACAATGGATAAATCACCAATCACTCTCAGTGTAGATCGGACGATCTCATTTTTTTAAATATGTGTGAAAGGTGAAAACGTACATACGAACATGAAATGCCTAAACGTATTATTACATAGTATAAAGCGAGATAAGTTTTAACAAATTAATTATTCGGCTTCTTATCTAATAAATTGTTTGTCTTGTCAGGGGTTTGATTTTTGCGATAATCAATTAGTTTTCGCAAAGAGAGATAACACGAGAGAGAGAGAGAGAGAGAAAATGAGAGAGAGAGAGATAAAATGAGAGAGAGATAGAGATAGATAAGACGAGAGAGAGAGAAATAAAACGATAGGGAGATAAAACGAGAGAGAGAGAGATAGATAAAACTAGAGAGATAGATAAAACGAGAGAGATAGATAAAACGAGAGAGAGAGATAAAACGAGAGAGAGATAAAACGAGAGAGAGATAAAACGAGAGAGAGATAAAACGAGAGAGAGATAAAACGAGAGAGAGATAAAACGAGAGAGAGATATAAAACGAGAGAGAGATATAAGACGAGAGAGATAGAGATAGATAAGACGAGAGAGATAGAGATAGATAAGACGAGAGAGATAAAACGAGAGATACAACGAGGGAGAGAGAGGGAGAGAGAGAGAGAGAAATAAAACGATAGAGAGATGAAACGAGAGAGAGAAATAAAACGATAGAGAGATGAAACGAGAGAGAGATATAAAACGAGATAGATAAAACGAGAGAGATAGATAAAACGAGATAGATAAAACGAGCTAGAGCGAGAGAGATAAAACACACGAGAGAGAAATAAAATGAGATAGATAAAACGAGAGAGAGAGATATATAAAACGAGAGAGAGAGATATATAAAACGAGAGAGAGAGAGATAAAACGAGAGAGAGATATAAAACGAGATAGATAAAACGAGAGAGAGAGAGAGGGATAAAACGAGAGATATAATAAATAAAGCTAAAGGAAGAACTCTTGTTTTTGAGGAGGTTTACATCTTATATATTACATAGTAAATTGTTATAACTCTAATGTAAACGTTTCTCTTTTTTTCTCGTTCCTTTTTACTCTTTTTCAGTTACATACTAAATTTTCAAATAATTTAACTGACGATACACGATTTAATTAGTAATCATGCAACATCATCTCGGCCCGATCAAATCTCATTTAAATGGTTTCATCACTTATTAAAAAGTAACTAAGGGTGAACTCTTCTCTTCCCTGCAGCTCTTTTCACACAGAAGACATGTTGCTAGTCTCTATCTACTCTATAAATTAGGTTCATGGTAGGTGCTTGACTGAGTTCCAATTTCCGCCTCTTCTCACTCTAAAACATTCACAGCAAGAACCCGCCTCTCAACAGCTGATAACTTTTCTTTTTTCTCTACTTGTACGAACGACTAAGCAACACATCCATAAACGACCAAGACAACCTTCCGAATTTGTTGAGCAAAATACCGCGAAACTGCTGATTACAATATAGTCGTCTTTAAGTCTAATGTAAACAAATACTTGTTGAGCCGTCCTCCGTGATAAACAATTCATCTAAAAAATATTTTTCCTAATCCACCAGTTGTTTTCCAAACATCGCGTTGTGGCGCTCATGGTCCAACCAACGACCACTTTACCCTTTGCCCTTGACTAGCGGTGACTCATTAGCAAACACAAAACAAACAGAAACACTCTTTAACTCTGTGAACTAGCGTGCCCTGTCGGCGGGGCCGCGAATTCGCCGACTGCATCCCCATGTAGAAGGGTACCCCCCAACGAAAACGGGGCCACCTGTTGGCCGTGGGTGGCGTCTAAGGACGGGATGTCATACACTGATCTTCGACCTTCTATTAACGGGATAATCAAAGAAAAATGGCAAGACTATTGGGATGAGTGCCAAAATGACAAGTTATACAAGATTTAGGCAACTATAGATGAGTGTCCCCTGGACTATAGAAAAACAAGAAAAGAAGAAGTTATAATAACCAGACTCCGTATAGGACACACATATATTACTCACAAGCACTTATTGGAAGGAGACGAGTCTCCAATGTGCATAGCATGTCAACAATCTTACACGGTCAAACATATATAAATAGACTGTCAAGATCTGCAACAGACTCGAAGCAAATATTACGAGTCCCAAAATTTTAAAGATTTATTTATAACCACAAATGTGACGAACATCTTAGATTTCATCAAGGAAGTTGGACTGTTCCAAAAAATGTAATAATAAACTCTTCATTTCACTTTTCATTGACTTTCAAGACAAAGTGAAATAATTGGAATTGCATTTGACAACTTCATTCGGCATTACATAACCCATAGTTGGTTGCTATGCCGTAAAACAAACCAAACCAAATTGTGAACTAGCTGAAACTTGTTAAATGGCCTTTCGCATACCAGCTAAAACCAGCGCTATTTCTCATGCGATGATAGCAGAAAAAATAAAACACCAGCCCGAGCTTTCCAGGCCCCCCACTGTCTCCACGACAAATCGTTAAACACGCTTTGGACAGTGTAAGAATGTAAGACTGGCGTCTTCTGCTTAAATGAGACAAGGATATGTAATATTGGAAATCAAACTATACCTAAACTCCTAATAGATTTATATAGAAGGCGATGAGTTGTAAGATCGCCATTTTGTATCAGTGGTTGCTGCATAAATATGTCCTACTTTTGTTAGATGCGAAGAAAAGAGTCACCAAGTTTTTTTCTAAATAGCCAAACTTCTTATACAATTTAAATAAATTTTATTCAAACAGTTGCATCGTCACAAAGATTGGTCCAGGAATACAAAATAGATTAAGTCCGCAGACGTATATCCACTATAGAAAATGGCTAGAGACGAGGAAAGAAATATACATAAGTTCACATCGACATTATAAATTGCGGGAAAAAGGTTTGGGCGGAAGCGGAAATGTTCCTCTTACTTTAACGGTGTTCTTATAAAAGAATGTATTTATCATGTGAGAACATGCAAGTGTGTTGTTAGCGAACCACGTACGTATCACTCCGCGAGTAAAACCATGCAAGTGTGTTGTTAGCGAACCACGTACTTATCACTCCGCGAGTGAAACCATGCAAGTGTGTTGTTAGCGAACCACATACTTATCACTCCGCGAGTGAAACCATGCAAGTGTGTTGTTAGCGAACCACGTACTTATCACTTCACGACTGAAACCATGCAAGTGTGTTGTTAGCGAACCACGTACTTATCACTCCACGAGTGAAACCAAGAAAGTGTGTTGTTAGCGAACCACGTACTTATCACTCCACGAGTGAAACCAAGAAAGTGTGTTGTTAGCGAACCACGTACTTATCACTTCGCGAGTGAAACCATGCAAGTGTGTTGTTAGCGAACCACGTACTTATCACTCCGCGAGTGAAACCATGCACGTGTAAAAGAAAAAAAGATCGTAATTATGTAACTGCTACACATTTATCAGAATAGAATTTGATTTCTGCATTCGTATATATTCATATCAGTGTTTCTTGTCCACTTAATTTTGTTTCGGATTTTACCGAGCTAATTTTTTCTACACCGCTAGAAATAAAATAAACAACACGCGATGTACACATAATCGGTGTAGATCGATATTTCAACTGGTATAATTTATAAATTAGCAACCACATCAAAACAAAATCGACCACCATCTTTTAGTGAATCATGTTCGGTAAAGTTCAAGTAACGATAAGATATTCAGAGATAATATAATTCACAATCATTTCACACTTTAAAATGATACAGGTCGGTATAATGTTAAATTTATATGCGTTTGGTACAAGTTATTTGTTGTGTATTCTGTTTATTTTCAGCTTCTCAGTTGTTAACCACCCTGCATAGTTGTGGATGTTTTTTTTGTGTATGTGTATTCGTACTGAGCAAAATGGTCGGAAAACTAAATCTATTTTATAAGTCGACTAATCCGTTCAAACCATTTATATTTACACCTCTCTGTATTCTATTTAATACATTAAAATAATGTATTTTTGCTTGAGATTTGCAGGTTAGGCACAAAGGTCAGAATATTTTTTATTTACCTCTTCTGCAGGACGTTAGAAACAAGGTCAAAGTATGTTTATTTACCTCCTTTCCAGGAGGCTACCCACAAGGTCAAAGTATTTTTTTATTTAATTTTACCCCAGGAGGCTACCCACAAGGTCAAGTGGTGTTAGCCAGTGCACTAGGATGAGCGCTCTGACCTACAAAAAATGTCTGAACAGATCCGTCGACATTTCCCGGTAGGGGCGCCTCAGCAGATTAGCATTAAACTAACCCTTTCCCAAGAGAAAGTAATGACTGGGCGGTTCGACTTCTCGAGACTGAACAGAACTAAACCTCAGCCCGACAGCAACAAAGTCACTGTAGGACTGATGTCGAGGACGTACCCCAGACTGGTAAGAACACACCTACTCAGCTCAATTAAATATTATTTATTTTTCTATATACAGGCTTATTTCGTCTTATTTCATCTTTACTGAAGTATTATTTACTCCTCTCCAGGAGTTAGGCACAAGGCCAGTTTTATCCTACTCCCACAAGTAAGATGTGACCCAAGGTCGGGTCGGAAAGTGGGGGTTGAAAAGCCAGCGCCCGAGAGGTGAGCACTCTGACCATCAAAAATTGCCTGGGCAGCCCTGTCGGCATTCCCCGGTAGGGGCGCCTCAGGCAGTAAGCAATAAACTTACTCTTCCCCAAAGAGGGGAGGCGAAGCCTGGGAGGGTGGACCTCCTAGAACTGCACAGGACAGACCCATAGACCGGCGTAAATCAAGCCCCGAAGGCCAAGACAATACCAGTCTATGGGGTGTAGTATCCATCGGAACAGATACTACACTTTGATCTTAGCCAAAAGGCCAGGAGTAAAGAGTGAAACAACTGGCCTACCTACCAACGTGTTCGAACTTACAACCCTCCATCTTGTAAGCAAACGTCATTAACCCATTGGCAAACGTATATATAGTAATCTGCAAACAGCCACCATTTTTGGTATACCTAATTTGCATATTTTATCTTTAAACAGTTTCTAATACATTGATTTTTCTATAATATATATTTGCAATTTGCATTGTCAAGTTTTCTTATACACACGCCATAGTTTCGTCGATAGTAAAACGTCTGCGGTCGCTGCTATGCTGAGAAGAGACACTACACTTTGATCCTAGCCAAAAGGCCAAGGAATCATAAGTATAATTTGTTTTTATGGCTAGACATTTTTAAAAGAATGAAAAAAAAACCCCTGAGTTTATCTATTAATGTATTATTATTTAATGGGGTTAATAGTGCAGTATCTGTTCCTTTGTCATAAGACCGTCCTCCCAGTAATTCCCGATTCTTTTTAAAAGGTTGAAGGTAATCCTCTAAAGTATTACGCCCTCCTTAATGCGAGAGGGTAATGTAGTCTATGTTCTGTTATCATGAGAAAATATTCGCTTTTTTGTGGTGAAGAGGGTAGTATAGTATCTGTTCTGTTTTTGTTGTAACATACTCAAAAATAATTATTTTTTATGTGGAGTCTTCCAAGGTATTACTTCGTATATTTTGTAGGGGTTGTGTAGTATATGTCCTCTTGTCATGATACGATCATACATTAGCTCATCCACTTGTCGGAGGTAGTGGAGTATATGTTCGTTTATCACCCTAGGAGATCAAGGGTGAATTCTTCAGTAATTCGCAATTCTTTTTATCGCCGCACTGAGGATTGAACCTTTGACCTTCAAAATACTGCATCTAGAACTGGATTTTACTTAGTACCTTAAGTAACGGATAAGGTACTAAGTAAAATTCAGTTCAAGATGCAGTCTTTTGAAGGTTCAATCCTCAGTGCGGGCGATACAAGGAATTGCGAATTACTGAAGACTACGACCCGGTCAGGACTGACGGAACGAAAGTATGCTACACCGGTGGATTAAATAAAGAGTTCCGTTCGTAATTTCGCGCAGATTCCCGAGTTCGACCGAAAGATTCCCGAGTTCGACAAGATAAACCCGAAGGTCTGAGGTTACATCGTTGTGAGAATAACACTCAAGATGAGAACAGTAGTCTGAATAATCCAAATTATACATTTGGGTGTATATATATATATATATATATATATATATATATATATATTAGTAATCCAGGTAGGGTAAAAATCCACAGGGAATCAAACCGGGCTTATAAAAGAGTGCTCAATAAAAATATAGAGCTGTATTGTGAATGCTTTTATTCAAACATGTACAAGGTCTGCTACACTGGCATGTCGATGTTATCGATCTACAGCTCTCAAGAGCTGAGGTCTCATCAGGCAGAGAATTTTTTATGATCCAACCTGGTCGCTGAATTCCAGGAAGATTCTTCCTGGAATTGAGCGACCAGGTTGGATCATAAAAAAAATTCTCTGCCTGATGAGACCTCAGCTCTTAAGAGCTGTAGATCGATAACATCGACATGCCAGTGTAGCAGACCTTGTATATGTTTGAATAAAAGCATTCACTATATATATATATATATATATATATATATATATTAAAGGAAAATATGATTATTAAAAACCCTCTTTCTTTTCTCTACTAACCATGCATTTCGTTAATACTAAAAGGGTTTTGGTTGTTTTAATTTGATTTTAAATTATGGTATAATTGTTATTTGTGCTGAAGACGACACTCTTTAATCAATTAAATCTTCTTCTCAGAAACGATCGTACGCAGAGACTTTGGTTGATGTTTAATTCTTGGAACTGATATACTAAAAAAAATAAACATGTTATAATTTGTGTTTATTTCTATATTGGCCTATCATACCTCTGGTTGATCACAAATCTTAACCGTAGAGCAGATCTAATCAATGTAGTATTTCTGGATATCTGATGGGCTTAATTTTTCTTAAAATGTGTCCATGTATCATTAAGATGTCTGTATTTCTTCGTCTATATGGAATTCTACCGAAGTCTAAGCATTTGACTTTACTTGTACACACAGACACACACACATATATATATATATATATATATATATATATAAATCCCATAACATATCTTTTTATTTGTATCTCAATCTTTATAGCTCGCTCTCTCTCCCTTTCTCGCTCTCTCTCCCTTTCTCGCTCTCTCTCCCTTTCTCGCTCTCTCTCTCCCTTTCTCGCTCTCTCTCTCCCTTTCCACCTCTCTCTCCCTTTCCACCTCTCTCTCCCTTTCTCGCTCTCTCTCGCTCTCTCTCGCTCCCTCTCCCTCTCTCTCCATCTCTCCCTCTCTCTCCATCTCTCCCTCTCTCTCCCTCTCTCTCTCCATCTCTCGCTCTCTCTCCATCTCTCGCTCTCTCTCCATCTCTCCATCTCTCGCTCTCTCTCCCTCTCTCTCCATCTCTCGCTCTCTCTCCCTCTCTCCATCTCTCGCTCTCTCTCCATCTCTCGCTCTCTCTCCCTCTCTCCCTCTCTCTCCCTCTCTCCCTCTCTCTCCCTCTCTCCCTCTCTCTCTCCCTCTCTCCCTCTATCTCGCTCTCACTCTCTCTATCGCTCTCACTCTCTCTATCGCTCTCGCTCTCTCTATCGCTCTCGCTCTCCCTATCGCTCTCTATCGCTCTCTCTCTCTATCGCTCTCTCTATCGCTCTCTCTATCGCTCTCTCTATCGCTCTCTATCGCTCTCTATCGCTCTCTATCGCTCTCTATCTCTCTCTATCTCTCTCTCACTCTCTCTCACTCTCTCTCTATCTCTCACTCCCTCTCTATCTCTATATCTTTCTCTCTATCTCCTTCACTCTCTCTCTCTCTCTCTCTCTATCTCTCACTCCCTCTCTATCTCTATATCTTTCTCTCTATCTCCTTCACTCTCTCTCTCTCTCTCTCTCTATATATATATATATATATATATATATAGCGAGAGAGACATATATATTTCTATATCTGCATAGGATATTCTATCTCCTGAGGTAATAAACATTTTTGTTTAGTCTATTTACGTATTCATTTATTTTTTATTCACGTAACAAATTGTAAGAAAAATCAAAATCTGGCAATCCTCGTCCGTTTATACGTTACTGTTAGCCGCAGTGTAACGAGCATTGATGGTCTTCTGAATTCGCACTTCTATCCTAACGGTGATTCTGACTTCGTCTCATTCATTTTCAAAATAACCGTCGACGTTGGCATTGATCCTCACTGAAACCCCTTCATAGCTTAAAATTAAGCATCGCAATTACTCAGTTATTTCGACTGACTGGATTTTTTTTTGCGCTTAGTTATTGGTAATGTTTTTATAATCAATCTAAACACATATTACTTGTTGCATCACTTGTTTGCTTTTTGGGGATTTTTGACATCCGAAAATTACTGTTAATTTGACGAAGGATTTGCATTCCCGAATGCTACTCTCGTTTTACTGAAAGAAGCCAAAAATCTTTGAATGGGAATTCAGACGAGAAAATGATTTCTGTAAAGTCCTAAATTTCATGAGAAATAATTTGAAAACTCCATCACACATACTTTAAGATTTGGCAGTCATATTTTCTTTTTAGAAACGTAACTTTAACTGTTTTGATTATTAAGCAATTTTAGGAAAAAAAAGAAGGTACATTTTTTTTATTAACTCTCTTAAGACTTTAATTAAATGGTACTTATATCGATCTTGACCCAGTTTTCGAGAGTTTCTGGTCGGAAGCGTTCGGCTATCCTACGCAAACGTCCGAGAGATGACGAGCCGATTTGTACCAGACGACAATTTTGATACGGTGCTGCGTCCTATGATTTTAATGTTTTGCTTGTTTTGTTTTTGTTGTTTTTAGGGTAAACGTTAGGGTTTAGGTTAGAGTTTAGGGTTAGGGTTAAACAGATTTATTTGACAACAGTAATTTCGTTCTGTTTTGCTTGTTTAATTTGTTTTGTTGTTTAAACAATTTCTTGCAACTATAACTAAAAATTATAGGACGCAGCAACGTACTAAAATAAAAAAAAATATTTATTTGATAACTAACTTCGCTATGTTTTGCTTGTTTTGTTTTTCTTTGTTGTTTCTTTCAGAAAATTTATTGAAAATATAACTTAAAATACTAGGACGCAGCACCGTATCAAAATTGTCGTCTGGTACAAATCGGCTCGTCAACTCGGGCGTTTGCGTAGCACAGTCGAACGCTTCCGACCAGACACTCGCGAAAACTGGGTCAAGATCGATATAAGTACCAATTTTATAATTATCTTTGAAACATTTCCAGAAAACTGATATTTACCTTTCCAGCGAATTTTAAACACGTTTTATTGAATCTTCTGTTTAAACTGATGTTATGCTGTTTGTTTGTTTTTTTCACAGGTACACATACATTTGTTTCCTTTTAGATATAAGCTTCATACTTTTATGTTTCAAATACAATCAAAAGTTAAATGAAAACTACTAAAAAAAATAAAGAACAAACACGTTTAAGAACTATAGTCTGTACAAGCGACGGCCATTTTTGCACGTACCTGCAAGATGAACATTGTTTAGTTTCTGTTACGCTATACTTTGTGAAGACCCACCTTTAAATTAATGTGTTATATAGGGTGGGCAAAAATAAGGGTCCTATTTTTAAAAATTCATAACTTTTTTATTTATTGATTTAAAAAAATTTTTTTTTTTAGAATAAGTAAAGGACCCCTTCCGAAGCAAGCATGAGCCGTATTAGCCCTAAGGAACGTACCCTCATTTAGAAAACATTATTTTTGCTTAAAAAACTCAAAACAGTGTAAAAAACAATACTTTAGTTTTTGTAAGTTTTAAGAAGTGTTTTTCGGCTAAAATTTGTTTTGTTTATTTCAAAAAATCTCGGACGGGTCAGTCTACACACGCATAAAGTTTGGTGAGTTTAACTTTTATTTTGTGGAAGTTATTCAAATTCAAGTTATTCAAATTTAAAGATAGGACCCTTATTTTGGCCCACCCTATATTTTATCCTTTTTGTCGTATTTCCTTACCGACGCATGCGTACTGGCAAACATGTATTTAAGAGATTCGCTTTGCCTATTTTAAAAATGGTAGAATATCTAATATTTTTATTTTTTAACAGAAACCGATAACTCACATAATGTGTTTTTCCTGAACAAAGTTTTGTTTCAATGTGAGAATACATTGAAAATTACGTACATAAGCCGATAAACGAAATTTTAAATAACTCTGAATATTTTATGTTGAGAGTGTTCGTAAGAATTTCATAATTGGTCCCTCGATTTATGAAATCGGGGGACTTATGTTTTCAGGCATGTCTGTCCGTCCGTCCGGATTTTTCTCCGCAACCATCCATTGAATTTCTCTGAAATGTTGCATGAAGTTGTAACTTTGGTCAGGTTAGAAAGTGACATTCTCCGATTTTTTAAAAATATCTGGTTAGCCCCCCATGGGTCAAAAGGCCCCGAAATAGCAAAAAATGACTTTTTTCCCATAACTTTTCACCCATCCATTCAATTTCTCTGACACTTGGCCAAAATGTTGAGGCAATTGTTCCTAATAGAAAATAAGTATCGCTGACCTTGGAAAAAATCTGGTTCGCGCACCCAGGGGGTCAAAAGCCCCCAAAAGGGCAAAAAATTACCCTTTT
>OY744544.1:29759403-29771903 GCA_963556195.1 Sepiola atlantica
TTTCCACACAACTTAATTAAAGTTAAAAATCAGTAAAAAAAAAAAAAAAAGAAGACGAAAAACAACGTTCAATAAGCCAAATAGCACGTGCTACCTCCCCTTCCGCCTTCAACCTTGCTATTATCTTCGCGAATCAATCGATTGCCATTACGGACTAAACCGATCAATACAAAACTAACAAAAGAGCCATTCTCGAGCATAGAAAACATATTTCAATTGACTGACTATAATTAAAAATCCCCCACATGCCCTATAAATTGTAGCGTGTGTGAAATCAATTTCCCTTCAGCCAAAGGCAACAATTATATAATTAAACTTGGCGCAACTTTATGCTGAGTTGCTAACGGGGTAAGCCGAACTATTTATCTCTATTTCAAGAGAAATGTTTAAGTAATTCCTATAAAATAGGCAGCGTTATATATATATATATATATATATATTTATTTATTTACTTAGGTAGTGGGTGGAAGAGCAGTAAAGTGCCTCCTTCCATTCGCTAGCCTGTAGGAGATCCTTGGGCAAGGTCGAGTACCCACTGACCCCCCTTCTCCCTATCAGGGTACGTGCAGTAATGGCAGGCAGTTGATGGATGGAGGGTTGAGCAGCCTAATGGATTTTAGAAACTGGTCAACCCTTCGGTTTGTGTTAGGCAGATCATGCTGATTTCTGTATAATGGCTAAGACTTTCGTGCTCTGTGGGAGCACTGACTCTATAAAAAGTAATTGCAAGTCGCTATAGGTAACCTCTCTGCAAATAACATCATGATGAAACAAAATATTCAAATAAATGCAGAGCCATGATCATCGATATCTACAAACAGACCTGATACCTGAAATTATTTATATATATATATATATATATATATATATATATATATATATATGTATAAAGGTAATTTAAAATAGACAAACAATTGCCATTTCAGTCCACGTTTAGAGATGACATATTTTATTAAGAATCATTTAAATGTTTTTTTTACATTTTTCTTACGAATTTCGAATGATAAATCATTTTTCTTACGAATTTCGAATGATGAAACATTTTTCTTACGAATTTCGAATGATGAAACATTTTTCTTACGAATTTCGAATGATGAAACATTTTTCTTACGAATTTCGAATGATGAAACATTTTTCTTACGAATTTCGAATGATGAAACATTTTTCTTACGAATTTCGAATGATAACACATTTTTCTTCAAAGAAAGTGTCCAAATCAATCTAAAAGCAATACCTTAGTTTTTCTGCGGTGGAAGCTTATCTCCTCGATGCTGCATGAGCGATCTTTAGACTTTGTCGCAGGGGTGTTAGAATGGCAACGTTTTTTTTTCTTATTTGAACTTAGAGCGCGTGGCCGCTTATCTTGTAATAAAATGAAAGTTCTTCAAAGTATCTTAAGATACGTTCAAGAACTTTCATTTTTTTATAATATACATATACATATATATAATATATATATTGTTTTATAGCTTATGGCTCATAGCTTTCTGACTCATTAAGAGAATGCTTTGAGATTTGCACAATGTTTTAGACTCATGTCAGGTCATTCGCATTATTAGGTTATCAGCCATAGTAAAACTATTTCACCTGGCAAGGGGGTTATGTCTAGCAAAACGAACTATTATTTGTTGCAGTGTCGTGTAGCACATTCAGTTACATATAAAAACAATGAGTTTGGATTATCTACTGGGGAGTTTGAATTACCTACTAGACACCATCCTCGAGTTTTCTCGGTCTCTCTATACACGATTTTGTCAGGAAAACCTGACATGAGGATACTTCACCCTACAAGTCCACCCTGAAACAATATTCAAAATAACATAGTATTCGCAGCACAAATAAGATCTCTTTAACATTGGCTCATACGAGGAATAGAGTACCTTCTCCAAGTAATGTTACTTCAACTAAGAACACTTAGATACTCCACCAGACTGGATGAATTCTGGTCTTGGAATCCGGTAGACTAAGAGACCAAAATAAAGATATACTATAACATAATCAACTGGTCTATTGGGGAGAAGAAACATGTTCTTAACTTCTTTACTCACTGAACGTTTGAGAGATAAAAGAGAACGTTAATAGAATATTCGCATGTCTATGTATCTCATATAGGGGTCCAGTGTTAACCCAGGTAGAGGCCCCTTGATTTCTGAGAACTTCGACCGAAGTAAAATGAAACAAAAGAGAAAATAATGAAATATATTTGTTGTTAAAAATTACACAAAAAACAAAAAAGAAATGAAGAAAAAAGTAAGTGAAAATAAAACTGGTAATAAAATAAAAACTAAGTTTCTGTGATGGAAAATATTACTAAAAATACCTATAATATATATATATATATATCGTAGTAGATCCGAATTAGACGTATGGTCCTTGTCAAGGTACCAACTTTTATAGTTTAAAATAAGAACAGAGCAAAAATAAAGTTGGAATTTACCATTTCAATAATATATATATATATATATATATATATATATATATTTAGGCAGCAAGTCATTATCTAAGCTAGCGTTGTTGAACATCACGGAACTTTCGCGTTTGTATATTTTCCTCGTGAGGTTCTCAAACCGTCGAGCCATCTTTCTGGTTTCAGGTGGCAATCCGTATAGTACTTCGCCGATAGTTTTTAATTCGGCCATTTTCTCGAGCGCTTTCGACTTTCGTAGTCGTCTTCAGGATTAGGGTTTTGTTTTTGTTTTTTTAAATTTAAATAAGAAGACTAGAGTTAGTGTTTTATAGTTATCGCTACGGCCGAATGAAAGAGAGAAGAGGGTGTGTGGTTGAGTTCATTTTATTCTATCGTTTGTATATAAAATAAATGAAAATTAGAAGCCTGTTCAATGCAAGACATTTTATAATTTAATGTTAAATGTTTCGGAATAAAATGCTTTCTTGAGACCAAAACAGTGTTATGTTCGTTTCCGTTCTTCTGATTCATTCGTGTTAAGTCGGTGTAATGGCTTGCAGTTGGTAATTATAATACGGATAGGATGAGATTTGAAGAAGCATGTTGTTAACTTATATATATATTTAACACTCTCGATCTGTGCTCAATGTATAGACCTGTTAGATCGCTTCCAGTATTTTTTTAAAAATTTGTTTCGGAATGTATAAGTGTTGTGACCCCTTTTAGGGGCCGAAATCAAGACACGAAAACACGTGGTTACAGGAACAAAGATATATTATTGAAGAAAAAGAATATATATACAAGAAGTGGTGTTCTGAACTGCCAGTATAGAACTGGGGTGGAAGAAGTCAGTGAGTTGGAATGCTTCTCGCATTTTATTATGGATGGACGAGTCCATTTGTTCTTCGTACAGGTATGGCACCATAACATTAAGTTTAATGCTATTAACTAGAATTTGTCTTAAATCAGCAGTTATGTTTTATGCCCTCCCTCTGATACAAATTTAAAAATATTAAAAAAAAACTGGGAGCTATCTACATGAAGACAAAACAATCTAAAATAAACATCATCTATGAAATCAGTAGTAACATTTTAAAGTGTTTAACGTAATGCGAGTTTGTTCTGCGATGCGATCCGGCGTTGCTGAATTTAAATCGTCAACGACTTCCTGGAACAATGCGAAAAAGTGTCATGCGCGTTTCTCTGCAGTCTTTTTTTAATCTCTTTTCCTTCTCCAGCTTTTTTGTTTATTTGCTTTTGACACCTGAAGATGATTAGACGAAGAATCGGAAACGTTCGTGAAACCTGTGAAACCTATGGAACATTTATTTTATTTTTTTTATTTTAATAAAAAAAAGACAATATAAAAAATTAAAAAATGTAGAAAGTATAATTAAACGGAGGAATTCTGTTATTTATGAAAATATTGTAAACAATAAGAAAATGCTTCATAAATGCACACACAACATATATATATAACCAAAACATGATGCAATTTTAAAACGAGTTTTTTAGCCTAAGATATTCTAAGAGCAAGACTAGTAGTAAATAAATAATAAATTAGTATAGAAAATGAAAAGAGAATGAAGAGACATACAATTAGGATTAGATAGAGATATATAGAGGAGAAACGAGGACAGAGAGAGTGGGGAATAGATCGAAATAAAGATATAGAGAAAAATATTGAGATATACAGACATATTGAGATGTACATACATATTGAGATAAATAGTAAGAAAGATATAAATGAATAGAAAAAGAGAAGTATATACATAGAGAATAAAAGAACAACAAAGATAGAAAAAGATAAAGGGAAGAATAGATAGACAGATATACATGGACAGCGGCACCGGGGGGGGGGGCTCAAGCCTCTTAACTTTTGACTTGCCCCCTCCACTTTACGGTCATTAATAATTAAGTTGATATGCATGTGTTTAACCGAGCCCCCCCCCCAATACACTTTTTAGGAGCCCCCCCCCCCACACACTTTTATAACTGTCCCGCCGGCCCTCAATAGATAGAAAGTATGGTATAGAGATTGATAGGTAGAACGATATTGATAGGTAGAAAGATAAATATATATACATAGGCAGATAGACATAGATAAATCAAATATAGAAAGATAGATAAATATCGACAGATATATATATATATATATATATATATATATATATATCTGTCGATAGATATACATAGAGAGAAATAAATAAAATAGATGAAGTAAAAGCACAATGAAGATAGATAGAAAGATACATAGAGAATATATAAATAAAAAGGAAAATAAACGGATGCAGACATGATGATGATAGGCACTATCTCAAGGAAAAGTCAACATCTCTTCCTGGAGGTCGGAATAAAATATTGATTCAGGTCGCATCGGACGTGTCCTGAACGGGAGCTGCTCAAGTCAAGCGAAATCTGTTTGCCAGCGGAGGCATGCGTTTGGACAGCACCTGGTAATCCTGCTAGATCCATTGCCTTGGGCTAATATCATTTCGTTAGGACCGGTTGAATCATTAGCCCTAATTTCCTGTTGAATGGGCGAGCAAGTAGCCGAACGGAAGACGTGCCAAAGCCTCTACAATGACGGGCAATGATATTCTTACCCAGAACCAATCCATGTCTAAAATCCCCGCTATATCTCTTGCGGGTATCGATGATGGCAGCATCGAGGTAACTACGGTCAGGAGAACGAGCGAGGGAGGACACTTTTGTAGTGAATCTTATATCATAGTCTGTAAATTTGTGTATGATCCCTCCTTTTTCTCTCTCTCATCTCTCATCTCTCTCTCATCTCTCTCTCATCTCTCTCTCATCTCTCTCTCTCATCTCTCTCTCATCTCTCTCTCTCATATCTCTCTCATCTCTCTCTCTCTCTCTCATATCTCTCATATCTCTCATATCTCTCATATCTCGCATCTCTCTCATATCTCGCATCTCTCTCGCATCTCTCTCGCATCTCTCTCATCTCTCTCGCATCTCTCCCGCATCTCTCTCATCTCTCTCGCATCTCTCTCGCATCTCTCTCATCTCTCTCTTATCTCTCTCTCATATCTCATCTCTCTCTCATATCTCTCTCTCTCTCTCATATATATATATATATATATATGTTTGTGGGTTAATATAAATAATATATATTTTAAAGGTATATATACCTTATTATATTATCCAAATTGTTTCAGATTACAAGCTCAATGTAGTTGTGTTTCCTGCTACAGAGCATACATATTGATTCATTGCATTCCACCGACTATGGCAAAACACCAATACACAATTACATGTTTTTATAGTTCTAGTTTTGTCACCGAATACTTATATTTTTCTATCTTACGAACGTATCACAGCCCGTGAACAAAGATATACTCTTTAGTTTTACCGGGCTACTCATGACAGTTCTGTATTTAATAATAACAAATAAGCACACTGGTCCAAAAGCAAAGAAAAAGAAATAAATCCCCCAATATAAGAAATAAGTAGCAATCTCTTGTCTATGAAACTGTATTTGTTGTGTTCTTTCTGCATTCATAAGTATTTTAATAGTTAAATCTATTTCGTATTATAGTTACTATTTTTCTGAAGCAATTTAGCTTCGTTTTATTTAAGTAAGATTTATAATAAAACGTTTCTGAAGCTTGTCTTAGTCCTTTAAAAATTGGATCCTATCCTTTAATATGTATTTTGAGCTTTCATCATTTAGCTTGTCATGATAGAAAAATGTCTCATGCCATTATTTTGTTTTTGTGTTTGTATTTGTACACATTTCCATTGGATATTGCTTCATCAAATTGATAAAAATGTTATCTACTAACAAAAAAATTCATAAAATTGTCAAATGTTCTACTTGTTTTGAACGTAATGAGACATTTCTGAAAGATATGTACACAAGAATAAATATTATTAGTGTCGAATTTATTCGTAGCATGATTACAAACTATTGTCATAAATGTTGTCTTCTACTCAGAATATAGTTTATATATGTATATATCTCTCTCTCTCTCTCTCTTTCTCTTTCTCTCTCTCTTTCTCTCTCTCTCTCTATATATATAATTATATATATGTATGTGTATATATATATATATATAATACACCACACTTCATATATATGTATGTGTGTATATATATATATATATATAATACACCACACTTCATATATATATATATATGTATGTGTGTGTGTATATATATATATATGTATGTGTGTATATATATATATATATATATATATATAATACACCACACTTCATATATATATATATATATATATATATATATATATATGTGTGTATATATATGTATATATATATAGATAGGTGTGTGTGAGCGTGTTTATCAAATTTCAGAACCATGTTATTGTCAAACAGAGTCGAAGAATTGGTTGGCTTAAAGACCAAACCTTTTTCTTGAAAAAAACAACAAAATTCATGGAACATTTCGTTATTCACTGAACCCATTTTTGAATACATAAAAAAAATCAATTGTTTGTTATTCACCATGTTTTGTTTGTCAACGAAAGCTTACTCAATTTTCTTTAATTTTTTTATCAATGCAAACAAAGGCGCCACCGCGCGGCTATTTTCATCGAGATTATTGCTTCCCTTTGCTTTTCCTACGATTCGATTCCCCTCACAAGATACAATGTTATATTTCTGAAAATACCGGGATTTAAAAGAACATTAAAGCACGTTTTGTTGATAATCACTTTTGCGATTCTGACCTTTGCACTTTTTTTGATTTGCGTTTGAGTAAATTATCTAGACATTTGTAAAAAATGAGCTCCCATCACGTCGACATTTAATTTCTTAGTGTAATATTTAAAATTTTATAGTTATGTGTTATCTTAAATAGAAGCAAGTTTAGCCAGTTGTACCCCTTTAATATGTATTCCTCTATTCTGTAGAGGGATAGCAAACGGGTGGGGGGGGGTACGGAATTAATTACAACTAGGAATTAATTACAACTCAGAATTAATTACAATTATTTTATGTTATTCAATCTCATTTTATTTCTTTCATTTGCACAATTATATTGTACGAATTAAAAAAAAAAAAGTTTTTCATTTTATCATCAAGAATTACGAGATTTCTAATACCTAAGCGACATAAAATTACTTCTGGTTTGTAATTAATTCCGTCACCCAAAACGGGCTAATGGCTTGACAGTGTTTCCTTTTTCAAACGGCAAGTGACGCATATTGGATGAGACTTTTGTCGACAATTTTGAGTCCTCGTCAATAACGGACTCGGCAACAAAGTCCGGACATATAGCAGCCTCAGTGGAGCATTGAGAGCGGTCAAAATACACCGGTGTTATCGACATATTTGTATCTCAACAGATCGGCATGCGGATACGTGGATTGATTGGCCCCGACCCGTAGGACTTCCTCAATTGTTTTGCTCTATTAATGACGGGTCACAGCGAAGACGATCGCCTCTACATCGCCATTATTGGTCCCCCGATTTATAAAATCGGGGGACTTATGTTTTCAGGCATGTCCGTCCGTCCAGATTTTTCTCCGCAACCATCCATGAAGTTGTAACTTTGGTCAGGTTAGAAAGTGACATTCTCCGATTTAAAAAAAAAAAATCTGGTTAGCCTCCCAGGGGGTCAAAAGGCCCCGAAATGGCAAAAAATGACAATTTTTTTTGCCCCATAACTTTTCATCCATCCATTCAATTTCTCTGAAACTTGGCCAACATGTGGAGGCAATTTTTCCTAATAGAAAATAAGTATCGCTGACCTTGGAAAATATCTGGTTTGCGCCCCCAGGGGGTGAAAGGGGGTTCAAAATGCCCAAAATTACCCAAATTTATTGCATTTTACACTCGCCATATCGAGTCACATACAGAGGGGGACCACGCACGCGCGGCTTATTTGAGTTGCGTTGAGCCTGCTCTTCGTGTGCCAAACCAGCGGTGACACTTCCTTATATTTTTAATATCGGCTTCTTCAAGGTGGTAGTCAACAGATTTTCCTCAAGATTTAAATATAAATATGATGTTCATGTTTTGTCAAAAGTTAAATTATATATTTATTATCTGTTTACAGAAGGCGGATAAAACTCGTTTATACTCGTAACTTTCTACACAATTATTAGAAACGATCTTGCATACTTCCAATCCGAAACGGAAAATCACACACACTGTTTTAGTAAATAAAGGCTTTTTAAAATGAATAGCAAATGAAAGGTAAAAGGATTACTGATTAAAAGTTTTATAAAGAGTATTTTACAAGTAGTATACTACACTACCCCGAGGGGGAGTTAATACCTCGGAGGATTGTCCCCTGATAACATAACAGATCTTTTCGCTCCCTCTCTCTCGTTTCTCCTTTCCACACTTATTCTTTTGGAATACTGTATAAAACATACAGATGGCAGACCCATCGATATTCTAATAAGGATATCTACTTTTTAAACAGTCTATAATTAAGCAATGTTTGGTGTTAGTGATTCGTAATTTAATCGTTCCATTATTTCCATATACATGCAATATTGTTTGTCGCCATTAACAATTAATTCAAGTGGTGTAATAACAAACGGATACATTATTTAAACTTTCTTTATAATATTTGCTGATTTACTTCAGGGGGAGGTAATATTAATTAAACTACGAGGGAAGAGTTCAGAATGAGAAGGTGATTGACTGACATACTCTTCTCTCTCTCTCTTTCTCTCTCTCTCTCTCTCTCTCTCTATCTCCCTCTTCTACCACCGTTACCGACGTCACACGGAGAAAGGCGAGAGTGACAATGCTCCCAACCGCGGCTGTCGTAAAGTAAGTAGTTAATTTTATGACGGCCACGTCCCAACCAGTGAGCGGCCAGCATTTCTTTTGTTTTTAAATTCAATGAAAAAAATTGTAAGTTAAAAAAGAGCACGCACACACACCATCGCGCAGGTGAATTAATTTCCTCCATCTTTAATTTATTGACGGTATCTTATTAAAGATAAACACATTGATGTTTCTGAATTTTTTAGATGAGGATTTATTATACGGGCTACAGTTCTCATATTGAGTGTATTCTCATAACGTTTCGGCCGAAATGCTGTGAAAATAACACACTATAAGAACAAGAGTTCGAATAATCCAAATAATGACTAAATTAGGTATCAAAATGACCAGGTTATCCTCTATATGCAATATTGCTCTTAAAGTGTTTGCGCTATTTTCTTGTTATTACGTATTTATTTGTTAGGGTAAACAAAGCAATCAGGTTTCACCGGTGAACGCTTTCTTGTCGCCATTTTCAACATTATTAAGGTCAAGGGGATGATTCAGATTTAATTGACTTAACATCGTAGTACTACCGGCTAAAAAGCGTTTACCAATTAAACTGAAATTTTTTTTTTTTTTAACAAAAATACTGTATGAATTTCCGTAAATTTTGGGCTACTGTTTTATTTTACCCTAGCATTTGTTATGCTATTTTCTTTGAAGAGCAATACTCTACATACGGCTTTATCTGGAGAATCACCGTTTATGTGATATGAATGCATGCTTAAGTGTTTGTCTTGTTTACAACATACTGATGAATAAATGTTTATTATTTAACATTTTAATTTCAAGGATTTCAAGTAGCGAACTTTGCGAAGTGATAGCGATCTCGCAAAGCCAGCTAGTATATATATATATATATATATATTATATAATGTCGCTCCTCGAAAAAGTAGAGCACTGTAATGATAGTATTAACACAGCATGACGTCACTTGCTTTCTAATGCATCGTTCTTTCCCTTAAAAGAAGTAGAATGCTTAGACGTTAAGCCCGCCGATAAAGTGTTTAAATTATCATCGTTTATTCGCTATTTAAAATTGTCCGAGTGGTTAAAGACGTCGGATTGAGTTGAAAAATACTTGTAGTCCGGGGTTTCGAATCGCATGACCGGTAGTGAATAGTCATATCTCTATGCTGATGAGTTCCGATTAAAAAAAAAGGACGAAACGTTTACGTACATAGATAATAAACAATGACAAATATGTATTATATATATGTACATATATATAGTGTGTGTTTGTGTGTGTCTAGTATTTCATAATTACTTTTTACAAAAAAAGGGGTCATGTGAAACAAGGTCTAGCAAAATGTTCGGTATGCCTATTTCTGAACACCACACGGGCGACCATAGAGACTAAAAGTTGTTATATAAGCAGGCGATAAAATAATCCCCCTTCTCCGGGGGGTGAGGGGTAAACCGAACAGAACCGGTACTCCACTATGATGCTCATATCTTCCCGCCTCTTAGTGAGGGATTAATGTGACATACATTCGAGCTTACTGGTAGGTACACCCATTATTGAATGCCACAGAAGAGCTTCCGACCGAGAACAGCTGTATTTAAACACTCTTTATCTCTCTCTTCGGAATTCCTTCACAGGTTTTATTTACTCCTCCCCAGGAGTTAGGCACAAGGCCAATTTTATCTTACTCCCACATGTAAGATGTGACCCAAGATCGGGTCAGGAAAGTGGGGTTAGAAAAGCCAGCGCCCGAGAGGTGAGCACTCTGGCCATTAAAAATTGCCTGGGCAGCCCCGTCGGCATTCCCCGGTAGGGGCGCCTCAGACAGTAAGCAATAAACTTACTCCTCCCCAAAGAGGGGAGGCAAAGCCTGGGAGGGTGCACCTCCTAGAACTGCACAGGAAAGGCGTGCAGTATCCATCGGAACAGATACTACACTTTGATCTTAGCCAAAAGGCCAAGAGGTTTTATTTACTCCTCCCCAGGAGTTAGGCACAAGGCCAGTTTTATCTTACTCCCACAAGTAAGATGTGACCCAAGATCGGGTCGAGAAAGTGGGGTTTGAAAAGCCAGCGCTCGAGAGGTGAGCACTCTGGCCATTTAAAAATTGCCTGGGCAGCCCCGTCGGCATTCCCCGGTAGGGGCGCCTCAGACAGTAAGCAATAAACTTACTCCTCCCCAAAGAGGGGAGGCGAAGCCTGGGAGGGTCTCCTAGAACTGCACAGGACAATCCCATAGACCGGCGTAAATCAAGCCCCGAAGGCCAAGACAATACCAGTCTATGGGGTGCAGTATCCATCGGAACAGATACTACACTTTGATCTTAGCCAAAAGGCCAAGAGGTGCGGGAATTTTCCCAACACCAGTTAAAACGTCTCCTAGGACTGAGAACATAATCGGATCCTTGATTATAAAAAAATAAGAAGAAAATGCATTAGCTTTCATGACGCAAGAGTCGCTAGAAAAAAAGATTTTTACGTTTTCATTATTGCGTCATTAAAGACGTTGTGTGTATCGTGAATTTAATAAAGAGTGAAACAGTCATTCTATGCAATAATTTTGTTTCTTACACCTATTTATCTACGTCCCACAAAGTAGAATGTGACACAAGGTCGGAAGGTGGGAATTTTCACTCTAGAGGAAGAGTGAGGTGAATCTCAAAAAATTGCCTGGGCAGGGCGCCTCAGACAGTAAGCAATAAACTTACTCCTCCCCAAAGAGGGGAGGCAAAGCATGGGAGGGGGTTAACCTCCCATTACTGCACAGGACAGTCAGAACAGATACTACACTTTGATCTTAGCCAAAAGACCAAGTAAAGCATCCGAAATTTTGTTTCTTACACATCGTCTTTCTACTGGTGGGCAAATAACTCACTAGAACCATGAATCAATATCTTTAAAATAGTGAAAAGAGTTTCTAGTCTTTCTATCAACAGTATGTATGTTAAAAGAACCTCCCGCTCATCGTCTTCCTATTCTGGGAGCAAAAAATCATCCAAAGTTTCCTCAAATCGTTCAATTCAGACTGAACCGCAGAGAAGATACCGCCGGGGAAAACCTCGCCAAAACAAAGTTTTGCATTCGTTGAATTCGGGCAGGTGCCATGGTTCATCGTCCCAATATGGTTTGATGCGTTACAGTTCCCGCCGCGCGAAGACACAAACGAGCTCTAGGAAAGAAATTTCTAGGAAGGCAAATTCACTTAAGGCAAAAGAGAAAGCGGAGAACACGATGAGAATGAGGAACTCCCACCAAACTTCGCAGTCATTTTTGAAGATGAAGAATTCACGAGGCGAACACAAAACCAAAGGCAACGTGCCAGCGTCTGAGGATCCAACCAATTTTTCCAACGAAGG
>OY744544.1:29776903-29849403 GCA_963556195.1 Sepiola atlantica
TCTCACTCTCTCTCTCTCTCTCTCTTTACACCTTATCGTTTTGGTTTTCAATAGATGTTCGACTGAGCTCCAAATTATTGTTTCTTCTTTGGAAGACATTCACAGGAAGTACTCGTTTCACTACCACAACGGGAAATATATGTTCTTATCTTTCTCCATATACCCAGGTTTAGCCGGAATTTTCATGGATTGGGCTTCTTTCCAGCAAAGTCACAACTTTATTGATCTTCCCCCACAAGGTAAGATGTGACCCAAGGTCAGGAAAGTGGGATTTGAAAAGCCAGCGCCCGAGAAGGTGAGCACTCTGGCCTACAAAATATGCCTGGGCAGCCCCGTCGGCATTCTCCGGTAGGGGCGCCTCAAGCAGTAAGCAATAAACTTACTCATCTCAAAAGAGGGGAGGCAAAGCCTGGGAGGGTGGATCTCCTAGAACTGCACAGGACAAATCCATAGACCGGCGGAAATCAAGCCCCGAAGGTCAAGACAATACCAGTGTATGGGGTACAGTATCCAGTGGAACAGATACTACACCTTGATCTTGGCCAAAAGTCACAACTGTGGACCACGTTACCGCAGGTCTGTTACTCTGCAGATTACGACATAGTCGTTTTCAAATCCAATAAAATAAATACTTGTTATAAACCGGCCCATAAATAATCGACCTTAGTTCATACCATCGATTGTTCCTTAACATTTCAGCTGACAACTATTCCATCTAATGAAACTATATCCTCGAGTGGCTCTTGGCCTTTATAAGTGGTGATAAAACAATAAAAGTGTAGATACTCAGCATCGACATTAAATATCTCTTGCTAAATTATTGATACGTCGGAAAACATACCTCAGGAAGACATTTGCTTTTAGAATGGTAGGGATTAGAAAGTGCTCTTCGTGTGGCATAGCTATATGTAGGACAGCCTTCTTATCTCTTTCACACAATCATGTGTGTGGGTGTATACTTTATCAACAAAGACCCGTTGAGTCAGTATTTGTTACACATATTATTTAATATATGATTTGTTAATTTTTACATCGGTTGATAATTATTGTTTTACAAGAAAGTATCAACGTGAACGTTGATGAATACATAAAGGAGGAATGTTCTGTCCGTGCATATTAGAAATAAAGTAAATCGCATGTTGTGACGTCATCAATTTTCAAGCTAATATTGCTTTCTTGATAGAAATCTTTCGGTTTTTACCCACTCTTTGTTTCCCCCTCTTTCTACCTTTTATTTCTCTTTCATTCTCTCTTCACCTTTCCTTCTTTCTTTCCTCCACTCTTAGTCTCTTTCCTCCTCTCTTTCCTCCTTTCTTAGTCTATTTCCTCCTCTCTTTCCTCCTCTCTTAGTCTCTTTCCTCCTCTCTTAGTCTCTTTCCTCCTCTCTTAGTCTCTTTCCTCTTCTCTTTCGTCCTCGCTTAGTCTCTTTACTCCTCTCTTAGTCTCTGTCTCTTTCCTCATCTCTTAGTCTCTGTCTCTTTCCTCATCTCTTAGTCTCTTTCCTCCTCTCTTAGTCTCTTTCCTCTTCTCTTTCGTCCTCGCTTAGTCTCTTTACTCCTCTCTTAGTCTCTGTCTCTTTCCTCATCTCTTAGTCTCTGTCTCTTTCCTCATCTCTTAGCCTCTGTCTCTTTCCTCATCTCTTAGCCTCTGTCTCTTTCCTCCTCTCTTAGCCTCTGTCTCTTTCCTCCTCTCTTAGCCTCTGTCTCTTTCCGCATCTCTTAGTCTCTGTCTCTTTCCTCATCTCTTAGTCTCTGTCTCTTTCCTCATCTCTTAGTCTCTGTCTCTTTCCTCATCTCTTAGTCTCTGTCTCTTTCCTCATCTCTTAGTCTCTGTCTCTTTCCTACTCTCTTAGTCTCTGTCTCTTTCCTACTCTCTTAGTCTCTGTCTCTTTCCTACTCTCTTAGTCTCTGTCTCTTTCCTACTCTCTTAGTCTATTTCCTCCTCTCTTAGTCTATTTCCTCCTCTCTTAGTCTCTTTCCTCCTCTCTTAGTCTCTTTCCTCCTCTCTTAGTCTCTTTCCTCCTCTCTTAGTCTCTTTCCTCCTCTCTTAGTCTCTTTCCTCCTCTCTTAGTCTCTTTCCTCCTCTCCCTCTCTATTTCGTCCTCTCCCTCTCTATTTCGTCCTCCCCCTCTCTATTTCGCCCTCCCCCTCTCTATTTCGCCCTCCCCCTCTCTATTTCGTCCTCTCCCTCTCTATTTCGTCCTCTCCCTCTCTATTTCGTCTACTACCTCTTTATTTCGCCCACCCTTTCTCTCTCTTTTGCCTTGCTTTCTCTTTCTCTCCTCATATTCAACTCTCTTTCCGCCCCCACTCTCTCTTTCCTATTCCTTCCTATCTTCTCTCCTCCCTTTCTTCCTATATTTTCTTTTCTTCCTCCACATCGCCCCCATATTTTCCCCGTGTTCTCCCTAACTTTCCTCCGCCTCCTCCTTATATTTTCCTCCTCGTCCCTCCTCCCTATTCTCTCTCGGCCCTCCTTCCCCTTTTCTCTCTCGTCCTTCATCTTCCGTATCTTTCCTCATCCTTCCTATCTTTCATCTCCCTCCCCCAATCTTTCTTCCTTCCAACTTTTCCTTCTGATACTCCTTCTGTCTCCTCCTCCTTCTCTTTCCTCTTTATCTTTCTTATTGTAGTTCTTTCCTCTTCTTACTCTTTCCGCCTCTCTCTCTAATTCCATCTCCTGTTCTTTAATTCAATCTCTCCGTTTATTACTTTCCCTTTCACTTTGACAGACTTCTTTCGCTTTTATATTCTTCCTCTAATTTCCTCTCCTTATATATTTTTCCTCCTTTTATTTAATTGCACTCTTATCTCTTTAATCATCTCCCTATATCATTCACCCTCTCCCCTTCCTTTCTTTCTAGTTTCTCCATTTCTCACCATCTTTTCCACGTTATCTTTTCCTAGAATTTTCCTCTCTTTCCACTACTTTCCTTATCAATCGACCTTTAATTTAGTCATGACGTCATAAATAATCCCTTACTTCTCTCTCTCTCTCTCACTCTCTCTGTCTCTCTCTCTGTCTCTCTCTCTCTCTCTCTCTGTCTCTCTCTCTCTCCCTGCGTTGAACAAGATGGCGTCAGCTACTTGTGAAGTCATACAAACTACAGGTCGTAGGTAGTATAGTGTATCTGTAATATTGTTCAAAGATTATCATTCATCCTTTATGACATCATCGATTCTTTATAATAATCATTCATTTGTATGTCATCTACTCACTACCTCTTTCTTCTGCCTTCTCTCTTATCTCGCGTTACTTTCTTTCACCTTCTCTTTCTTTCTTAATCTGTCTTCGCTTTCAATCTTTCGCTTTTCAACTCCCTTTTTAAACTTTTGCTTACCTCATGTTTTGCTTTCTTTCTCCCTCCTTTTCTTATATTTTTCTCTTTTTCTACCTCTCTCTAACCCCCCCTCTCTCTCTCTCTCTCTCTCTCTCCCAAAATAGATTCTATATTATTAATTATTTCTCTACTTTTAAGAGAGTAGAAAGTAAACATCGGGTTTACTTTCAGAAGTCTGGTAACTCTCGCTTCTCTTATTTTGTCCTTTTGTCCTCACATTCCATGAGCGATGTTTCTAACAAAGTGTGAAAAATTGATGTTTTCTTGGTCAAAATCCATTCATAACATTTATGTTAGGCTAGTTTTTTTACCTTGAATATTTTTTAGCTCCTTACATAAAGTGGCTTCATGCCTTGTCTGGGGCGATTTCGATAAAATAAAAAATTAGGCCTTAATTTGCAATTACTTGCCATCTATGTTACAATTAACATATTTGCAACACTACTATATAAACACGTCATTATAAATTTATCTTGATATCAATAGTTGCAATAAGCCTTTCATTTCTCTGAGGTGGAAATCAATACGATCGCTTCTAGCAGGTTGAACCAACCTTTATGTGACCAACCCCTACTGGGATTAAATAATTAAGTTTACATTCTAAATAAAATCCAGTGCATTTAGTATAAATACAATGTTTAATCAGGCCTGTTGACCGAATTGAATTGGTTTATTTGCGGTGATTAAGATCTTTTAGTATATCTATTATACAGGGTGGGCAAAAATAAGGGTCCTATTTTTAAAAATTCATAACTTTTTTATTTATTGATTTTTTTTTTTTTTTTTTTTTTTTTAGAATAAGTAAAGGACCCCTTCCGAAGCAAGCATGGGCCGTATTAGCCCTAAGGAACGTACCCTCATTTAGAAAACATTATTTTTGCTTAAAAAACTCAAAACAGTGTAAAAAACAATACTTTTGTTTTTGTAAGTTTTAAGAAGTGTTTTTCGGCTAAAATTTGTTTTGTTTATTTCAAAAAATCTCGGAAGGGTCAGTCTATACACACAGAAAGTTTGGTGAGTTTAACTTTTATTTTGTGGAAGTTATTCAAATTCAAGTTATTCAAATTTAAAGATAGGACCCTTATTTTGGTCCACCCTGTATATCCATGGCTTGTTCGTTGACGTTCAGGAACATACTGAATGGCGACTGGGAGTAGACCGGCGACGCCTGGAAAGATAGGGGGCGTTGCGAAATACCAAATGAACTCATTCGGCCAGCAATCCAGAGTTCATCTAATATATGCTACAGAAAAAAAAATAAAGGAAGAACCACTGAAATGGAGGGAGGATGATGGATCAAAACGAAAGTATTGGAAAACGACTTAGATAGACCAATGTATAACGAATAAAGAACAATACACGGACTTCCCATGCGTCTATGGACGGAAATATAACTGCAATAAAAGAATGAACATTCATCGAAGCAAGATGTGGTGTACTTCTCACCCAATGACTCATAAGCAACGCTCTGTTATCAAAGATAAGACGTCGGAAAACCAAGGCCAGGACGCAACAGTGCCGAGGATATCCATGCAGTTGCGGCAGAGAGTGAGATGAAACTTCCCAAGATAAAATTCTCACCGGCCAGCAGTTAAGAAGAATTGTGCATGCTTGCCCATAAAATAAGTCATGCACTACACAACGAATTAGATAGAAAGAAATATGATCAACGGTTGGAAAAAATGTGGTCATGTTATATACCGAATTTTTATGGTGAAAAAGGGAAATCTACTAAACCATCAGTCAAGAAAAACATACGACAAGGGGAGATAGAAAACTTAAAAAGTAAGGTGGCTATGGGCAAAAAAGCACATCACATGGTGATATAATAGAAAGTGTCAACTGTATAACTATCTCTGGGAGAGGAAAACATTTTTTTTTATTTAAAATTATTTATCAATTATCTCCCTTGAATCATTTGGATAATTTAAGAATGTTATTTATTTAAGTATTTATTTATATTTAGTAATCTGTTTATTTTATTAATTTTTATTTATTACTGTTCAATAGAAAATTACGTTTTTATACAACAAAGACGTTCAGCCGTTAAAAACAAAAAAAAAACAGACGCGATGCTAGATCATTAAACGACACGTGAGACGCTAAGCCGTTGAAAAGTCAGTTGGTTTGATTTCATTGAATAGTAAGATTGAAATGCTATTCAGATAATGGCACCGCACATTATTGAGGGGGAGGAGGCGATACCCAAAAAGGCTGTCGAAAGTAAGGCGCTAAAGCGGTGCGTATTCTCTCTTAATGATCCGACATTGTCTGGAGGCTAAAATGAAGTATCCTATCAGTAAAACAGGCGAGGAAATATATATATATAGATACCAGCCCACAAGGTAAGCTGTTTCTTCCAAACAACAATATCTTCTGTTATCAGCTCGCTTCAGAGCGAGTTTCTGCTACTGTTCCGGTAGCTAGTTTCATATATATATATATATATATTGCTCCGGCTTCTGCTGTTGAACACTATAGTATTAAGTTTACTGTATGAAACCCAGTCAAAACGTCACCAAATTCTTTAAGTGATATTTATCGTCTAATAATGTGTTACTTGTACCAGTGTTCTACTTTTGTAATAATGAAAATGTTTTCAAAAATATGAAGCTTTTATTAATAATAAAATATACAAAATATATTTTTAAATAGCGGTGATAGCCGCTGCGTACCCTAACCCTAACTTCGGAGACTTGGTGACGTTTTGACTTGGAGTGTGAAAATTTTGGTGACGTTTTGACTTGGAGTGTGAAAAATTTGGTGACGTTTTGACTTGGTGACGTTTTCACGTGGCCCCTACTGTATATGTCCGCCGATTCGACATTATATAGAATTTGAAGTCTCTTCTTTTCCATTTTAATTGATTGTGGTCTTGAGGTGGAATAGCAGGTTGCAAAGTTGTAGGCGACTTTGCAACTACTTTATACATTGTTGTGGGCTCGGTCTTCATGATATATCTGGTCAAATAGGGATTCTACTGACATATTGGCGGAATGTTGATGTATTTTCTTATTTGTGTTGAAGAGATCCAATAATTTTTGTCTCAGAAACGTACGTACACTATCACTTTGTGGTTGTTAAATTTATAGGAACTTGTATACGTAATGACAGATATGTCATAATGTTGTATCTTTATAAGTTATGTATATATATATATATATATATATATATATATATTATATATGGCCCCCGCGTTTTTGTGTTGATCTCTCTGGTAAGTGAAATCTTCAATTGATAATGCATTGCTTTTTGTGTATAGATATGGAACACTCAGGAAACTGACAATGTTAACTCTCATTGAAATTTCGCTTAATCTCAGTGGGTGTCAAATGATTGCTGACTGTCGTTTAGATGGTCGATATTCGATCCCGGCTTTAGATGCTGAAGAGCTGTGATACAGCGACACGGTCTATCTGGGGATGACACACACACACACACACACACACATATATATATATATATGTATATATATATATATAACATATTTATTGAATGTTGAAATTGTTCCCCATGGCATTGACATTTTTATTGAAAGAATACAAAACAGCCAGTTTTTCAGAAGTTTCACATTAAATCATTTTTTACCAAAAAAAAAAAATATTTTGATAAAGAGCATAGAACTGTTCGAATTATTATAAAAAAAAGCATACGTTGATTAATTATATTGGCGTAGAGTAAATGAGTAATACGAAGGGAAAAATAAAATTGTCAAATATTAAAAGGTTTCAAATTCAGTATATGACAAATATTCAGGTCGATGTGACCTAAGGAATATTAAATGCGAGTAAATAATGTTCTGAAAAAAAAAGGTGAAAAGTGAATTTTTCATTTATTTTAAATTGGCTCACACCGAAATGAAATCACTCACCTTAATAAACCCCGAGGGAGATTGCACTGTAGTAGTAATAATAATAATAATGATACACATAAACATTATATATATATATATATATATATATATATATATATATATATATATATACACGCGAGTTAACCCGCGTTTCAATATTAGTACACATAACTACGAGGTTGTAAGATTAAACAAATATGAAAATTTTTCCAAAATAAACCAGATAAGAATTAAAAATAAATAAATTGGCCAGTAAAAATTAACCTTTTACAAGGCCGTATCTATAGGGATAGTTAGGGTAAGATTTAACGTGCCATCATCACTGACAAGCAGACATCAACTTCTCCCCACCACCCTTACACATTGGAAGGGCATTTGTTTTAATCATACACATGATAAAATACGCATACCATGCATAAACTTTCCTACACTCTCTGTTTACCCTCGCACGTCCAGACAGTACGCATACTCGAATCAGTTGCAGTCGAATTCAACCTAGATTCACATACAAACCTTTCCATCGGCTAGATATGGATAGACAACCAGCCACCTACACGCACATATCATTATATGCAAAATGTTTATAAACACAGAGTATAAAGTAACACTTTGCAATAGTATACACACACACATTTACTTATTAAAAATGTAAAAACATGTCTGAATTAACAAATTTATGCGTAGTTTAAAGGAAAAATAAGTCATTTAAAAAGTTAAAATTCTTACTATATGCAACTATTTTTAAATATATTTGAACTTAATTAATTAAATAAATTATCTAAATTTAGCGTGTAGTAGGGAGGAGTTAGAATACAAGGGGAAAATATAATCTGACCTACTAAAAATGTCTTGAACCATCTTGTCTCAGTCAAGTAAAAATAATTACAGTAAAACTCCTATGCTATGAACTCCATAAGCTCTGAACTTCCTACACTATAAACAAAATTAAATACGAACTTCCTACGCTATGAACTAAGCTTTGCAATAAAAAAAGAAAATTATAAAGTTAATTTATATATTTCTATTAATTTATAGAAATATATAAATTAACTTTATAAGTTAAAGATGTTTTTGTCGATATACTAACGAATGTACACCCTTTTTAAAGTCGCGTAAAGAAATACAGAATCACTTTGAACATTCTTGGAAGAAAAGAGTTACTTTAATAACTACGATATAGAGATGGTTCGTGCTATACAAAGAAAAAAGTTTATTAAGAAAATAGAACTGAACAAATTATTCAAATTTTGACAAAACATAAACGATTTAATGGAATCATTGAATGGGAATGATTTTGAAAGTAATGAGGATATTCAATAATTTTAGATTATCTAAATTATCGTCATAAAAATAAATAAATTGGCCAGTAAAAATTAACCTTTTACAAGGCCGTATCTATAGGGATAGTTAGGGTAAGATTTAACGTGCCATCATCACTGACAAGCAGAAATCAACTTCTCCCCACCACCCTTACACATTGGAAGGGTATTTGTTTTAATCATACACATGATAAAAAACGCATACCTGGTTTCCTTCTACCTTGTTTTGTCCCCAGCTCAGCGTGCCTATGTAAGATTCATTTTGCTGTTGAAGTTTGTAATAAAAACTGGACGCCGAATAACACATTAGGATAAGCTTTATTTAACCATTTGTTGCTTACTGAGACAAATAGTGTTTTTAACATTCACTCTTAATATACACGAATGTAGAACATTCCATTATTACTTAAAGGGGTGAGACGGGCATCAATTATCTTTGTTACTACAAAGTTGTCGCTTCATCGGGGTTTTGGTTTGCATCTTAGTCTTTTCCATTGCCTCGAGCTCAATTTTGTCGCTCTGGATTTCCAGCAGTTATATGTATATCTCAAAACGTGACCTGCACATGTATGTTTAGCCGTTCGTGACTGTGTCGTTTACTGTAGTTTGCTGTTCCATCCAGGTGTTACTTTTTCTTTCCTGTAGACTGATGCCGAGAATAATGCGTTCCATTTTGCGTTGTGCCATTTTTTAAGCTTTTGTATTGCGGCATTATTGAGTGCCCGTATTTCACTACTATAGTTTTTAATAGGCATAAAGTATTCGTTAAATACCTTCCGTTTCATGTGGACTTTTTTCTCTTCATGATGTTGCCTACATTGGAAAAGGCTCTCTATCCAAGCGCAATTCGCTATTTTCTTTCAACTATTATATCAGCGTCGCTTCTCACGATCTACAGGTAGTTATCAAATTTCCAGATATGTTAACCGTTGACTATGACTGGGGATCTTGTGGAATAATTGTTGAACATGACCATGGTTTTTCCAGTATGAATTTTAAAGCTAACTAATATATTAATATATACAAGTTATTAATTTGGGATGGACGCTACTGGTAACCGATTTTTACATGTTTAACATATTACATATAGTATTTTTGCACCTTGCTTGTTTGCCACAACCATTGTTGGTCCCCCGATTTATAAAATAAGGGATTTATGTTTTGAGGCATGTCCGTCCGTTCGTCCGTCCGGATTTTTCTCCGCAACCATTCATTGAATTTCTCTGAAATTTTGCATGAAGTTGTAACTTTGGTCAGGTTAGAAAGTGCCATTCTCCGATATTTGTAAAAAAATCTGATTCGCCCCCCAGGGGGTCAAAAGGCTCCGAAATGGCAAAAAATGACATTTTTTGCTACATAACTTTTCATCCATCCATTCAATTTCTCTGAAACTTGGCCAAATGTGGAGGCAATTGTTCCTGATAGAAAATAAGTATCGCTGACCTTGGAAAAAATCTGGTTCGCGCCCCCAGGGGGTCAAGAGCCCCCAAAATGGCAAAAAATACCCTTTTCTCCCATAACGTTTGCTCCATCCATTCAACTTTCCTGAAACTTGGCCAAAATGTAGAGGCAATAGTTCTGGATATTAAATGAGCATCCTTGACTTCAGAAAAATTCTGGTTTACGCCCTTAGGGGTCAAAGGTGGTCAAAAATGCCCCAAATTGCCCTAATTTATTGCATTTTACACTCGTCACATACAGAGGGTGACACGCACGCGCAGCTTGTTTAGATTTTATTTTTAGAGTGATCGGTAAATAGACGTTTTACTCTGACATTTTTCATCGTTTGGCAATTCTATGTTTGCATGTCGTCCGAGATTAGAGGTTCTCAGGAAAATAATTTGTGTTTATTATATACTACCAGAGTTTTTGTTCGCTAGGCCGAATGTTTGAAACGATTATATATCTGATTACTTGTTTTGGGTATGAATTATTATAAACTGATATAGTTATAAAATTTGAACTTCAAAATATATATGCATGAGCTGTATCTTATTGCTAAATATTGAAATATGTTGTGATTCAAATCCGAGACTTCCAGAAATAATTTTGATTTATATAAATTTGATTAATATTGAAACAATCTCATATATATAAAAAGGATTATTTCAATATTAATCAAATTTATATAAATTAAACTAATTCCTGAATGTATCGATTTTAAATTACAACATATTTGTTATTTGTAGCTCCTAGAAAAACCCGTCTAGAAGAGCACTGTAAGTGTAGTATTAACACAGCATGACGTCGCTAGCTTTAAATGCATCGTTCCTTTCATTAAAAAAAGTCGAACGCTCTAGACGTTAAGCGGCCGTATAAAGTGTTAAAATTATCACCGTTTATTCGCTGTTCAAAATTGGCCGAGTGGTTAAGTCGACGGATTTGAGTTGCAAAATACTCGTAATCCGGGATTTCGAAACGCATGACTGGTAGTGAATAGTCATATCTTTATGCTGATGAGTCCCGATTGAAAAAGGACGAAACGTAAACGTACATAGATAATAAACAATAACAAATATTTATATATATATATATATATATATATATATATATATGAGAGTTGTGATTTATGAAAAAAACACATCATCCATAAAATATACTGAATTCAACTCATAGTAAGAGTTTATATATTTCGTCTATTTTTTTAGAAAAACGTTTTCGAAAATAAATGAAAGGGATATTATTTTCAATTTAGTGTACAATTATTACATGCACCTAAATGCGAAAGAGAAAGAATTACAGTCAAATAAATAAATAAATAAATAAGCACTTCTAGAAGGGCTTGGGATAACACCCAAGCCCTTCTAGAAGTGCTTATTTATTTATTTATTTATTTGACTGTAATTTGACACGTTCTGAATATTACAGCAACGCCAAGAATATTATTTCTAATAATTCACATAATAGTAAGCTTCAGGAATTTTACTAGTACGTACCCTAGTTCAGAATATGCACCTGAGAAATGCCGGTGGTTACCTCAACCTAAACAATACGAATAATAAGGAGTCTGAATAACATAAATCTTACATATACGTATATATTATTACATAAATAAATTCAGTTTTCATTCTCTCTCTCTCCCTCTCTTTCTCTCTCTCTCTCCCCCCTCTCTCTCTCTCTCTCGCTTTTACATTGTTCTCCCTTTCTCATCCATGATTTTGTAATACACACACAACCACCCCCCCATATATAGTCTAAAGAAGCTTTGAGTTATTTTAAACAAAAGAAAAAAAAGAAAGTAAAATGCAGTTTAAATTCCCAGAGAAACTAACTAAATTCAAAATATTGCAGACTTAACATTCGTTAGAAAATTCATGAATAAATAAATAAAATAAATAAATAAGTAAAAAAAATAACAAAGGGGGTTAAATATATAACGGTGACCAAAAAACAGGAGACCTTAACTTAAGCGTCTAATATTAACATGGGGATCATCAGCTGTTTACCATGTAACTGTTTCGGAGATTTAAAAAAAGGACAGTTATAATATTTATGGCTCTCCAATGGTACTGATTAAACTACCATTTCCCCAATAATCAAGTGTCGAAATAATTCAGCTTAAAATTTCACTAATATATATATATATATATATATATATATATAAACGAATATAACTCCTATAATAATAATAATAAAGCTAATAGCTACATTGGTTTTACAAGCACTACCCTATCTCGCCGCCTCACCATGCATCTTATAAACTCTAGCTGAATTTCCTAACATCTACAAAACCATAACTGCCCTCCCTCTTATTTAAGACACATTTTAGTTAATAATACTTAAATTATACATTCCAAAACCAATCTAAAAAAAAACTGGAACTATCTACATAAAGTAATGCGATTTTGTTCTGTGATGCCATCCAGCATTGCTGAATTTAAATCGTCAAAGACTTCCTGAAACAATGCGAAAAAACTTTCTATGCGCGTTTCTCCGCCGTTTTTTTAAATCCTCTTTTTCTCCAGCTTTTTTGTCCCTTTGCTTTAGACACTTGAGGATGATTCGACGAAGAATCGAACACGTTAGTGAAACTTATCGAATATTTATTATTTTTCTTGATTTCAATACAAAAACGACCATCAGAAAAATTGAAAAAATAAAAAAGGTATAATTAAACAGACGAATTCTGTTATTTTGAACAATGTCTTCATAAATAAGAAAAGTCCTGCCTAACTACACACACAAACACACAATTTATATATATATATATATATATATATATATATATATATATATATATAGGAAAATGAAATAGGAAAACCAAAAAATGGATGTTTTTTATGTGTACATCAACGTTTCGTCTTTATTTATAAGACTTCATCAGGATGATAAAATAGAGAAAAAAACCCTTTCAATCACCGCCCTCCTCCACCCCTCCAATCCCTCACTCATCGCTATCATTTTCCCCCTCTCCCTCTCTACCCATCCTCCTTTCCCTGCATACACCCCCCATACACAAACATTCCAAATTACTTTTCCCCTTCAATCTTGACCGCAGCCATCTGGTCAAACACCTCCCTCCCCCCTCTTCCTCCACTCCCTCTCTGCCATCCACTTTACCCCTGCTCATCCCCCACCGCTTTCTCTTACCACCAGCCACAGTAGTCCTTGCTCACCCCATCCTTCCACTTTTTCCCCACTAATTTTCTTCAACATTCATTTCTATTTCTCCAAGTACGGACGTCCACCCAGTAGTGTCCATTATTTCATTTTATTTTTCCTCCCAATATGTCTACCCTACATGTATCTGTACTTGCATGACATTTTTTTCTCTATTTTATCATCCTGATGAAGTCTTATAAATAAAGACGAAACGTTGATGTACACATAAAAAACATCCATTTTTTGGTTTTCCTTTTTCATTTTCCCATCACGTCGGATTACCTTCATCCTTCTCTTCCCATATATATATATATACATATATATATATATACATACATATATATATATATATATATATATATATATATATATATATATATATATACTAAAACTAGTAAAATATCCGTCTTTGTGCAGTTGAAATGAATTCTTTGAACAGAACAGTTTTTCGCCAATATTATGTCCAGTTACGAAGCTAAACATCCAGATATAACAATACTAAACTTTGTCTAGAATCCTTATTCGGATTCCATTACATTATTTGGATTCTAGAAAATGTCTAAAAGTTAAGTCTTAAGCTTAAAATGTTTTACAAATTAAAATTCAGAGACTCTAGTTTAATTGGCGTCTAATGACAATAGATTAAAATCAGTAACAATTATATATTTTAATTTTTAAATGTCAGCTTGTGCCCATATTATACCCCCCCCCCCCAAAAAAAATGTTATACTCCAAAGACACTGAAATTAAAAGGAATATTAACTAATGTCTACTAATTATAATTATTGGTGCTCTTATCGATCCTGAACCAGTTTTCGTGACGTTCAACTCGGAAGCGTTGACGAGCCGATTTGTACCAGACGACATTTTTGATACGGTGCTGCGTTTTATGATCATAATGTTTTGTTTGTTTTTTTTTGTTGTTTTTTTTGTTAGGGTTACGGTTAGGGTTTAGGTTTAAGGGTTTGTGTTTAGGGTTAGGATAAGGTATTTTTTAAAGAAACAACAAAGAAAATTAAACATATTTACATTAATCTTTTTGAAAGAAACAGGAGAAAAAAAAACATAGCAAGGTTACTGTTATAAAATGAATACTGTATTTTTATGTACAAGGAATTTTTTTGAAGAAAAACAAAAACGTACCAAAATTACTTTTATCACGATATATTTTTTAATTTTATTATTTATTCTTACTTGCTCGCGATGATACTGCAGTGCAGAGCTGTTCGTAATTTATTTTGTGTTTATTTCCTTCAAAAAAACTTCCGGACAAAAAATCCGTCTTCGAAAGCACTTATTTTCACTTTGTAACAAAGTTATCGGCTACTCTCTGCTTCGGCTCGTCAACACCGTTTGCGTAGGACAACCGAACGATTCCGAGTCGAACGTCACGAAAGCTGGTTCAGGATCGATATCCGTACCTAATTATTATAACCTTCAACAAAAATCTCGGAGTTATCTAAATTTTCATGATGGGATTCTATCCCCTTTTTAGCCTCTTTACATAAAAAAAGAACTTATACTGAATATAACTCACATTACGACTTCTTACGCCAATCAGCTGTTTTCTGAATTTCGTAATGACCGGTTAATTAGTTTAGGTGTGAATCCAATACATACAAATATATGAACATATGCACATACTTAACTTTATATAGATGGAGGTATACATGTAAGAAATTTATTAATTTTCCCGAGATTTCTGATAAAATTATTTATTTTTGATCCCTTTCATTTTTCTTGGTTTTTACTTTTGTTTCAATCGATATTAGTTTCCAGGGGACACGGATAAACAAAACCTGAGACGTGCAATCTATTTCGTCACGAACGTACGTGTTTAAGATGCGAGCTATCGTTTACATCTCGAACTGTAAGTACTGGCTGGAAAAGTGATTTTCTATCTGACCCGATACCAAAAGATGCGGCTCTCTCTGCACGCAGATTTGTTCTTAGTTGAGCGACTTTAATATATATATATATAGATAGAGAGAGAGAGAGATAGATAGATATATATATATATATAGAGAGAGAGATAGATAGATATATATATATATATATAGAGAGAGAGAGAGAGATAGATAGATAGATAGATATATATATATAGATAGATATATAGAGATAGATAGATAGATATATACAGAGATAGATAGATAGATATATATAGAGAGAGAGAGATAGATATATATATATAATTATAGAGATAGATAGATAGATATATATATAATTATAGAGATAGATAGATAGATATATAGATAATTATAGATATATCTAATGTATGTATATATACTACCCAGCATTGTCTTCGGTGAAGTAAAATCATTTCACTATTTCGTTTTTATTTACTTACATATTTTAAAACTGACACAGAAACAGAAAAAAAAACAATTAAGTTATAATGTAGACAATTTCTAGTATATTCACCAATTTTAAGTATAAGGTATCTTCCTTTGCGAATGATGTGGCATGTCATCTTTTTGGGCATCAATTACCTATTTTTCCACGGCAAATGCCTGGATGTGAAGGACCGTGTAAAAGAAAACGTTATTTTTATTCAAAAATATGAAGAATAATCTGACATAAACCAGGAATTTTTTTATATTGTTGACGTTAGTTGATTTTTATAATTAGGTGATTATTTAAAATTGTTTCAGTAATAGTCGTACGGGTCGGACAAAGTACTAAAAAATAATTGCGTCGAAGTAATATATTATATCCCCACTAACATCGTCCAGCTTCTTCTTCTTTCGTGTGAATCAGATGAGTCTGGTGTTGGCATTAGTTTCTCCGATGTCTTTCTAGTTAGGGATCTTTCTGGAAAGACTTTGGGTACTCACAGGATGGACCACGAGAATGTTGCCAACAACCCTAAGTGAAATTGGTACTGTGGTACCGACTGGATTCGAACTTGGAACACTCAGATCTTCAGATATCCACTTAACCACCGTCACCCCATAACGTATAGCAATAATACGTGACACTTTATTCAAAGCAAAGCTTGATTTGTCCTGAAGTGTTATTTATGTCCAACATTTGAAATCAAACAAGGTAACTTAATATATCATAATATATATTTCCATCTATATGCTTCACTCTTAAATAATGCATACAAATATATAAACATTCATATACATCACTTTATATTAATATATAATTGTAAGACATATATAGCCTCACATGTTGAAGTGATAAGTGATTTATTTTTTGGTCTACCGATTTATAAAATCAGGGGACTTATGTTTGGAGGCATGTCCGTCCGTCTGTCCGTCCGGATTTTTCTCCGCAACCATCCATTGAATTTCTCTGAAATTTTGCATGAAGTTGTAACTTTGGTCAGGTTAGAAAGTGACATTCTCCGATTTAAAAAACAAATCAGCTTAGTCCCCCCAGGGGGTCAAAAGGCCGCGAAATGGCAAAACATGACATTTTTTGCCCCATAACTTTTCATCCATCTATTCAATTTCTCTGAAACTTGGCCAAAATGTGGAGGCAAATGTTCCTAATAGAAAATAAGTATCGCTGACCTTGGACAAAATCTGGTTCGCGCCCCCCAGGGGGTCAAATGTCCTCGAAATGGCAAAAAATGACCCTTTTCTCCCATAACGTTTGATCCATACATTCAATTTTTCTGAAACTTGGCCAAAATGTAGAGGCAATTGTTCTGGATATAAAATGAGTATCCTTGACCTCAGAAAAATAATGATTCGCGCCCTCAGGGAGTCAAAAATGCACCAAATTGCCCGAATTTATTGCATGTTATACTCGCCACATCGAGTCACATACAGAGGGGGACCACGCACGCGCGGCTTGTTACTTTCATAAAGAGAGTAGAGTTAAAATGGCGTCACATCCGGTGTGATACTAATTTTTTTAAAACTGATAGTATAGTATAGTAAGAATGTTTGAAATACATTTCGTTCAATAAATGATTGTGTTTCTGTGAATCTATTTTTCTGCACTGAATTCCACTGTTTTCATCTCCGCTTATCTAATCCGACCAATTTGATGAAAAGGTTTATTCAACATTTCGCTTTTGGCATTTCCATCGATCGATGTGGTGTTTAACCCGCTTAGCCGGCGCATAAGAAACGGGTCAAAAGTGGTTTGCGCACTTGTCAATGTCTAGTGTGAATTTCTGAACTTTGAACTCGGATAATGTAACGAAACAGCTAGAGCTCTCATGAACAAAGCAACGGGTGCGGCGACAAACAGGATGTAAATACCTTATTATATCGAATACATATACCCCCCCACCCACTTTCAATTTCTTTGTACTATCTCACACTCTGTATACTTTGCGTTTCTCACCTGTTTCTACCAGATCAGACTGTTTGAAGATACTGGCTTCCTAACTAAAAATGCACCACACATTAACGTTATTGTTTTTTTCTTCCCTTTGAAACACTTAATCATGTCCTGCAAAGCCCCAAACAACAAAACACAATTTCGGTTCTACAAAATAAACCAACAAAACACCATGAATAAATATTTGAAGATATATAGAACTTGAAACATTAAATATTTTACCAATGACCGTATTTGGTATTAAATATTAGGAAAAAGGGTTTATATGTTGTAAAACAAAACAACTAAACCAAACACAATACATAACTATTTGAAAATATAATGAACTTGAAGCACAATACACTTTAACCACAATGACCAGATTCGGCATTAAATAACCTGAAAAGGGTTGATTTTCCGTACAACAAAACAACCAAACAACCGTCGTCTCTTTAATAATTTCACTCTTTCTGTTTCTTTCCTATTTTCTTTCTGTTTATAACCTTTTAGTGACAAAAAGAAATTCTGAATTATACTATAGATTTTAAACATGCAATAAATCGAATGTAGAAATGAATAAAAATACTTTATTTGTTACTGATGTTAAAGAGTCACCGCTTATCAAGCCCTAAAGCCCACTCGAGGGTAAGGATTAATGAGCCTGTTAGATTGGCGGTGAGACAGCACCTTGAGAATTGGTAACGATGTTGTAAATGTGCCGAATTCGATTATTTTTTACCAGTGAACTTTAAAACGGCCATGTTGTAGTCAGTTGAGAACCAGTCCCGTATTATTGTGTTCCACAAGCGAGTAGTTCTAGAAAAGAAACTTTGCACATCGAAGTTCAGTTTTGTTGTATGGCCACAGCGGGAGAATGGAAAATAATTTACAGTGATTGTAGGTAGTTTTTGTTTAAAATGTTATACAGGGTATGTTATATATTTGCATATACATGATTCACGCATAAACAAATTAAATGATTATTATGAATTGTGTAACACAGCTACAAGGCGTAAGAGTGACTATTGATTTACTCCTCTCCAGGAGTTAGGCACAAGGCCAGTTTTTATCTTACTCCCACAAGTTAAGATGTGACCCACGGTCGGGTCGGGAAAGTGGGGTTTAAAAATTGGCTGGGCAGCCCCGTCGGCATTCTCCGGTAGGGGCGCCTCAGGGAGTAAGCAATAAACTTACTCCTCCCTAAAGAGGAGAGGCGAAGCCTGGGAGGGTGGACCTACTAGAACTGCACAGGACAGACCCATAGACAGGCGTAAATCAAGCCCCGAAGGCCAAGACAATACCAGTCTTTTAGGTGCAGTATCCATAGGAATAGAGTGAATAACGTAGGATCTATTTAGTGTATTTAAGTGTTATTCTTAAGTGGGTAAGAGGGAGTTTAAACCCTTCATGCAAATTGAGATACCTGTTATTTTTGTGAAATTTCAGTAACTATTTATGCTGATAGATATTTACAGTTATTATCATCGTTTGATACACGCCATAGAATGGTATCGTCTTGGCTTTCGGGGCTTGTTTTACGCCGGTCTATGGGTCTGTCCTGTGCAGTTCTAGGAGGTCCACCCTCCCAGGCTTTGCCTCCCCTCTTTGGGGAGGAGTAAGTTTATTGCTTACTGCCTGAGGCGCCCCTACCGGGGAATGCCGACGGGGCTGCCCAGGCAATTTTTAAATGGCCAGAGTGTTCACCTCTCGGGCGCTGGCTTTTCAAGTCCCACTTTCCCGACCCGACCTTGGGTCACATCTTACCTTGTGGGAGTAAGATAAAACTGGCCTTGTGCCTAACCTCCTGGGGAGGTAAATAATATGTTCAAAGCGCCCGAAGTGTCTGGCAGCAATTTGCAAGAGCTGTACTTACCACACATAATCTTCAGGGAACCTAAACGTAATTTAAAACTCTTCTGCGCGGCGAATTTATTTCACCCGTTTTAGAACGGGTATTTTTCTTGTATGTCTATGTACATTAGCTTTATTAACCCAGTTTGAACGGGGGTATTTTAAGTTCAAATTTTGCTAATCCAGCGCTTCGGGCTAACTTCATTCCGAAATCAGACAGGCAGAGTCTAAATCAAATTGAGGTGGCTTTATCTCCGTCGGGCTGAGGTACACTACTGTAAGTTCTAAGATGTCCACCCTCTCGGCCCTTCCCTTCCCGCCTACTGGGGAATGCCGAAGAGGCTGCCCAGGCAGTTTTTGTTCGGCTAGTATGCTCTTCTTGTAGGGTGCTCGCTTTTCAAATCTCACTTGCCCGATTTTTTGTCACATCTCCCCGCCGTAGGTAGGGGATAACAAAAAACTGACATTGTTGTTCGCTCATACCGATCCAAACCTATTTTGCCTTTTCTCTTAATTAATTTTATTTGTAAGAAAGTATGTAAACTTTTGCAAAGATACTTCAATGAAACAATATATTATTTCAAAGTTGTATCATGCAATAAAATTGATCTGGCATTTTCGGAATGTTCAGGTTTAAATACCATAATTACTTTCAATTTTTTTGTTGATTACAAAAAGTCCATAATCATTTTCTTTCTGGCCCTGTAAAATTTTAAAGTGATTTTTAATTCTTTAAACTGCTCATTTGAACGTAATTATTTATTAGAAGTCTTATAGGGAAAGATAGGATCACAGATGACACATACTACTTCATTTTTTGGCTGGAAACACTATATCTCCGTTTCACTAAGATGTTATTTAAATACTGTGTCGGGTGATAAGGCCCTACCTTTTTATAAGTGTCGAAACGCAAACCGTATGAATCGAAATTCATCATTTCGTTGGCATTGGTGCCCCCCGACAAGAATCGAACACGTCCGCACCGGTGCCCTCATTACCATAGCAATCTCTATTTACAAGTCTGATCACTTTGTTTGGAATGTTCCTGTAGAGATGTCTTCTTTTGTTTTTTGTTTTGTTGTTTTGTGTGTTTTTTTTTATTAATGTTTCTTTCTTTTCTTGCATATCAGCAGAAATTTTTGACTGAAAATAAGACACAAATTACTGTACGTGAAAATTGGTAATCCTCCTCAAGAATACGGTTTTATACATTTATATTTGAATATTCATTGCGCGTGAACACTTCAACCCTGTATGGGTTTAGATAGGCGAGTCAATTATGGGGTATTATTTATTTTTATTTTTAAATTTTGATTCTCCGCAGGTGGAGAAGGGATGATGGGTATCAGCGGATGATTACGCAATTCATGGTTTGATGCCGATTTCGAAGATTTGGGAACCGATTAGAAAATAATGATCACCGGAAAATCACGAATCACGAAGATGCATAACAACTGCTCGAAAAAAAAAAGCAAACGAACAAAATGTTTTTTTTACGAAAATAACGAAACGTTGGAGAAAAATGATTAGAGAAAGAAATCACGCTTTAAATTGTAACTGTTTTGTAATTAAGGAATAACATACGGCCAGGAAAGATGAGGTAATAAAGAAAAAGTTCCTATAAATAAGAATACACATGCTAAAAAAGGCTTCCATGAAAAACTGCGGATTTGGCAATTTGCAAAACTATTAACCATAAGGACAATTCATTTATCTTCAGATTTTAATCCAGACATTTCTAAAGAGCTTTCAAGACCTATCGCAATTTATTTCTTGGCTTTTTGGCTGAGATCAAAGTGTAATATCTGTTCGGATGGATACTGCACCCCATAGACTGGTATTGTCTTGGCCTTTTGGGTTTGATTTAAGCCGGTCTATGGGTCTGTCCTGTGCAGTTCTAGGAGGTCCACCCTCCCAGGCTTCGCCTCCCCTCTTTGGGGAGGAGTAAGTTTATTGCTTACTGCCTGGGACCCCCTACCGGGGAATGCCGACGGGGTGGCCCAGGCAATTTTTAATGGCCAGAGTGCTCACCTCTCGGGCGCTGGCTTTTCAACCCCCACTTTCGCAACCCGACCTTGGGTCATATCTTACTTGTGGGAGTAAGATAAAACTGGCCTTGTGCCTAACTCCTGGAGAGGAGTAAATAAATACACTCCATAGACCGGTACCTTCTTGGAATTCGGGCCTTGATTCCGCCGGTCTTAGAGATTGTTCTCTGCAGTTCTAGGAGGTCCACCCTCCCAGGCTTTGATTCTTACCCTTTGAGAAGAGGTTAATTTATTACTTATCGCATGAGACGCTCCTACCAGGGAATGCCGACGGAGCTGCCCAAACATTTTTTTAGCCCAGAGTGCTACACTTTTAAAGCACTGGCTTTTCAAACCAACTTTCTGACCTTGTGTCATCTTACGGCTGTGGGACGTAGATAGAAAAAAAAACTTGTCGCAAGTACTCGGTTGCCTAACTATCGTCTCCATCTACTTCTTACCCTAAAAATACTAGCCAGCTAAATATGTTTAATTAATAAATAAAGGTTATAAGCATAATATATTCTATTTAGTCTAAAAATCGTAACATTTAAAAAAACTATGATTTTCTTATCGTAAACACAATTCTTAGATGAATACCCTTAATTCAGCATTTCTCAAACGGGGTTTCCCGCAACGTTAAGGTTCTGCAACATGTTATAAATCGTTCCGTAAGAACACGCAAATGTGTTAATGCACTTTTGTCTCTTTATTTAATTTAATATACGTAATATTACAAACGCGTACACTATAGTATTAGTTATTATCATAGAGACATCATCATCACTAACCTATTATGTTATCAAACAGATAACAATAAGTTGGAGTATACAAGGTGCCCATAAAGTCCGTGTGCACTTTGCTAGGGCAACCTAACAAATTAAAATCGAGTTATTTCCCTTGAGTTATCGCCCCTGCATTTGTCAGGTGTCGTCTGCGGACAGTGAAAAGTAAACAGACGATCTGACAATCAAACAGACATCTCGCGTACAACGGCTATTTTACATTCTAAATTAATCAGTGTGTTTGTTAAATAAATCTGTTAAAGATTCTACTTCGTACTTTCATCATTTGTCTTAGTTTTAATTGAACCGAAACGTATAAACATCAATACATAACACCCTTTTAAAAATGTATAACTTTATCTGTATTTGCGATAGAAATAATCTGGAAGAGGTGGACCAATTTATTGGTCTCAACGTACGGTAGATTTGACTCCAAACCTTGTTCATTAGAGGATTAGAAAGCTAAAATAACTAATATGATTGTGGGGGTTCTGACGACTTCTTAACGTTAAACATGAAAGAACGGGTAAAAATACGCCAATAACCAACACAAAAAGTAAGAAAACCAGCACTCAAAAATACATATAAACATAACAATTTATTCAACGTGGTCCAATTAAATTGTGTAAATTCCACAATGAAAAACTTGAGTTTTGTGCACAGGAAAATGTTTATTTTACTGTTAGTATAAAATTGTCTTTTAAAGTTTTTTTTTGTAAAACGCGCGTGTTTTAGTGTGTGCGTAATTTAAGGAAAATGAGCCGTCTCTGTACTCCTGTTTTTTGCCGGGTACGAAAGGGTAGGAATTTGGCGTTTGAACAACCAGAGAAAGAATTAAAAGGTTAGGCTTACAATTTGTCCAGTGTGTGGTGAGGAGGAACAGGGAGAGGGAATGTAGTTACTGTTAGACAGCAGTCGGCAGTGCTTTCCTGTCCCATGCTCCTTTGAGTCATTCTGATGGGATTTCTTAATCGCTGGTCGTAAGGAAAGAAAGACATTGTTGACGAGACCTGTTACTTCCTGGTGAGCGGCTGAAAAGAGGCCGAAAGGAAAGGCGTATCTTCTTTTATATCGCTCAAATCACGCGTGGTCACGCATGATCTCTGGTCTGTGATTGGTCGGAGACCTCGTGATTTGTCGAAAAAAAGGGCTGAGTCAAATTGAAAGAAAGGTCGTACTTGTCTCCCCTTAGTTATTTGGATGTCAATCCGATATGATCTCAGGCGTTACTCTAAATCAGTTGGCAAATGTTTTCCGTGAACTGCAAAATCGTATTACCTTCTCGATTGCTAACAACATTTACATAAAACGTTGGAAATTATAGATCTATTTCTTTTTAATCCTTTTTACAACCTGTATCTAGTGATGTGTGTACGATGCCAATGGGGCACCGCCTTAAGTAGTCAATACCCAATCAGTTGACGAGACTTGTACTTGAGCGATTCATTTATTTATTGGTTTGTTATGCCTTCTTAGGGATCTCCCCTTTAACTATCTTCTCAATTCGACTGTTTAAAAAAAATCAACTCTAAGTACAGTATCGATATCCAGATCAAATTCTGTTAGATATTTAATTTGATAACTCCCAAAAGTGCCCCCTCAATTTCTGCATTCCACCACATTCTCTGAATTCATATAACCTCATCTTAAACTGATCCACGCTATTACTGTTCTTAATCTTATCTGGCAACTTATTCCAAAAATATATTACTCTGTGAGCAAAAACACTTAACTGGTTAACAGATCTAGTTTTTGAAAACTGCCTTGACAATAACCTTCCAGATCTAGGAGACATACTAAAAAAATGCCCACCTTAGTTAGAAATGTTATTTATTATCTTGAAAGTCTCAATCATATCACCCCTCATTCTTCTCTCCAGCAAAGTAGTCAATCGCAATTTGTCCAATCCCTCCCTGTAACTGCACTCCTTTATTAGTTTTGTCATCCTTCTTTGTACGCCTTCCAGTTTCAATATTACATTCCAATTTTCATATCTAGTCGCTGGAGGCCAGGCCTGGGTGCAGTATTCTATATGAGATCTTATTAGAGCTTCATATATCCTTAAGACAACATTTTTCTCCCTCAAAATAATATTCCTAACCATCCACCCGATCATTCTATTTGCCCAAGTGACACTGAATTATTACAAAACGCATGAAGTCAATATCAGTCGTCCTTGTGGTTCATAGCCTAAAGGTTACGGCCCTAATTCGCGCACACTATAAAGTAAATCTTTTCCAGCATTAGGGATATTAATGAAGTATTATAAACGAGCAGTGTTAATATTATTTAGCATTATCGAAACATTTGACAAATAAATATTCATTTTTCTCGGCCAATTTATTCAAACATATATACTATGACTACAGATAGTTAACTATGCCTACAGATTGTTTTTGTTTTGTTAAGGGGTGCAGGGGTTCCTCGAAACATGCAATTTTTTAATGGGGCACACGCGTGTAAACAGGTTGAGAAACGCTGGTTAAAATAAATAAAAACGAATGTCAATTTTGGGGCGATTACATCAACAAAATTCTATTTATGGCGTCTTGTTCGATATTGAAACTGTCTATTTTAAGTAGGTAAATATGAATGTTGTTAGCGACACCAGGTAATCGTCAGTTACATATCTGGTGATAGAGCGATCACATTGTTAAAATGGTTGTGGTAAGTGATAACGTACGTATAAAGTGAAGGTCATATTTTTATTATGCAGATATTAAATATTACTATAATTAGTGATATTATGAGATTAACATAACACTTAGTATAATATTGGTTTATATTGTTCCATTTATATAGAAATAATGTCAATATATAAGAGGTAGTGAGATGAGATTTAAATATAATCTATATATTTACAAAGGCAGTTTCTCATGTCTTCCCGCTTACATTAGTAAATCAAAAATAATTAGACAAAATCATATATATATATATATACATATATATATATATACATATATATATGTAATATATATGAGACGTTTATGTAGTTTGCTTGAAGCATTGTTTATTTGTATATAGGAAAGTGATACTTAGAAGGCAATGCAATGTAGAAGTGTGACGGATAGACACAAGTTGGAACAAATGACATATAATGGTGGACCAAATTAAATAATTTCACCCTTAATACAATGTATACACATATATATATATATATATATATATATATATATATATATATATACACCCTAGAAAGATATCCAGTAAAATGAATTCCCCCGTATTGAACAGTTTTGGATCACTTTAATGTCTCCTTACAAATTGTAATTATTATCTAAAGCAATTACATAGTTTTGATTATTGAAAATATGTTAAATTTTACTTTAATAGTTATTAAGAATAAATTGAAATTCATCGAATTTTGCTTAATTAGTGTCTAATGACTAGAGATGAAATTTAATAAAAATCTGAAACATTTAAAATTTCAAATAAAAGGTTGCGCCAATATTCTGTCCCTTAAACTGTTTTTAAAATGCTTCAGAGAATCTAAAATTTGTGGAATTTTAATTAATTGATATATTATACCTATTTTTATAATATCACCAGAATCAGAAATATCTTAATTATCACGAAAGGCTTTTATCCTCTTACATGAAACTAAATTAAATTACACATAGCCCATATTACCAAACATTACGCCTAGCAGCTGTTTTTCAAAATTCATGATGATCGATATATTAGTTTAGGAGTGAATCATAAACATATAAACATAGTTAACGTTTTATGAATATAAATATATTTATCTATATATTAAATATATTTATAGTAAAATATCGTATCTCTTAATATATCGGCGACCATTTAAAGACAACATTAACTTGTTATAATAACATGAGAAAAACAAATAATCTAACATGATTAGAGCGTTTCAAAATTAAATTATCTAATCTATATCAGAATATCTTTTTGACCATTTCATTTTATTCTTATTCTTCGTTTTCCCGTTTGTTTTCTGCATTTCAGCTGGATTCTATGCAATGCAACTTCTAGTAAAATAAAAATTATCAAGGCTTGCCGAAGAACAACTAAAAGAGGTATTTTTAATAGTAAGATTCTGCGAGTGAAATTAATGAAAGATTTCTTAAGGATATAGTGAATCACTGGAAAGTACTCCTTCCAGGAAATTGTCAACCTTTCGCGTGTAAAATGTAATAATTTTCAGGTCAAACCTAAAGTTTGTTAAAAATGAATAAATAAATAAAAGAAAATAAAAAAATACAAGTAAAAACCACTTTGCAGAAGTGAATTAGAAAAAAGATGCTGCAAACAGTAAAAATGTCGAAGTTCCACAATTACATATGTAAATTGTTACGTACATTAGAATATAAACACTTGCAAGCGACCGATACAAAGTGATAAACTGAGAAATTCAAATGGCATAAGAAGACTTTTAGCGAATACGAAGACATCAGAATTCGAAGTAATAGTGCAACTATACTGAAGAGAAAACATACTAACAGTCAACTCGCTCATAATACATTTAAAACAAGATACAAAAATTGATTTACAAATAAAAAAAATGAACTTCATATACTAGTTTTATGGCGATGTTTCAAATGGCAGAAGGTCATACGCAGAAGGCAAAAGTGTAGAAAATGCAAGACAAAATATACAAATAAATGCCTTAATTCGCAGAAAAGAACGTTACAATTACAAAACGCCTTCATTCGAAAAAGAGAAAACGTTACAAACTATAAATGCCTTAATTCGCAAAAATAACGTTACAATTAATAAACGCCTTTATTCGAAAAAGAAAACACGTAAAAAATAATAAATACCTTACTTTGCAAAATGGACGTTACAATTAATACATACCTTAATTCGAAAAAGAAAACACGTTAAAAATAATAAATTCCTTAATTCGCAAAAAAGAACATCACAATTAATAAATGCCTTAATTCGCAAAAAAAGAGCATTACAATTAATAAACGCCTTTATTAAAAAAAAAAAACGTTACAAATAATAAATGCCTTAATTCGCAAAAAATAACATTACAATTAATAAATGCCTTAATTCGAAAAAGAAAAAAACGTTACAAATAATAAATGCCTTAATTCAAGAACGAAAACGTTAGAATTAATAAATGATATTATTCGAAAAGGGAAAACGTTATAATTAATAAATGCGTTAAATCGAAAAAAATAAACGTACAATTACTGAATGTCCTTATTCGAAAACAAAACGTTACATTTAATAATTGCCTTGATTCTGAAAGAAAAACGTTACACATAACAAGCAATTGGAAATGAAACTTGTTTTCAATTCTTGCTATTTTGTCCTAATCAATGCTAATATCCACTTTAGGATTAGAATTGATAAGATGGATAGTTGAATGATGACGAATATTATTAAAGGATTTTAAATAATGAATGGGATGAACGAAATGTGTTGATTTATCATTTCCCCTACCACATTACAAAAAGTTGCACAGCCCATACCGGGAATTACAGTTAAACGCCGTTAGCCTTGGAGTCGAGCACTCTCGGGAAACATACAAAACACCAGACATTTCTGTAACAGGTGACAACATAAGCTGAAAAGAGCCGGATGGTTAAGTACTTCTGATATTTGAAACCGACGGTACTAATGTTGTACTAATCTTTCTGTACCAAAAACTAAATATATATACAGGGTGGGCAAAAATAAGGGTCCTATTTTTAAAAATTCATAACTTTTTTATTTATTGATTTTTTTTTTTTTTTAGAATAAGTAAAGGACCCCTTCCGAAGAAAGCACGAGCCGTATTAGCCCTAAGGAACGTACCCTCATTTAGAAAACATTATTTTTGCTTAAAAAACTCAAAACAGTGTAAAAAACAATACTGACCCTTCCGAGATTTTTTGAAATAAACAAAACAAATTTTAGCCGAAAAACACTTCTTAAAACTTCCAAAAACTAAAGTATTGTTTTTTACACTGTTTTGAGTTTTTTAAGCAAAAATAATGTTTTCTAAATGAAGGTACGTTCCTTAGGGCTAATACGGTCCATGCTTGCTTCGGAAGGGGTTCTTTACTTATTCTATAAATTTTTTTTTTAAAAATCAATAAATAAAAAAGTTATGAATTTTTAAAAATAGGACCCTTATTTTTGCCCACCCTGTATGTATATATATAGATATAATAGATAGATATAGATATATTAGTTTCATAAATCTGTTTATTTAGTCACTTATTACTTATAGGGTTTGGATATAGACCCCCATAACAATATAATTCTGAACTAGAGCATACAAATGACTTGGTTGTGTATATTTCCTTTTTTATCAAATTTAGTACAACCTTATTAAAGAGTCAACGTTCGCGCTTAATCTACCTTAACAGACGTCGTTTTATTTTATTTTATTTATAACATGAACATTCTAGAAAATAAGAAATAAATAGTAATGCGTTCAGGGCTTGGAGAGATGGCCAGGAATTCTCATTCAGGTTTTGGAATCGCCAAAAAAGGTCAATTTATTTACGCTCATATCACCTAATCTATGCTCAGTGTATCCCTGGAACCGCCCCCGTCCAATTTTAAGAACACAAACGTTTAATATAGTGTTATGTTCTTATGACAAAACGATATAATATTCCTTATTCAATCCCGGGCAATGCCGGATGTTCCTACTAGTTGTTAAACGAAAAAAAATATGTACCACTGGAGCGACAATACATATCAGATATCGACAAACCCCAATCTTATGCGACAATAGTAATTTTATAGAAAATAAACAACAGCCCTAATAATAAAAAGATGTTATCAAAGATTTAGAAATAAACAAAACTCATCCGTCGGACACCAATAAAAAAAAATCGTAAATATATTTTGAAGATGCGTCCGTTTAACATGCGCGCTTAGTGATGTAAATGCATTTTTACTTTTAATCTTGACTGAACGCAAAAAAATGGTATATCAAACTTAAGCGACACAAAAAAGAAACAATGCTATTTTTAACTTAAGCGTGAAAGTCTGACAAGATTCTAATATAAAATTGATACGTGACATACAAAGTAAACTGCTAAAATAAGATACGTCTGTTAAATCTAGACGTTTATTATTAAAAATATAATGTAAATCTTAAAACGTACAGTCGAAAGTAAATACTATTTCAAACTTAAGTGTGGCAGACAAAAAATTAACCATCAAATGTTCGCAAGACAAACTAAGCATTATATTATGTCAAATAACCAGGGTTTTTTACCCCGCTTAATAAAACCGGTATCGTCCGGGCCTTTGGGTCTGGATTTACGCCAGTCTATTGGGGGTTGCCGGTCCTGTGCAGTTCTAGGTGATGCACCCTCACAGGCTTTGCCTCCCCTCTTTGGGGAGGAGTAAGTTTATTGCTTGCTGTCTGAGGCGCCTCTACCGGGGAATGCCGACGGGGCTACCCAGGCAATTTTTAAACAGCCAGAGTGCTCAAATTCTCGAGCGCTGGTTCTTTCCCACTTTCCCGACCTTGTGTCACATCTTACCGTGTGGGAGGTAGATAAATAATAATAAGAATAGAATTTCTGACGAGAGCATGAGAGACTAAAACAAGTTCATTCAAACATAAGCGTGACAGACCAAAAAGCATGCAATGATAAACTTAAATATCAGACAGACTAAAGGACAAGTTCTCTTATAGATATGGCTGGGCGCATCTCAAACAAAATATCTTCAAATCTAAGCGTTGAATGATCACACTTAGAGTTCGAATGCAAAACGCAATAAATCCAATTCGTTTAAATTGAGACATGAAACAATAAATAGACAAATATATTGAATCTAGCCTTTGACTAAAAGCTTATTTTAATTGAAAACAAAACAAAATGATGCCGGTATCATATTATGTAAAACATGATTTGGGGATGTGCTCGAGGGCTGAAATGCAACACTTTTGTAATGATAGTTTTGTAATTTTATCGCGTTTTGCATTCGAACTCTTCACTTGTATTTCAAATTTAAGCTTGGCAGACGAAAGAAAATGATACTTTAAATTAAAGTGTGACAGACAAAGGAACATTCTGCTTTAAACTTAAGCGCGATATACAAAGGGTAATTGTTTTTCTAACTTAAACGCGACAGACTCAAATGCTACTTCAAATTGAAGCATGACAGACGAACATAAATAATATTTCAAAACTAAGCGTAACAGAAAAGGGCATGTGTGACAGACCGACATACATTTTATTTCAAACGTAAGCGTGACAGACTTACGAGATGCTATTTCAAACAGAAGCATGACAGTCCAAAAAAAAATGATATTTCAAATTTTTTAAGGATGTGAGAAAAAAGACAATGCGATTTCAAACTTAAGCGTAGTAGAGTAACAAAATTCCTATTTTAAACGTAAGCATGACCGACCGACCGACCGACAAAAGCCTCTAACAAAGATCTGTGTCGCATATAGATATTAACTCAAGATTCTTAAAATAAATTACTTTTAATTTTTATTGATTTAAAAAAAAGAAAGAAAAAAGTCGAATAAAATTAATCAAACATCATTTTTAAGATTATTTTACAGATAAACTTTAGTTAACGATGCCAATCGATGTCATAAAAACATGTAACTTACACGCAAATACATCCGCGCTACCGGCACATATCTTACACAGAGTGTTTGGAAAATCGATAGCATAACTCCGGGATAATGTTATATATATATATAAGGCATTGCTCATTAGGTAAAATTAATTCGAGCTCCCGGCACTTGAAATGTTTACATTGAGATATTACTTACATTCAGTCAGTGTCGTATGATACCGTAGGGGCAGGAGCGCCGACTGTCAGGTAGCCGGTTGAGTTTCAATCCCGGCTTGAGGCACTAACTGGTCTAGCCGCACTGAAGAGATGTGATATAGCGAAACAGTTTGTATGTAGATGACTATATGAAGCTCCCTCCCTGGGTAGAGCTTATTTTTAAGGATATCGCCAACTGCCATTAGCTAGGTATAGCTAATTAGGTAAAACTAATTCGAGCTTCCGCCACTTGCAATGTTTACATTGATATATTACTTACATTCAGTTAGTGTCGTAGGGGCAGGAGCGCCGACTGTCAGCTCGACGGTTGAGATTCAATCCCGGCTTGAGGCACTAACTGGTCTAGCCGCACTGAAGAGCTGTGATACAGCGAAATAGTCTGTATGTGGATGACTACATATATATATATATATATTTACATATATATATATATATACATATTTATGGATACTGCACCCTATAGACGGAGGTCGTCTTGTCCTTCGGGGCTTTATTCCACCTGTCTGTGGGTTTGTCCTGTGCAGTTCTAGGAGGTCCACCCTCCCAGGCTTCGCCTCCCCTCTTTGGGGAGGAGTAAGTTTATTGCTTACTGCTTAAGGCGCCCCTACCGGGGAATGCCGACGGGGCTGCCCAGGCAATTTTTAAATGGCCAGAGTGCTCACCCCTCGAGGCGCTGGCTTTTAACCCCACTTACTCGACCCAAGCTGTGGTCACATCTTACTTGTGGGAGTAAGATAAAACTGGCCTTGTGCCTAACTCCTGCAGAGGAGTAAATAAATATATTTATATATAAGAATACTTTTTGATTAGAGTTGCTTTCGTAATAGCACTTAGACATTACTAGTCTAATTTCCTTCAAAGCTCATTTATTTCTCTGCGTAGTTTTTAGTTTGTACCATTTATATTTATTTACTCTATTTTTAAAAGTGTAACTTCAGTGTCAGTTTTGAGAAATCAAAGGCTTCGTTTCCGAGGCAAAAAACTTCATCTCAATTTAAGCGACAGAGATATCATGGTGTTCTACTAAGGTTCTCCTTTACCGCCCAAACGTAGAATTAGTAAAGAAGTGGAGAACATAACTTTTCCTCTCCCCAATTGATCAGTTCAATATATTAGAGTATATCTTTCTTGTGGTCTCTTGGTTCGAACCGGACTCCAGGACAGAAATGTATCTAGTCTGGTTGAGTATCTAGCTTAGTGCTGTTACTAGAGGTAACATACTTTGGAGCAGGTGCACCATTCCTCGTTTAAGCCAGTATGTAGCCATAACGAGGGGATCTCATTTGGGCTTCGAATACTATGTTATTTTGAATATTTGGTCAGGGTTTACTTGTAGCGTGAAGCATCCTCATGCCAGATTTCTCTGACAAACTCCTGTATAGAGAGACCTTAGCCACTTGAGGATGGTGCCTAGTAGACCTTCAAATTCTCCAAGAATATAAAACAAACTTCTAAATCGGTGGAGTTAAAAACAAATAAGAAAGGGAGTAAACGTCTCAAAATTAATGTCATGAAAAAAAAAAGATAAAAACGTATATATCGGCATGGAAAGCAGAAAAAAGAAAATGTAACCTCTCATTATCGAAATAGATTGAATACGAGCGGTTATCTGACTTGCTATTTGCTCCTAAATTATAATAAAATGTAGTCAGCTTAATATTTTACTGCTGTTTCACGGGCATAACCGATCATCAGAAGTGTATCGTATTGGCATCAATAGAAAAGTGAACCCGAATAACAACAACCCTTAACGGGGATATCAATTGTCTCGGAGGACCTTTATATGAGCATATATCTACATATTTACTTTTCTAAATATAAAAGAAAAATAAGTACTTTTTTTTCCTTTGCTTACATAATTACAGAAACAGAGGATGGATACAAAAAGTCAGTCCTGCAAACGTATGGTTTTATAAACTGAATATAACCAAACATTCGAGTGAAAAGCCCGGACTAAAAATGATGAATACATAAATTATAAATATTCAGATTTTACTGAAAAATTGGATCAAATTTCGTTTCGTCAGCGGCCATATTGTTTTTGTTTTGCCCTCGTTTCTACTGTTTGATTTAATTATTGTTTGACTAACGTGCACAGACGAACAAAAACAAAACTTACCTTCTAAAGATGCGCCCATTCACTCTGCGCTTAACGAAGAATCTCTCATACAGTCAGGTATAAAAGAAATGGACACTTATATTATCATGTATAATAAAGACTGCTGTCAGAGGGGTCTTATGGACCTACGTAAGTAATATTGATTATTTCCCCTTTCTGATGAATTGGATAATAACCCGCTTAACAGTTAAGAGTAAAATCTCGAGGTGTGTTTCGAGTTCATGCTGAATAATAAACCTTCATATTAATCAATAATATGGCTCCTATGAGATTTTGAATCCGGATGTTTCTTTTCTCCGATATCGTGCTTAAATGGTGATATATAATATATATATATATATATATATATATATATATATATATATTATTAATATCTAACCACTAAATATTAAATATCAGTTTTTCAAACTTTTATTTCTGCGTAGTACTGCTTCGAGTGCTAGCAGTCGGCGAAGGAAGCAGACACTTAAAACAAGTATCAATTATTTTCGTGGGCTGTCTATTTACTCATTCTATACCTAAACATACATCCACAGACATTAGTTTATATACATATATATATATATATATATATATAGATAGATATAACGTAGTTCATAGAATGCGATGCAAAGGTTTAACGGATAAATACAAACCTAGCTAATTAAGATATAACGTAATGATTGCAATATAATATGACAAAATATAATATGAGTTTAACATATATATATATATATATATAGCATTAATAAAAAGGTGGAAACTGCAAAACTGATTCTACTGTTATGCCTAAATTTGCTTTCTCTTTTACACTTCTGCATTCTATTGTCTCTTATACATTACCTTAATACACACACTAAACAATGATTCACGCAAACTACATATACCTATTATCTTTTTATATGTTCAGTAATTAATGTACAATTTCAAACCAGCGTAGTAGATCGATTTATGAACGTAAATTCACGTATAACGATACGAGAACACCTAACGTGACAGACTAACAAAAATGTAATGCGAATCTTAAGCATGACAGGCAGAACGAGTCATAAATCCTTTAGCAGAAATACTTGAGTGCATTTAATTTATAAAATTATTTTATGGCATTTTTAATGTCAGACTCAAATAGTATTCCATGATAAATGCCAGTATACTGAAATCATATGCCCTTAATAGGGTTAAGATAAAAAATCATATACACTAAATGTACAAAAGCAAGGACATTCCCAAATTTTTACACTTTTATTGTCATTAAGGGTATGCGAGCACAACAGGGCTATGTATTTTACTGGTAGGGATTTTTCTTCAGCGCACCTCACACACTTCATCCACTCATGCATAGAGATTTATACTGTAGTGATGTAATAATGAAATGGTTTGGTTGATATGTAGTCATACCCTTAATTAATGACAATAAAAGTGTAAACATTGGGAATTTCCTTGCTTTTGTACATTTAGTGTATATGCATTTTCATCTTAACCCTATTAAGGGCATATGCTTTCAGTATACTGGCATTTATCATGGAATGTCACTACTTTTGTAAAGGCTATGCCTCAATACAATGCCTTTTCATCAGGTTTTTTGGAATTTTCTGGAAAACGAAGGTATATGGTAAACTGAAATTAAAATGCCATAAACTAGATCCTAGAACCTCTATCTCTTCCAAAAATCAGCTGAATTCATCAAATAACTGATGAGATACAGGGTGGCACATACGTACGTACGTACAACATGATTTCATGATTTCACTTTCTGGATCTCTGGGTTGCCTTGACTAATGATGCTGAAATTCTCCACACTTATAGAACCTATCAAATAAAAATATTGTGCAAAGTTTTAACTAATTCGGCTTATTGGTGTTTGAGTTATGATTGATCAAAGAAATGAGATTTCCAGCATAGGCCATTCGTAAAGTCTCTTAAGGGATAGAGCGCTCTTGTGCCTTCCTTGATTTTAACTGAAAAATCAAACTTTCCTTCTAACCAGTCAATTTTCATTTATTATTGTTGTACCGTGTTATTGGAGATAACGTACCTCGCCACAATTCATTAAACATAAAAAGATGTTCAGATTAGACGGCGGCTGATATAAAATATTAAATAATCAGCAAGGGTGATAACTCATTTTAAATTTACGAATATATTAGCGCTTTTTTATCTTAATTTATAAGATGTGCAATTAAGAAATAAAATTACTTCACTTAACCCCGAGGAACGCTGTGTAGAAACAGCTTATGAATAAAATAATATTGGCCGAGGTATTTACGTTTACTGGCGCAAACTATAATTTAAAACGGATAGAACAACGAATCTTCACTTTCAAATTTAAACATGACAGATCGACGAAATTTCTTTTGCGAACTTAAGTCTAGCAGACCCACTGATAAAACAGTTTGCCTTGAAGGAATGTGTAGTATCTGTTTTCATACTTAACTTCTTATTTTCTGTTGCCGGTCAGTGAAAGAGAAAGAAATTCTTCTTGACTGAAGCCATGTTTGTTTGTCCAAATCCACAGTGACCTTTTTGGGGAACTTGATTTTCTTCACAGTAAAACATAACGTTGTGTCTAACTCTGCCTTCCTTGATAGGCAAGTAAATAGCAACACACGTAATTACATACATCGTAAGCAAAACTATTTTTCCACAACAAAAAACTTGATAGGATAAGCTTAAAAAAATGATAACAAAGACTACTTGATCTCGTGGGAAGGAAAGCAAATACGGACTCCAAAACAACTACTAGCTGTTTTTGCTAGTAACAAACGATAGTATCTCTTCTCACACTAAACTTTGTCTTGTCTGTCTTTGGTGACTAAAGGAAAAATATTTCTCTGTAAGATAAGAGTTTGACATGAAATCGGTCTTCAAAGTGGGAAAAATCAAGCTCCCCAAAAAAGGGGAATTCTGGATTGAAACAAACATAAAAAATACCTCAGTCTAGTAAGGTTTATATTTAACTGATACAGGACAGAAAAGATGAAGTGTAGTATCGGAACAGATACTACATTTTGCTCCTAGCCAAAAGTCAAGAATTTCATTTTTAATTGTTCAGAAATTTTAAAACTTAAGTAAAAAAAATCCTATTATATTCAATTTAAAATGAGTAATCCCCTTGCTGATGGCTATTTTATTTGATTATTTAAAAATGTTTCATATTAGCTTTCATGTAGAATGGAATGGAATAATTAGATTTAATTTTTATTTTTGTCTGAATCTGAGACTGGTGTTCCCAATATTAAAATACTGACCTTGTGTCTGATTCTGTTCTCATTGGGAGGCAAGTAAATAGGATGCACTGATGGACGAAACCCCTTTTAAGAATGCCAATTCTCATCTAAAAATATAAGCGGGCACAAAAGAACTTTAGAACGCTATTGTATTGTTTATGTTATTTATTTATTTTACTCAATTGCATATTTTCTTTAAAAATATCTTTTGATCTGTTAGCATCTTCTGCAAGTTTTTAATCCTCAACTGCCACACCCATTCGTTGGTCCATTCTCTTTTGTCTCTCTCTTAATACCATATTCACACGAAGCCGAGCAAAACAAACAATAGAAACCCAATACTTTCTATTGATTCGATTGGTAGTTAGTTTTTGGGAAAAGAATGAATTCCCTATATCTAAAGCCTCAATGGCGTATTCTATGACCCTATATAATAGCACAGAATAAAATATTAAAAAAAAAAGATAACATTTTACCGGAACTAAAAATAATTCTATTTTATATAAAACACTTCACCCTTAACGCATGAAAAAATATACTGCTTTAACATATTATGTGGTTTTTAATATTCCATAACCATAGTTTCACTCGATTTTGCGATCGCGGTTAAAAAATAGAAAGAATCATAACAAAACTTGAATGTCACCCAAAATTCTGACGATCGGAAAAGCGCGTGACATTATGGTTACGGCATATTAAAATACGCGTAATCCATTTAAATTTTATAAATATCTGCCTGAGAAGATATCGAGTACTTTATACGAGCGAAAAAGATCTCTGAGCCGATACTCACAGCAATCTGCGTATATATATATATATATATATATATATATATATATATATATATATATATATATATATATATATATATATATATATATATATATATAAGCTTTAGCCAGACAGTTCTCTACAGGGATGAAACGCAGAAGCTTCTGTGTAGCTTAATTGCTATATATATATATATTCATAACTTACTACCTTGCTCTACTCATGCATTGAGCACTGTTGAAGTAAATGCTGAAAATTGATACATACAAAACTATATCCCCTTATATTATTTCATGTATCCACATAACGTTTTATATGTATATATATATATATATATATATATATATATATATATATATATATATATATAAATTTAAAAAATATAAAACTTATTATATTTGTTAGATCCATTTCATGCCACGCACTTCAGTAAATGAAAAAGATATGACGTCATAAAATTTAAAATAACACGAATCTCTTTTTTCTTTCATTCTCTGTTTTGTTTCTATATTTTCCGATCGTGTTCCCCCACTTGTTATTTATGATGACCCATTTGCTGCGAAACTTTCAACATAATATCTACACTCATTTTTGACGAAGTCTTTAAATGAAAAGGACCCAATTTTAAGTATCTCAGCATAAACCAAAAACCAGATTTAGTCTTAAGAGATATCCGCATTTTCCATCCATTATGCAAATGTTTAGTTGTAAGGCTACAATTAGTCTAACTGGACCAGTCCAATTACGCTAACAGAAAAGGGTACCAATATCTTATTTTGTCTATGCCCTGATAGCTATCAGCCACTCAACTACATTCATCAACTACATTAATTAAAGCTCCTAGATTCGGTATTATGTAAACGTTTAGTTGAAACAACATTTTCTGTTTTGGAATAGTGTCATGTAGACGTACGAGAAGATTAGTTATATGCTAGTCTCTCTATTGAGTGATAGCAATTAAATACATCCTGTTTATCAATATTGTTAGCTGGGATAGTATGCACATGTTTTGTTGAAATATGCCACCTATAAGGCACCCTTATCATACCAGTCAGTGTCGTGGGTGGTGTCTCTTGTTTCTTAAAAACACAGTGGAAGCGGCGGTCGGTATTTATATAAATAGACATTGTAGATATAATTTACGAGCGCTGACTGTCACCCAGATGGTTGAAGGTTCGATCCCAGGCCAGGGATAGGTTCTAAACTAGCCACACTGAAGAGTTGTGACACGGCGAAATAGCCTGTATGTGGATGACTATATATATATATATATATATATATATATATATATGATAATTTTATTTACACAGACATGTACAAAATCTGCGACACTGGCATGTCGATGTTATCGATCAACAGTTACTATAAACTGAGATCTCATCAGGTTCTCTCCAAATATGAGCTGAGGTTAAGATCGGATTCTAACTCTGCCTGATGAGATCTCAGTTTATAGTAACTGTTGATCGATAACATCGACATGCCAGTGTCGCAGATATTGTACATGTCTGTGTAAATAAAATTATCATATATAAAGCTCTATTTTGATATTGAGCACTTTTTATAAACCCGGTTAAAATTCTCTGGATTACCACCCTGTGGATATTTTTCACCTGGATTATTACCATTATTATATATATATGTATATATATAGTTGGTTTTTTGTTATGTTTTAACGACCTTTCAACCCTTATAAGGTCATCTCAAGTCAATATATATATATATATATATATATATATATATATATATATATATATATATATATATATTAGAAATACCCGGCCCTACCTCGTCGGTATTCCTCTGGAGTCTTTATTTTTACCCCTACTTTCTATACAACAGTTAAAATACTTCAAAACTTCAAATGGGCACGAAACATATCATTCTTTTTATTGAACGATTAAGATCATTATGGCTTATCTGTTCATAAAAATCGAAATGCATTCTAGTGGATTTAATTCCAGAATTTATTTCTTAAAAGAATTTTAAATTTCGTTTTACTTTATGCTACGTCATTTTTTTTATTTCAATAAATATGCTGCTAATAGCAACTAAACATAAATAATGTATGTCATATTCTTCAGTAATATTGTTCTACTGTATTTCACTGAATCAAATGTTCCTCCCTTCTTCAAATACGATATCTATGTATATTTATGTTGCGTATTACGTGTATATATGTGTGCGAATAATATATATATATATATATATATATATATATATATATATATATATATATACAGGGTGTTTCAAAAGTCTTGGGAACATAACGATTTTTAATAACTCAAAAACTATTAGGAGTTGAAAAATGAAATTGGTACCGTTGGAAAGGTTAAAATTTCAAGTTTTGTGGGGAATCTTCAAAGTTGCTCAATATGAGCACCATTTGTCACACGGAAGACATCTAGTCAATATTCCATTTCCTGCCAAACGCGTTACAGCATCTTGACGTCAATGGTTCCCACAACTGCCGTTACTCGAGCCTTTAGTTCGTCAATATCTCTTGGAAGGGGCGGCACATAGACTTGTTGCTTGACAAAGCCCCAAAGGAAAAAGTCACACGGGGTAAGATCTGGAGACCTAGGAGGCCAGGGCATGAGAACGTCATCACCTCGCCCAGATCTCCCAATCCATCTACCAGGCAGCCTTGTGTTAAGAAACTGCCTTACTCTAAGACTCCAGTGTGGTGGTGCACCATCTTGTTGAAAAATGAAGTCATCAGATTCTGCTTGTTCCAACTGAGCCATTAACCAGTCTTCCAGCATGTTGAGATAGGATTCACCAGTGATAGTTGCCTCTTCAAAGAAGAACGGTCCATAGACACCTTTCTTGGAAATTGCACAAAACACGTTCACTTTTGGTGAATCTCGCTCGTGCTCAAGAAGTTCATGAGGATTCTCAGTACTCCATATGCGAGTGTTATGCTTGTTAACTTTGCCATTCAGATGGAAGGTCGCCTCATCCCTAAAAACAAGCCGGTCATCAAAGCCGTTATCTTCCAACTTCTCTTGCATTGCAATGCAAAAGTCACGGCGAAGTGGCTTATCAGTGTCCTTCAACTTTTGGACCAACTTGAGCTTGTAAGGTACCATTTGCAGTCGTTTCCTTAAGACACGCCAGACAGTTGCTGGAGCAAGCTGAAGTTCCCTGCTGGCTCTTCTCACTGATTTACGGGGGCTCCGCTGAAAGGCTGTCCGAACTTGCTCAACTGCATCTTCTGAAGTTGAAGGGCGACCTGTTCGCTTACTTGGGCACAAACACCCATCTTTCACAAATTTAGCATGCCATCTGACAATGGATTTACTTTCAGGGGCTTCTTTTTTAAATTTCCTGCGAAATGCACGCTGAACACATGTCCACGATTCAGTCTTTGCAAATTGGAGGATGCAAAATGCCTTGTCTTGTTTAGAGAACGCCATTACTGCACCTGGAAAGATAACACGAAAATCATTAGTATGACCAAAAACTTGATTAAGCAAGCTTTAGAATGGCACCAGTTTCATTTTTCTACCTGGAATAGTTCATGAGATATACGCATTTGTAATGTTCCCAAGACTTTTGAAACACCCTGTATAATATACATAATATACATGTATATATATATATATTTGTTTGAGTAAAATTATATATATATATATATAATTATATATATATAATTATATATATATTTGTTTGAGTAAAATTATATATATATATAATTATATATATACATGTATATATATATTTGTTTGAGTAAAATTATATATATATATATAATTATATATATACATGTATATATATATTTTTTTTTTTGAGTAAAATTATATATATATATATTTGTTTGAGTAAAATTATATATATATATATATATATATATATATATTTGTTTGAGTAAAATTGTTGGAGAATCTGCAGAAAACTTTCAAGAGTTATTGCCTACAGTTCAAATCTCCTCATGAACATCTTGATAAACCTGACTTCCACCATTATCAAAATGTTAACTTTATAGGGTATCAGCGGCCATCTTTCTTTGTTTTCAAACACGAATGATAACAATACCCTTTTTTTCAAATCAATGCGTTAAGTTCTTACAGCCGCTTTTCGTTTATTTGTTTCTCTATTCTTTCAAACGTATATCCAACCGAAAGTTTAATTGACATCGCTTGAATATGCCATAATTCAAGTCATCTGACACGTCCGTTTTAAAGTAGAATTATTACCCGAACATTTTAACCCTGCACTTTTGGAAGATGTTAACTTTCTCATCTATTAATTATACAATATAACTGCAACATTCTCTATAACTCTGATAAACAGAACACGAGAAAATAACGGTATAAATGAATCAGACAATGTGAGGTTCATATCAGAAATTACACCCGAAACAAGAAGGATTTATGATTCAAAATATTTTAGATGAGGATTGATAATTTTTATTATTGTGATCTCTCAGACCGCTGTTCTCATTTTGAGTGTAATTATCACAGCGTTTCGGTCGCTGTAATTCCTGACTTTTTTCTGGTGTATCTTGTCGAACTCGGGAATCTGTACGGAATTTCGAACGGAACCGTGGCGTAACGGATACAGTACTTAGTACAGTTCAGCTCTAAGTGGCACTGCTCTGGCGGTTGAAGGTTCAATCCTTAGTGCGGGCGATACTTAAGACTTCTACTTGGTCATGGCTGACGGAACGTAGATTAAATGAAGGGTTCCGTTCGAAATTCCGTACAGATTACCGAGTTCGACATAAATATTCCCGTATTCGGCAAGGTACACCTGAAGAAGGTCGGAGGTTACATCGGCTGAAACGTTGTGAGAATAACATTTACGATAATTGTATCATTTGCATTATTTGAGCTACTATTCTCATGCAAGTTATTTTTATGAGGTTTCGGCTGATGTAACTTCAGATATTCTTACTTGAATCTTTTCAAACTTGGACTTTTTCTTTCGTGTGAATCAGATGATTCTGGTGTTGGCATTAGTTTCCCCGATGTTTTTCTAGTTAGAAATCTTTCTGGAAGGACATCGGGTTCTTACGGGAAAGACAACGAGAAGGTTGCCAACATCCCTAAGTGAAAGTGGTACTGTGGAACCGACTGGATTCGAACTTGGAGCACCCAGGTCTTCAGTCCGTGTGGATATCAACTTAACCACCGTCACCTCCCACACTTGGACTATTTATGCCGAACTCGGGAACTCATGCTCAATTTAAAACTCAATCCCTTATTTAATCAACGAAGGTAGATTAACTATTGATAGGTGTCTGCCCGTTCAATAGTCGAACACAGTTGACTGGGTGTTTATCGATGCATACAATTAATGACGCGTCTTTAACTTTGTCGCTAGGTCAATATTTTTGTCTCTCTGCTAGGAAGCATATTGGAATGTTTTGTGCTGTTACATTATATTGGAATGCTTTGTGCTGTTACAGGCTGAAAATCCGACACTGTTCTAGAGAGAGGATATGTGTCGGAAACGTACTCACTTCGCAAAGTCAAACTAGCTCTTGTTTAGTGCATAGTGTCGTAACCTGAGTATTTTTTTTTTTTTTGTCTGGTGCTTCGAACAGGCGTGTTCAGGCTTGCTGGTTGTTCAACTCGCCCTGGCTGATGTGAGGATCCTGTGAGACAAAGGAACCGCACCAGCATGTGCTTGCATGTGCACGATAGAATTGGTGTCGGCTTGCCTGCACGCCGTGTATCCGACAATTTGGGGTTGGTCCGGGATATTAGCGAGGTAGGCATCAAGAGAGCGCTTAAATTGTTCCACAGCAGCATTTTTTATATCCCGAATACACCTAGGCATGGCATTGAAGAGTTGTGACCCCTGTACAGGTAAGCTCGTTTCAAAAATGGTTCGTATTTTCCCACCAGTTTTTAGCGAGGGAACAATACAGTGCCTCCCGCGGCGTTCATTGTCTCGGGCTTGAATGTGGCCATTAATGTTCGGTACCTTTCCTTCCAATATCTTCCAGATGTAAATTATCCGGTACCTTTCACGTCGTCTTTGCAGCGAGAACATTTTTGTCTTCTTCAGACATGACCAGTAGTTCCGATCAGCTTGAATTTTCCGTAGAAAGGACCACTGAATGGCTTCAAGCTTTTGGATGAGCCTAGGGCTACTTGGGTTCCACAAGACAGAACAGTATTCCAAAACTGGAATGACCAAGGATTTATACAGCGTGACCATTGCACGATATTCTCTGGTTTTAAATATCCTCAGGATCCAGGCAATGAGGTTCTTGGCTTTTTCCACAACTTTGTTTATTTGATTGCTAAAAAGACAATCACTAGACATAGATACACCGAGGTCCTTTACTTCTTGCTTTATGTTTATCATTTTTCCTGACGGAGTGTGGTATGATATCTCGCTTTTTAGCTGGTCGTTATTACCATAGCGGAGAAGCTCAAATTTCACGTCATTTAGCTCCATGTTATTGTCCTCCGTCCATTTGTAGATCTGATCGAGATCCTTTTGAAACAACACAGCATCCTCGGGAGACCGAACGGATTTTGTGGCCCTTGTATCATCGGCGAATGACCTGACTATTGACATGGCGATATCTTCATCAATGTCCCCAATAAGGATTAGGAAGATTATGGGTCCCAATACACTTCCCTGGGGAACTCCAGAAATGACAGGTTGTGGCTTCGAGGTTGCACCATCAACCATAACTGTTTGGAGGCGATTACTCAGGAAGGATTCGATCCATTTGAAGATGCTTCCACGAATGCCAAGATCAAATATTTTCTGCAGAACTATTTTGTGGTCAACTTTGTCAAAAGCTTTGGCAAAATCTAAGTAGACAACATCTGCATTAGCGCCATCATCAAGAATTGATAGAATGGTGTCAAACTGCTCAAGGAGTTGACTTAAACAAGATCTTCCAGATCTCATCCCATGCTGACTGTCATTGAATAGGTTATTTTCATTCATGTGTCTAACTATGTGTTTCCGTATGACTTTCTCAAAAAGTTTAATGAGGTGGGAGGTCAAAGCTATTGGTCTATAATTGGCAGCCACCGACTTGCTTCCACCTTTGTGAATGGGTGTAATAAGAGAATTCTTTAGTTTGCTTGGAACGACCTCTTCTTCAAGACTTTTCGTCCATAGAAATACGAGAGCATGGACCAAATGGGCCCTGCAGTTTTTCAGTAGTAATGCAGGAAAGCCGTCAGGACCCGCAGCAGCTGACGGAGAGAGTTCATCAATTGCAAGCTCAAAATCGGCTGCAGTTAGAGTAACAGTTGACAGTATAGAACTTATATCAAAAGTGCGATTATGTGAAACTTGACTGCTTAGCATTGGTTTGCTAAAAACGTCTGTGTATTGTTTTGACAAAATTTCTGCCATCTCAGTATCAGGTGGTTAGGAACAAAGTGTCTCATCTATTCTGATACTACACTTTATCTTTTCTGCCCTCGGTGAGTGAAGGTGAAATCTTTCAAGACATAGACAGTTTTTATTTTTGTTCCAATCCAGAGTTCCCCTTTTTGGGGGGGAGATGGATTTTTATTACATCAAAAACCGGCCATGCGTCTAACATCGCCGTCATAGGAAGGTAACTAAATAAGAATAATAAATTATAAGGGAAAACTCCACGTATTCGAAATAGAAAAGAAAAAAAAGTTGACTAAACAGTCGATACATGGTAAAGTGATTTAGTAATCGCTAGCTTAAGCTAGCAAGTCTCGTGAGATCTCATTCATTATTCTTTTTTAAATTGTTTATTTAAGAAATATATGACATACAGTAAAAGGAATCAGTAGTTTGGTGTTTTATAGCAGGGATCCTCGTTATTTGTGTATGCGGATATTTCTGTTAACTCTAACGTTGCCAAGGTGTAGTATTGTAGGTTAAAAAAACGTATGTTCTTTTAAGATTAAAGCAAAGGCCGAATCAATGAAGAACGATTCACGGACAAATTGTTATCGTTTCCTAAGTAATGGAAAAAGGCTTTAAATGAATGATGTGTTTAAAAAAAAACAACCAATTCACCCTAAACAAGACACATTACAAGTGAGACGTAAGCGGATACTGTAAATTTAAGCCATATCCATAGGGGCATCCTAAGTGGAGAGTTGTGCAAGGAGATGTTAGTTCACAACACATTTAAACTTATGTATGTTTACTCAGGAAAACATTACATTCATGAAAACAGGGAGAAGGGAAGGAATACCAATTCCAAAAGTCTAGCAGGTCGAGGAAAGAAACTAATTGAGTAGAAATCTCTCCAGTATCTCAACACTGAAGTGGCGGGGTTATGCTGATTGTCGGGGGTAGTTGCGTCAAGGGGACACTAGAGTATTTATTTATCTCCTCTCCAGGAGGTTAGGCACAAGGCCAGTTTTTATCTTACTCCCACAAGGTAAGATGTGACCCAAGGTCGGGTCGGGAAAGTGGGACTTGAAAATCCAGCGCCCGGGAAGGTGAGCACTCTGACCATTAAAAATTACCTGGGCAACCCCGTCGGCATTTCCCGGCAGGGACGCCTCAGGCAGTAAGCAATAAACTTACTCCTCCCAAAAGAGGGGAGGTAAAGCCTTGGAGGGTGGACCTCTAAGAACTGCACAGGACACACCCATAGACCGGCGGAATCAAGCCCCGAAGGCCAAGACGATACCAGTCTATGGGGTGCAGTATCCATCGGAACAGATACTACACTTTGACACTAGAGTAGTAAGTTCATCAGAGCACATTCCCTGTAGGTACGTGTAAAACAAGCAGAGGGGTGCAACATTGCGACGATGGGGCAGTGGTTTGAGCTTGGCAGACATTATTTTCAGACTTCTGACAAACCTCTATTAAGTGATCTGAAGAGCATTTCATAGGTACATGATGGCGCAACGCGTTTGCTAGATGTTCCATTCAGTGCGAGACATGAATTAATCCTTCACGAGGTGCACGCTGGTTAAGCAGAGAGAATCAGATCAGATTGCTAAGATAATGAAAGATTGGCTAAATATCAATACGCCATGTTGTAAGTTTGAATAATTAGAGGCAGATAATCGCTATGGCTGAAAAGCGATAGAGGGACGAGGTGCTATCAAACAATTAATGATATTCGACGTTAGCAGAACTATTCGGGAAATGTAACGTACATCTGAAATCTAAGATTACATTAAATCTGAGTAAATCGACGTTTGTTTCCCTAAGGTTTTTTTCCTACGGATTTTAATCACAGAAAATAAATATAAAAATATTCCCCGCTTTGGAAATGTTATTTATATTAGGAAGAAAGATCGATTTCAGGTGTTTTATTTAGTCGCAATTTGCAATTTACTCATTAAGTGACCTATTTTTTTTTTATTAATTCCTTATCTATCACTTTCACCCTTTCTCTTATTCTGTACGTTGTTTATTAATCTCGCGTTGCATACCTCTGCTTCTCTTATTCTTTCTCCTATTCTGTCAGAGTCGGAGGTATTAAAACAATTGAAGAAAAAAGATTGGACAAGTCTATGATAAAAAAAGAGTGAATATGAGCAGGGTGAGTAATATTTTGTAACCAGTAGCCGTAGTGAGAGCAATAGAGGGTTGTAGGGTGTATATCGAGAGCAGAAAAGGCTCAGTTTGGATTTCGTTTACCTTTGGTCTTTATACGGTTTTTGAAAAAAACTGTTTCTTTACCCTAGCTCTCACCTAGTCCTGAACTAAGCCTAACCTAACACTAAACTAACCCTAATCTAATCCAAACCCTAGTTTTAGGTTTAGTCCGGAAAAAGTCGGTTTGCTTCGTTTAAAATTATGGGAAATTCTGCAGTTTAGAACTGTGCTGAAATAATGTTATTATTTAGAAACACATTCATGACATAGGAAGGGGGCTTTAGAAATTAAGTTGACTTTAAATATTTATAAACTATTAACAGGAATTTATGATAACTAGCGGGATCTATGTAAATCTCAGTTGTATTTTTCATCCGTCGTAAATTGCTGCCGTGCTTTAAAATATTTAGATTCCAGGGCATCCGGCGAGAATACGGACCCCACGATATTATTGTACCAACTTTGTTCAAACTGAAATATATTAATCTAAATACTCTGGTTAATGTAGTTTAAGTATATATCCGGTAATGGGGTCTATCTCGAAACCCCTTTGTAGAGTTTTGTGACATATGGACGTCCTGCGTGAATATAAAACACCAGGATATTATTGTTCCATCTTTGGATAGATACTACACGTTGATCCTAGCGCGACGCCCAGGAAAAGTATTATTTACTCCTCTCCAGGAGTTAGGCACAAGGCCAGTTTTATCCTACTCCCACAAGTAAGATGTGACCCAAGGTCGGGTCGGAAAGTGGGGGTTGAAAAGCCAGCGCCCGAGACGTGAGCACTCTGACCATCAAAAATTGCCTGGGCAGCCCCGTCGGCATTCCCCGGTAGGGGCGCCTCAGGCAGTAAGCAATAAACTTACTCCTCCCCAAAGAGGGGAGGCGAAGCCTGGGAGGGTGGACCTCCTAGAACTGCACAGGACAGACCCATAGACCGGCGTAAATCAAGCCCCGAAGGCCAAGACAATACCAGTCCATGGGGTGAAGTATCCATCGGAACAGATACTACACTTTGATCTCGACCAAAAGGAACGAGATCAGATAGAACAAAAATTGCATTGCATGTTCATCGATAGGGAAATAGTATCTTTAAAAAAATGAGTGGTTGGAGGGTGATAACGTACGTACGAACTTGGAATTGCGTTAGAGTACTATTATATAGATTTTACACTTAGAAATATACGTGATCAAAACAAAAATACGAACAGAAATCAAAATATCACTGCTATGATGAAAATGCTGTTTATAATTAAAATTGCACGACTGAAGTTATGGAGTCAATTGTTAGAATTTAATTATGGTAATTTGAATGGTCTTAATTTGCTCAATCCGTTGTACTTATATTATGTGTATTGTTTTTTTTCGATTAGGATTGCTAATTAATATTTTTGTGTATTATTCAGACAACTGTTCTCATTTTGAATGTTATTCTCGCAACTTTTCGGCCGATGTCCGCTCTGGCCTTCTTCTGGTGTGTCTTGTCGAACTGTACATTCTTGATAGACATCTCTGTAATCTATACGGAATTTTGAACAACACATTTTATGTAATACCCGGGGTTAGATTGTTCTTGTTCCGTAAACTATGACCTTGTAGAAGTCTTAAGTAATTATTTATTATATTTTAGTATCGCCTGTACTGAGGATTGAACCTACGACCTCCAGAAAACTGTCCATTGGAACTTATTATTACTTATCACTTCATTCGTTGTACCACAGATCCATGAGTTCCCCGAGTACAAGATGACGCTTAAGAATATCTGGGTTACATTGGACGAAACCGTGCGAGAAGGGAATATAATATGAGGACTCTAGTCCGAACAATCCGAAGAAAACAGATTTAAATCTCATTAAATAAAAATCAACGGATACTACTTTCTAGGCAACATCTTAAAGTCGGGGGGCCGTCCATAGTATCTTTAGGGGTCTCGCATTCATCATTATTGAAGAGGAATATCATTTGTTGAATACATCGATCGATTATTAATTGTTGGTCGAATATTTAATTATTGCTATACATAACTTTTTCTCTTTCTCTTAATTTTTCTTAACTTTTCCTTTTTAATTTAACATGTATTGTTTTATTCTCTGGTTTAGAACGATATGCTTTTAGCTTTTAAGGCGGGCATATAGCGAAAGATAGGGGTATTTTTGCTAGCTCCGTTGTGGTTAAAATAGCGTTATTTCTGCATGTAAACGTTAAATTTGTTTCGAAAATGAGCTACTTATTGGAAACGTTAAACATGTATTTTTTTCTTCTTTTGGGCCTTTGTTGGATGCTGTACTGGCGTTTTTTCTGAATCCTCTTCATTAGAAAATTTAAGATACCTTGTGTATACTTATTTTGTCTGGGAGGATGACGAAACGGGCGTAGCAAAATGGACCTCGTCACTGATGATTAAAATATGGTCAACAGAATCTTAATTCTATTGTGTATAAATATCTATCTATCTATCTATCTATATATATATATATATGTATATATAACAGTGAAATAATGTTAGACACTGCCATTATTATCTATAATGAGGATTTTATTATGATTTATATTATAAAAGAGGAAAAAAGAAACACGAGAAGGGGAACAAAGAAGAATCACTTCGTAACTGTTTCTTTCTCTATGAGGATTGTTCCCCTCTTCCAAACGAGCATTGAGAAAAAAAGTTTAAAAAATTAAATTAAATAACCGAGACGTCTTTCAGTCGACATTTTTCAAGGTAATCGTCGACTATGAGGGGGAATCACAATTAAAAACGTGGTCAAAAGACAAATAATTATCGAGGTATTGAAAAGAAAATTATAAAAAAGAAAAATGGGAAGAGACATTCTTAACGTACACCCATTAATTCTAAGTTATGGGTGTACTCTTTTCGTTTGCAGAGAGACGGTTGTCGTAAATTGACAGCAACTGCTTCAAGAATCTTTAAATGCGATTACGAACGAGCTCTGTGCGAAATAGAGAATGCCTCATCCGAGTACCCTCCAGTGCAAACTTGGCACTGTAATAAATGTTCACCAATGGCCGACTCGTGGGCTTGTGAACGCCCGGATGTCGGCAACTGCCTGTGCTTGCGTATCGAAGGGGCGATATGCTGGGAAATTATTACCTCTAAGCGGTGGATGGTATGCCCCACGTAGTCAGCCTCGCACTGACCGTGAAAGCGATAAACGACCATGTTATATTGAATGGTAAGGATACCATCCTTCCGAAAAGAGGTGAAGGCGCTTTTAGTCACAAAAACTGTTCGAATTTTAGTTGCAAAAAAGCAACGCGACATGGCTGAATAAATTTTGTCTGATAACTCCTGGCTTTTAATACCAATCCATGGGAGCTTCACATAAACGGGACATTTTTTTTTGGGGGGGGGGAGCAAAAAATCTTCCGCCTTTAAAGGCGGCGATTTTGCCCTTTATACATCTTTCGATGGTATTGTAAAGGATAAGCCTTAGACGAAAGAATTTATGTTGTATTTTGAAGTTCTGCATCTAGTTTCACACTAGAGCAAATCAGCAAAGCCGATGAATTAAAGTTTTTATCAGATATATTTTTCTGATTTTATATATATATATATATATATATAATATATATATTCATATATATATATTCAGCAACCAGGTTGAATCAAAAAATAATTTTCTGCCTGATGAGACCTCAGCTCTTGAGAGCTGTAGATCGATAACATCGACATGCCAGTGTAGCAGACCTTGTACATGTTTGAATAAAAGCATTCACAATACAGCTCTATATTTTTTATTGAGCACTCTTTTATAAACCCGGTTTGATTCCCTTTGGATTTCTACCCTGTGGATTTTTACCCTACCTGGATTACTGTATGTATGTATATATATATGTATGTATATATGCATATGTATATATTCTTTAATTCTCTTTTTTCCATTGCAGGTAAGTGAATATGTTTGTATTGGATCATGTGCATCCAGAATCGCTCGAGGTGAGTGGAATGTTTTATCCTTTCACTAGACGTGGAATAGCATAGTTGTGACATTATGCAAATGACAGGATACGATGTCATAGACAGGAAGATTCGGACGTCTTTTCGGAGCATTCTCCGTCACCCCCGTGTATACACATATAATATAACATAGCATAATATATTGCGTTTATATAACTTTTCAGTATTTACTCTACCAATGTACATTTTATGAGTAACGCTTCTAATGCTATATTTATAGGAAGTGAGCTACACAGAACATGTATGTTAAATTCCCGAGGGAAATAATCTAGTATATATTTTATCTAATCTTGAGGGAGTCCATTCGGTAGAAAGGGCAATTCCCGGTTTTATATGTACACAATTCATGTGAATTGAAGAAAGAAACTTTTACTTTGCGGTAATCAGAATATGATAGACAAACATATTTTTGCGATTCTTCTGTATTATTCACCGCGGAACCGACATACGCCTTAAGGCGGAGAAGAATCAGCAAATAGTATTACACATTTGGCTTGTAAAAGTTAAAAATGTCGATTTTTCTTAAATGTTGAGTATTTAATCAATTTTTACTAATATACAGGGTGTTTCAAAAGTCTTGGGAACATTACAAATGCGTATATCTCATGAACTATTCCAGGTAGAAAAATGAAACTGGTGCCATTTTAAAGCTTGCTTAATCAAGTTTTTAGTCATACCAATGATTTTCATGTTATCTTTCCAGGTGCAGTAATGGCGTTCTCTAAACAAGACAAGGCATTTTGCGTCCTCCAATTTGCAAAGACTGAATCGTGGACATGTGTTCAGCGTGCGTTTCGCAGGAAATTTAAAAAAGAAGCCCCTGAAAGGAAATCCATTGTCAGATGGCATGCTAAATTTGTGAAAGATGGGTGTTTGTGCCCAAGTAAGCGAACAGGTCGCCCTTCAACTTAAGAAGATGCAGTTGAGCAAGTTCGGACAGCCTTTCAGCGGAGCCCCCGTAAATCAGTGAGAAGAGCCAGCAGGGAACTTCAGCTTGCTCCAGCAACTGTCTGGCGTGTCTTAAGGAAACGACTGCAAATGGTACCTTACCAGCTCAAGTTGGTCCAAAAGTTGAAGGACACTGATAAGCCACTTCGCCGTGACTTTTTCATTGCAATGCAAGAGAAGTTGGAAGATAACGGCTTTGATGACCGGCTTGTTTTTAGCGATGAGGCGACCTTCCATCTGAATGGCAAAGTTAACAAGCATAACACTCGCATATGGGGTACTGAGAATCCTCATGAACTTCTTGAGCACGAGCGAGATTCACCAAAAGTGAACGTGTTTTGTGCAATTTCCAAGAAAGGTGTCTATGGACCGTTCTTCTTTGAAGAGGCAACTATCACTGGTGAATCCTATCTCAACACGCTGGAAGACTGGTTAATGGCTCAGTTGGAACAAGCAGAATCTGATGACTTCATTTTTCAACAAGATGGTGCACCACCACACTGGAGTCTTAGAGTAAGGCAGTTTGTTAACACAAGGCTGCCTGGTAGATGGATTGGGAGATCTGGGCGAGGTGATGACGTTCTCATGCCCTGGTCTCCTAGGTCTCCATATCTTACCCCATGTGACTTTTTCCTTTGGGGCTTTGTCAAGCAACAAGTCTATGTGCCGCCCCTTCCAAGAGATATTGACGAACTAAAGGCTCGAGTAACGGCAGTTGTGGGAACCATTGACGTCAAGATGCTGGAACGCGTTTGGCAGGAAATGAACTATCGACTAGATGTCTGCCGTGTGACGAATGGTGCTCATATTGAGCAACTTTGAAGATTCCCCACAAAACTTGAAACTTTAACCTTTCCAACATTACCAATTTCATTTTTCATCTCCTAATAGTTTTTGAGTTATTAAAAATCGTTATGTTCCCAAGACTTTTGAAACACCCTGTATATATATATATATATATTGATAAGGGAAATCTTAGAATTAAAATCAAGAGAGGAGCGAGAGCACTCTATCCCTTAATAGACTTCAAGAATGGCCTATGCTGGAAATCTCATTTCTTTGATCAATCATAACTCAAAAACCAATAAACCAAATTAGTTAAAACTTTGCACAACATTTTTATTTGATAGGTTCTATAAGTGTGTAGAATTTCAGCATTAGTCAAGGCAACCCAGAGATCCAGAAAGTTCAATCATGAAATCATGTTATCCGTGTGTACGTACGTACGTACGTATGTTCCACCCTGTATTTCATCAACTATTTGATGGATTCAGCTGATATTTGGCAGAGATAGAGGTTCTAGGGTCTAGTTTATGGCATTTTAATTTCAGTTTACCATATGCGTTAGTTTTCCAGAAAATGTTTAAAAACCTTATGAGAAGGCATTGTACTGAGGCATAGCCTTCACAAAAGTAGTGACATTCCATGAAAAATGGCAGTATACTGAAACTCAAATCATATGCCCTTCATAGGGTTAAGATGAAAATTCATATACACTAAATATACAAAACCAAGGAAATTCCCAAATGTTTACACTTCATTGTCATTAAGGGTATAACTACATATCAACCAAACCATTTCATTATCACATCACTACAGTATAAATCTCTATGCATGAGTGGATGAAGTGTGTGAGGTGCGCTGAAGAAAAATTCCTACCAGTAAAATATATAACCCTGTTGTGCTCGCATACCCTTAATGACAATAAAAGTGTAAAAATTTGGGAATTTCCTTGCTTTTGTACATTTAGTGTATATGAATTTTCATCTTAACTCTATTAAGGGCATATGATTTCAGTATACTGGCATTTTGCATGAAATATATATATATATATATATATAATAAGGGAAATCTTAGAATTTAAATATAAAATTCAAAAATATATACACATATACATTTTTGACTATATATATGTGTATATGCATTGTTTGCATGTCTCTACTTGTTTCCGTCGGCTAGGTGTTCTATAGATATGCGTGAGGTAATAACAAAGTAACCACTTCTTGAAAAAGGGCCTTATTAGCGAAAGCAGAAGGCATTCGCCTATTTCTCTAACAATATGTATCCAATGAATATGAAAGGCTTTATTTGCAAATCTTGAGGCAGCTATTGGTAATATATGAGAATATGTATTGCCAGTATTCCCAATTACGCCTGAACAACAATATATCAAGTAGCTCCGAAAATGTGTGCATATATATATATATATATATATATATATATATATATATATATATATATAATATCGTACATGTATTAGTTTCTGTAAATGTAAATCCGTAGAAACTCAAGTGTTTATAAAAAGTGCTCAATACCAAGTAGAGCTGTTTATAAGTATACATTTTTATTTATACAAACATTATTGGTTACATATGTGCATACATGTTTCGGTTGCACTTTCCCAAGAAAGTCAACCTCATCAGACCGAGAATCTTTCACTGACAGATTCTCGGTCTGATGAGGTTGACTTTCTTGGGAAAGTGCAACCGAAACATGTATGCACATATGTAACCAATAATGTTTGTATAAAAAAATTTATACTTATACTTATATATATATATATATATATATATATATATTACCATCCACGGGCACTGTTTCGCTGTATCACAGTCTTTAGAGTGTTTATAAAGGAAATACTACTAGGATAAATATATTATATATATATATATACAAGATGTTCAAGACAAATTTGACAATTTTGAAAACAGAAATAAACCCGTAAATATTGGCCAATAAAGGATGTGTTATAAAAATTCGAAAGTGAGTCTCTTGGTTGATCGTTGGCTGAATACAGCTGATTCGAAGAAGCCCTCTGAGCCTCTACTTTAGTTTCTAGGCGGAACGTGAAAATAGAGCATGCGACCTTTAATGTGTCCTTAGAGAGATGCCTCGACACCAATTTGATCCTGGCAATCAGCTCGTCCTCGGTGTTGCAATTGGCGCGGTATGTGCCTTTCTCAACTGCGACCTACACATAATAATATATGCAGTTTCAATTGGCGCGGTATGTGCCTTTCTCAACTGCGACCTACACATAATAATATATGCAGTTGCAATTGGCGCGGTCTGTGCCTTTCTCAACTGCGACCTACACATAATAATATATGCAGTTGAAATTGGCGCGGTCTATGCCTTTCTCAACTTCGACCTACACATAATAGTATATGCAGTTGCAATTGGCGCGGTCTGTGCCTTTCTCAACTGCGACCTACACATAATAATATATGCAGTTGCAATTGGCGCGGTCTGTGCCTTTCTCAACTGCGACCTACACATAATAATATATGCAGTTGCAATTGGCGCGGTCTGTGCCTTTCTCAACTTCGACCTACACAGAATAATATATGCAGTTGCAATTGGCGCGGTCTGTGCCTTTCTCAACTGCGCCCTACACATAATAATATATGCAGTTGCAATTGGCGCGGTCTGTGCCTTTCTCAACTGCGACCTACACATAATAATATATGCAGTTGCAATAAGGCGATTGGGAGGGAGGTCGGCAGTGGTGAAGTCATGGATGTTCTCAAACAGATGCTTGTTAGGTTTCCGGAGGGGTGACATGGAGCGGGTCACACTGTCACATTTATGGCTTTTATGTAGCCACCCTACCCACCCAACCAGCGCTTGTCTACAGTGAAAAGCAACGCGATATACCGATTTGAATACAGTGTTAGTCGCATTTCTGAAGACGTGGGAATCTTTTTCCTAACGAGTCACCCCTTAACAAGGCCCAAAAGCCATTTCAGTATAAGGGTTAATGATTTTTTTCTAGGTGGACGATGAGACAACATCCTGATGATTAGTAACGATGGATAAAAATGGGCAGCATTTTATTTAAGAGGACGTTTCAAGAAGTTGTTGTCATTGTACTTGAATACAACCATGATATAGTCAGTTGCGAATCATGCTCGCATAATTGTATTCTACAGACAGCTAGTTCTAGGAAAGAAACTTTGCTCATGGAAGCTCCGTTTAGTTTTAGGTACACAGAGGGAGAAAGAGAAATATTTGACAATTCTTGATAGACGAGTTTTTGTTGTGACATAAAGACTATAATAGTCTGAAGAAAACTTTATATTCATACGAAGTGTAGGCTTGCTACTTGTTATTCTGTGTGTTGTGATTATGGTAATCCAAAGACCCAGTGAATCCCGGGTTCGAAGTCCTGTTTAACCTTGTTCATGACTTTTTTCGCTTTCGTAAAGCGATTATCTTGTGAATTGGTGATAGGTAGTTGACTCTTGCAACGTTTGTGTGAGAAGTAGCGAAGACCCTTGTTCACCACTTTCTTAATAGGCAAGGGTCGGTATAGCGATTATTTCTCAAAGGCGTGCAGTTCCGTTACTGGCGCTGTCCGCGCATGCTTGGGGCTTCACGATGAATGTTGTTGTGCGCAGAACACCTGCTAGTATACTTCCTGTTTACTATTGCTTGCACATCTCCACCGAATTTCTCCAGCTCACATCTCACGACTTTCAAAATATTCAAATAGCACTGAATTGCCGCTTAGATTTTTCAAATGTTTTATCCAACGAGAATCATCATTATACCGCTCCCTCTTCCCATGTATTCTACAGGGATCAAATTTTGATTTCGCCGAAAATATTTTATATTTAGATGTGTCTACTCAAGCAAAAATTCATTCGCTATTTTATACAAAGTAAAAGTAAATTGCATGATAATAAAATCACTGGAAATTTATGAGATTACATTAATTGTTAAGAATAAATAAAAATTATCTATAGAAAAATAACGAACAATTTGATATAGAAAAATAACGAACAATTTGATATAGAAAAATAACGAACAAATTGATATAGACAAATAACGAACAAATTGATATAGACAAATAACGAACAATTTGATATAGACAAATAACGAACAAATTGATATAGACAAATAACGAACAAATTGATATAGACAAATAACGAACAAATTGATATAGACAAATAACGAACAAATTGATATAGAAAAATAACGAACAAATTGATATAGACAAATAACGAACAATTTGATATAGAAAAATAACGAACAAATTGATATAGAAAAATAACGAACAAATTGATATAGAAAAATAACGAACAAATTGATATAGAAAAATAACGAACAAATTGATAAAGACAAATAACGAACAAATTGATATAGAAAAATAACGAACAATTTGATATAGACAAATAACGAACAATCGGATGGGATGGAATATCACGAACAATCGGATGGGATGGAACATAACGAAACGATTTTGACAATAAATTGAGATGATGTTATTGAAACAAAGTAAACAATGTGATAATAAAAATATAATGAACAGTTTTCTGCGATTAAAGCAAGGAACGATTGTCTGAGTATAAAAAGGATACGTCTGAGAAAAAATAACGATCTATTTTTAATAGTTTAACGCCCGAGCAAAGACGAAAGGAGACATATATTTGCCTTTTTCGTCACATCTAATTTCGAACTTCCTCTCCGTGAGATCATATCCTAACACGTACTCGAAATCTTTAACTTGACTTCTTATGCAATTTTTTATAATCTCCTTAATTTTAATCTTACCTGTAAAATATTGTTTTTAGCATTGTTTTCACAAATCTGTATCTATTATTACTGCATAGTTGCACGGTATCCACGACTCATTGAACGTAGCTTCGTATATTATGTCCACGCACATAACACGTATTTGGCGCACATGTATATCATTAGAAACTAAACTAGATGTTTTTTGAAGTGTGAACTAACTTTACACACTTAAAAAAATTGAAGTGTAATATTTTAAGAGAAAGGGGGAAATATATATTATTAAGGTGCGTTTACCGATTGCAATAATATATTTTTTACTAAAGCTTAGTAGATCGAGGAAAATGCTATTGTTGTATTTCGGCTGACTTACAAAAATGAAAACGCTCGATCTTATGAAAATATAAGTAGTATCTTCGTTGCTGACAATGAGGATGGCGGTCGGGTAGGATTATGATTCACACACATAAATGTGATAGTTGATTCTTCTCTGAGGGCTGATCGTCAAAATCTGCCGATATCAATTTCGAGTGGCTATTATATAACATTTTGTTGCATCCCGATTGTACTGCGTTGTCACTGTAGCGACACACCCCAAAGTGTTTTATTCGGCGACGGGGTTTGAATCATTTGACAACCTAATAGATCTGTCTATTTTTTTGTTGACTCAATTGCACCTGGCATGTACTTCTTCATAAATGACCTTTCACTTTCCAACATTTCTCTTTCTTTTGACATTGATCTCATGCTGCTTCTTCCCGTTTAAGGTGCGCTATTTTTATTCAAATAACCTTTTGATCATCAGATAATTGTCCTATCTTTTGACTATTGCCAGCTGAATCTCTTTTTTTCAACATGATAATTGAACATGTATGTCGCTTCGTCCGATGCAGGAGGTGAATGTTAGGTACATTATTATTATGCAAATGCCCTTGTGGTCATCCTATAATTATCTTATCTTTTGATAATCATCAGGTGAATCTTCCTATTGTCCAACTACACACGCGGCTTGGATATTTAACACTATTACACACTTGAGTATACAATACAAACGGAAATACTATTGACACTTTAGCGCGAGAAACAACTCCTTCTTTAAATATGGTGAGACATGTATAACCATCGTAGCCCGAGGGGTGTATCTGCGTGTATCGTGATAGTGTCCCGGATCTTCCGGATTCTCTCATGCCATCTCGCTCTATCCTCAATCACACCATGTGGGTTATCAGTGGTACATTGTGAGTCATCTGTTAATTGCTTGCCATACGTTCTATGAGGTCTCCCTATGTGTTGTCATCCAGAAAAGAACATCGTTGACAAGTTCATCCATAACTCCTTAACACTGACCAGCAAATCTGTTTATTCTCTCTCTTATCGGGGCTGAGATCCGTGGAAGTTGTTCATAGAACAGTTCCCTTAGAGGATGCTGCCACCAGGAAATGTTAACATCAGCTCTTAGAATTCTGGAATCATTTATAATTATGTATTATTTAGATTATTTGCACTACTATTCTCATCTAGTTTTTTATTCGCAACATTTTGGCCGATGTAACCTCCGACTTACTCCAAGCGCATCTTTTCGAACTCGGACATATAGCGAATTTCTAACTCACTATTTATTTAAATCACTGATATACAGTTGCTTGATTCGTCAGGCTTGACCGACTTGTAATAATTATTTTATTGTATTCTTAGGTATTATCGATCTCTAGAAGTCTGCCACTTAAAACTAAGTGTAAATCAACGCTTTTAACCGATACGCCCCGGGTCTATCTCTTATAAATGTTTGGGCGCATTTAAAGTATGATGCGTCAATTTACTGTTTGTGTTTAGCTATGAAATGCACTTTTCTAAACCGAAGCGTGACAGAAACACAATATCACAGGACTGCGTCTCTGCTGACTACAACATGCTCGTCTTTAAGTTCAATGTCAATAAATGCATCCAATTTACAATCCCATTGACCCTTATTTTCCAGTTGCCTTTAGGTCTGTTTAAGTCCTGACTTAATGTTATTTAAAAGAATGGCAGCTCATAGATATCTCAACATGGATGGAATAAGGAAGAAAAAATAAAAAATAAGGGAAGATGTGTTTCGTTTCTAACCTTGTGTAACACATGAAAATGTATAATCGTACCTTGGGCTGTTTGCTCGTGTATGCGCGTTATTCTGTGATCTTGTTAGACTGAGGAAACGTTGTCTTCAATTAAGGTCCTTCGTATATAAATGAAAAGAAGAAGACTAATTCAAGACACACCTTGTTGGAGGATCCATAATACATATCTTAGCATATCCTATTAGAGCATCTTAGAAGAACAGGTGTGCACTTCTAGAACTTCCAACGAACTGACGACATATCTCACACACACACTCTCTCTCTCTCTTTGGGCTATGTGACGTCATATCCGTTTCTTTCAATTCTCAGTTGAGTCGAGCTAGCCCTGATATCAGCAACTTTTCCCGACTGAACCCTCATTTCTTGTTATTTTCCACAAACAAAATTATATAAAAATAAGCTTCTTCACTTAATATTCACCATATTAAAGATGAAGGAAAATAAAGAGATCGTATGTACAACTAAAAAAATGAAATATTGTGTAAATTAATACGATTCTAATGGAAAATTAAAACGGTGAGAATTATGATTTCTCTATGTTGTCATGGAAACCTCAGTTTCCTGTTGTGGAAATAATTGGATAAAAAAAAAAAGAAAAGAAGAAAAAAATGACTGTAAAAAAATAACGGACGATTTAACGAAAGCCTGGCAGAGAGATACATGAATGAGTTTGTAATATTTGATACGGCCAGAATCTTACGACAGAGGCGATGTCAGCGTGTGTACGTGTGTTCACGAAAGCGTGCAACGTTTATGTTGACTTTAGTGTCATTGAGCAATGAACACTTGGCACAGGGTTTAGCTTAATGACTAGGCAGCAACCTTATGGATAAAACGGTAAAAGACGTTCAACTAACTAGAAAATGCTGAGCAAAGTCATGCAAGTCGTTTATTTGCCCATCACGTTAAATCTGTAAGGGACAAAGAAGGGCCGGTTAATACAAAACTTGCAAAACACCAGTAAGTAAAACAAAAAGAATTCCCGTTCCAGAACGTGTCAAATTAATTCCCCGAACGGAACAGGTGTGTACCATATTTATGTCCCCTTACGAAGAGTATTGATTTACTTCTCTCCAGGAGTTAGGCACAAGGCCAGTTTTTTTTTTTATCTTACTCCCACAAGTAAGACGTGACCCAAGGTCGGGTCGGGAAAGTGGGGTTTAAAAATTGCATGGGCAGCCCCGTCGGCATTCCCCGGTAGGGGCGCCTCAGGCAGTAAGCAATAAACTTACTCCTCCCCAAAGAGGGGAGGCCAAGCCTGGGAGGGTGGACCTCCTAAAACTGCACAGGACAGACCCATAGACCGACGTAAATCAAGCACCGAAGGCCAAGACAATACCAGTCTATGGGGTGCAGTATCCATCGGAACAGATACTACACTTTGATCTTAGCCAAAAGGCCAAGAAAGCAATCGGGTACAGAGTAGAAGAGTAAATTCAATATATAATGCTTTTAAACCTTATGTCTAGAATCCTTCTTTTAATTTTGATCAAAATCTATTACATGATTTTTATTCTAGAAAATATCTCAAATGTATAGCTTAAGATTAAGTGTTCTTGAGAATTAAGAAAAATTCAGAGAATCTTGCTTAATTAATGTCTAATAACTATGGATCAAATTGAATGTAAATCTAAAATATGTCTACATCCACATGTGAAATTGTGCTCATGCTATACACCCTAAACCCCTGTACACATGTTCAATGTTTCGGGTATAGTAAGGTGCATGGATACAGTAACACGATCTTGTGGAAATTCTTAGCTATAAGAAAAATCGCCTGAGAAATTGACTGGTGTCTTTAAAATAATAATGTTTCTAAGATACCAAAATTCATTCTGAGATATCAGACCACTTGAGCGTCTTCAGAATTAATGCCAACTTTTGGTCAGCAAGTTCTTATGTTCAGAGATCAAAATGGCCCATAATTCTCAAGTGGTCTTGTTGTAAAGCTTAAACCAAATGACAGGAATCTCTATCTCTCTCTCTCTCTCTCTCTCTCTCTCTCTCTCTCTCTCTCTCTCTCTCTCTATATATATATATATATATATATATATATATATATATATATATATATATAATGTAATTGATTGTAGCGTTCGTTGTTATTTTGCTTACTATTATTTCGATTGTCTATATTTCATAAGTGATTAAGATGCAGAAAATTGAATTATTAGTCGCCCTTAACTTCTCTCTCTCTCTCTCTCTCTCTCTCTCTCTCTCTCTCTCTCTCTATATATATATATATATATATATATATATATATATATATATATATATATAGTTAAAAAACACAGCATTCGTCTGTTTATCTATACCCTTTTTATTTTTTCAATTTTTCTGATGGTCTTTCTTGTAAAAAAAAACCCAAAATGAATAAATGTTTATAGATTTCACAGGTTTCTCGAATGTTTTCGATTCTTCCTTGAATCATCCTCAAGTGTCAAAACAAATGAACAAAAAGCTGGAGAAAGAAGAGAATTTTAAAAAGACGTTGGAGAAAGGCGCAGAGATAGTTTTCGCATTGTTCCAGGAAGTCGTTGACGATTTAAATTCAGCAACGTTGGATGGCATCACATAACAAAATCGCATTACGTTAAGTATTTTAAAATGTTTCCACTGGTTTCATATGTAATGTTGTAAATTTGAGGTGGTTGTGTTTCTATGTAGATAGCTTCCAGTATTTTGATCTTTTTAAATTGGTTTCGGAATGTATACTTTTTGTGGTATTAACTACGAATTTCTCTCAAATCAGAGGGTGGGTATATATACATATATATATATATATATATATATATATATATGTATATATATTTCAGCAAAACATACAGGGTATGAGTTTGGCCTGTAGGTTTTAGAATGAGGGGCTTTGAGCCCTTAAATTTGTAGTTCGGTAAAGAAACCAAATATCAATGTAATTTCTGAAAATTGAACACTGTTACGTGTGTTAGATTTTAGTTTTGATTTTTGGGGCAGGGGGAAAACTGTTACACAATTGATCGAGAACACATGATAGACACTGCAACCAATGACGAAATATCATATATTCGGACGAAGACAACGGGCGGACGATCGCGGCATGTTAAGGAAACGCACACGGACTCTAGTTCACAACCCTTTTAAATACTAAAAGCACAAATGCAATTTAGGGGATATTTATTAGTTCACACCTCATATATATTGTTAAAATTTCACAAAATTCATAGTTATATGTATTTTTACGAACGGTTTTCAACACTTCTTTGCCTCTTCGCATTCAATTTAATTAACTATAGCCCACATTACTCAGCCTTCAGCCTAATAGCTGTGGTTTAAAAATCTAATATGTTCATTAGTTTAGGAGAGAATTCTTTACATACCTATATGTACAGGGTGGAGCAAAAGTCGCGCATTGGTTTGTTTAGGTGATAAAAACTACAACATTTAAAGTAATTTACTAGGCTTTTCTGATAAATAATACATTTACCTGGTAATTCTGTTGCAGTAGGTTTTAAAGATAATATCCTTTAAATGGGCACCATTTTCGGCCTCACAAAGACGGGCTCTTGTTAGGGCATTTTCCATTACAGTCCTTAGAATAACTGGCTCTAGTTCTTGGATTTCATGTCTGATATTGTTTTTAAGCTCTTGAATCGTTGTAGGCTTGTTCACATATACCCTTTCCTTAAGATCTCCCAAAGGTACAGATCAGGGGCTGTTAAATGCGGTGAATGTGCAGGCCAGTTAAAATCAGAATATCTGCTAATTAAGCGCTCGCCAAACAATTCCCTTAAGAGCGCCATACTTTGTCGGGCAGTGTGGGCAGTAGCTCCATTTTGTTGGAACCACATTTCTGGCCTTAAAAAAATGCAATCACTTGTTGATATCGCTGTGAAGTTATCGTCACCGCGACACCTTCTTCGTCTTCAAAGAAATATGGACCGATCACTCTTTCGGAGGTAACGCCACACCATATGGTACATTTTAGTGGATGTAATTCACGCTGATTAACGGTTCTTGGATTTTCAATGGCCCATATTCTGCAGTTTTGCATATTTACGAACCCGTTCAGATGAAAATGGGCTTCGTCGCTCATTATCAGCTTATGGATGAACTCATTTTGTTCTCTGGCTAATTGCTGAATGTGAACAGCATAAGCTACGCGTAATTGCACATCTGTGGGTTGTAATGCCTGTACCAATTGAATTGTGTATGGAAAAAGATGCAATTCACGCAAAATTCTTTGAAGTGACCTTCTGGACATCCCAATCTGAGTGGTTCGTCTTCGAGTTAAGGTGTCTGGATTTTCAGCAATGCTATCCTCAACGAGTGCTACATTTTCCGCTGTCCGTACTGAACTTGGTCTGTTAGATCGTGGAAGATCACTGACGGAACGCTGCTGCCGAAATCGGGCCACAAGACGATCAATTGTGGTCTGACTGAGAGATTGTCTGACATTATAATGCCGACGATAGGCTCTTTGGGTTAAGATTATTGAACGATGGTTTCCGAAGTAAAGTTCAATAATTTTGGTTCGTTGTTCAGTGCTATATTTTTCCATGATAAATTATCAATGTTTATATCTGTAATATTCTGAAAAATCTGGAGAAAATTTGATTAAATGTTAAAGTTGTTTCAATTTCAAACTAATGCGTGACTTTTGCGCCACCCTGTATAAAGAAATACATATATACCTAACTGCATATAGAGATATAGTTATATTTAGAAATATGGCGAATAGTAATTTCTAAAATACAAAGTAGAACTTACGTGCACGCTGAACTTTACGAAGACAACATTTAAAAGGAACAATTCGTATATATAATTATACGACAGCTGAGTTTATTTCACTAATATGTTTTCTATATATTTTAATCACACGAAATATGAGCTTGCATGTTTCTCAGTTTTGGGATTGAGATATGGTTTAAAACAACTCTCAGTTAAATTTTTCGAATTATAGCAATCTGCAATTAACTGAGCAAGTGACTCATCTCTTCTTACGTGTCAATGTTGTTTGCCCCCCCCCCCTCCTACTGTTATTCTCTCGCTTCCGTCTCTTTCCCTCTCTTTCATTGTTTATTACCAGTCGAAAGTAATAACGAAAGCAACAAAAATATATTGAAACATAGTATATACAAAAGGAAATACCATCACAAATAATATATTTCGGCAATTTTGCAGTATAGTTAACGGCAAAGAAATCGGAAATAAACAGAATATACAACAAAAGACTTTTCGCAAAAGCATTAAACATTTCTATCGATTTCTATAGGTTTTGAGTTCTGTAACTGTAAGAAAGTTTTGTTATTTCAAAGTTTACTTCGTTACAATCACTCAGCCAAACACGAGTCAATCAAATATGACGGTCAATGTTTTTATACTCGTTAATTACAGGCTAAAAAGATAATGAAAAAAAAGTTTACAGTGTCACTAACCCTAAGCTCCGGGGGTTTTAGTTTGATTAGGGTAAGCCTAATTTTTACTATCCTGAAATAAGCTACGAAATTTTTGAATAACAGAACGTGCTGATATTTTCAGAACTTTAAAACTATACAGGACGGTAAAAAAAACATTTAATGCGTTGTATATTTTAGTTATTTTTTATATCTCGACTGTTTACTATACTGCATGATTGCCTAGATTTGAAACTATTTTAAACTATGTACAATGAATAGCTTAAAAATACATAGTGAGAACAGATACTAAACGTTCATTTTATACAAAACTGCAAAGGATCTATTAAACTTTTTTTTAACATCACAGCGACTACAGCTGTTTAGAAAAATAGGAAATCTAGTATAATACACTGCCCTCCACAAAGGTGCGTCGGAATTTATTTCTCTAACAGTTATCGTTGACTTGTTTTTGACCTTGGAGTAGTAATATTTTTATGCTCCTTACATTAAGTAGCTTCATGTTTTGTCTGGAGCGATTTTCATAAAAAATGTCTGGGGGATACTATCATGACGATTGAAAGAAAAAACACTACACTAGCTCCAAGGAAGAGTTAACGTATGAGAGGATGTATCTTGACAACAGAACATATACTACACTCCCCTCTAATATATCAAGATGAATATAATTTATGTTGTTTTCAAGTGTGAATGAGTAGTTTTATCCCCGTACAATTTCATAATATACTATACTATCACATATTGCCTTGTACTATTCAATTCTAAGTATTGTAGTCTTAGCAAAGTGTGGTATATGTTTCGATGGATACTGCCCCCCATAGACTGGTATTGTCTTGGCCTTCGGGGCTTGCCGGTCTATGGGATTGTCCTGTGCAGTTCTAGGAGGTCCACCCTCCCAGGCTTTGCCTCCCCTCTTTAGGGAGGAGTAAGTTAATTGCTTACTGCTTAAGGCGCCCCTAAGGGAATGCCGACGGGGCTGCCCAGGCAATTTTTGATGGTCAGAGTGCTCACCTCTCGGGCGCTGGCTTTTCAACCTCCACTTTCCGACCCGACCTTGGGTCACATCTTACTAGTGGGAGTAGGATAAAATTGGCCTTGTGCCTAACTCCTGGAGAGGAGTAAATAAAACTCTCCATTAGGTATTGAAAGTTACGTAACATTAGTTGATAAGGCTTCATCGAACAGTTTAGGCTGTTGTTGCTGCTTTCAAAGAAACACTTATTCCGGCTACTGTTGTTATTCAGAATCTGAATTCTGCATGGATCCCACGATGATCGGTCCTCATCATTGTTGGTTTGCATTGCACGCCTCGTCAGCCATAACTATTCGTTTCTGTGAAAGATTACACGTTTTTACTCTCGAGACATTGAACAGCGTGGCCCAGCAGTGGCGTATGACGTCGGGAAAGTTTGCATAGAACATACAAGACAATGCCGATGGCGCATGCACCGAAAACATCTTGCTATCCTGATTTGATAGATTTGCGGTTCCGAGTCTGATGTTTTATCTTGCGACAGATGCAGATACAAAGTCAAATCAGAGGAAGACGGATCCTGATGTTGACTCTTAACTAGATCTTTACCAGTCATGTTAGCCGGTTTACTCATACACTACCGCGTTCCCATCGCCCTACCGCAGTAAGGAAAAAGTACACTTTACTGGACCGGTAGAGCTGCTTTAAAACAAACATAACATATCCAATGCATTTGGCAACTACTATGTAGACTTTCTCTTCCTCTAGGGTGCTGACTTATCAGATCCCACTTTCCGACCTTGTGTCACATCTTACTGCCGTAGGAGGTAGATAAATACCTGACGTCACACTACTTCTAGCAATGACAATCTATCCTTTATTTTATGTATCTCCCTCCAACGGCGGGAAGATGTGACACAAGGTTGAAAGTGGGATTTTGAAACCAGTGCTATAGTGGAAGAGCACTGACCAAACAAAAATTGGCTGGACAGCCCCGTGGAGATCTCCGGATAGGGGGCCGTTGACGATTAGCTATACCTAATCCCGTTTCTCAAAGGGTGAAAAGGTGGACCTCCTCGGGTTGATCATAACCATATCTCAGACCGGCTGAGAGCAAGCCATCTTGCAAAAATGCACGAGACTCTACCGGTCTTATTTATCCATACTACTATATATTTTTTATTATTAGTATTATTATTATTAGTAGTATTAGTATTAGTAGTAAAAAAAGTTGTAGGAGTTGTATTAATGGCAGTAGTAGTAGTAGTAGTAGTAGGAGTTGTATTAATGGCAGAAGGAAGTGTATTAATGGCAGTAGGAGTTTTATTAATGGCAGTAGTAGTAGTAGTATTAATGGCAGTAGTAGTAGGAGTAGTATTAATGGCAGTAGTAGTAAGAGTAGTATTAATAGAAGTAGTAGTAGTAGGAGTAGTATTAATAGAAGTAGTAGTAGGAGGAGTAGTATTAATAGAAGTAGGGGTAGTATTAATAGCAGTAGGAGTAGGAGTTGTATTAATAGCAGTAGGAGTTGTATTAATAGCAGCAGTAGTAGTAGGAGGTGTATTAGTAGCAGTAGTAGGAGGAGTTGTATTAATAGTAGTAGTAGTAGGAGGAGGAGTTGTATTAGTATTGGTACTAAATTCCGTAGAGATTCCCGACAAAGTTCGGGATAAATATTCGCGAGTTCAACGAGACGCATTGAAGAAGGTAGGTTTAATCGGCCGAAACGTTGAGAAGAAAACATCCGAGATAAGAACAGTAGACCGAATAATCAGAATAATACAAAAGTGTTTGTTTTTCCGTAAATAAAGAAACCAGATATTGCTAAATGCTGGTCCGCGTCTGTGAACAGTGCAGCGTGTTTAAGATGCCTTCATATCGAAGTCAGCAGAACGAGCGCTAACATCCCAATGTTGTTGTCATGTTTAGCTCCGGGGTTTGCTTTTTATAATTAAAACGACCTGGTCGATCTTACGTCATTCGCCCCGCATAGTCACTAATGGCAGGTAAGGCCAGAGGAGATGCGGTCCGTTTTAATGGGATCTATTGATTTACTGTTTGTTACCCGCTCCGGGGTTTCTCGGGCCAGTTACCCGTTAGCCGAATACAACAGCTTTCAATGCCCGCCCCGCAAGCTGGCCGCCAATGTAAAGATGTTTTCCTTGTGTAAGTCAATCCTTACGTCTTTATGAACGGCTTCTATCTGTCGGTCGATTTTCGATCAGTTCGAAATAGAATCGTCCTTCTTAAAGGTCCATCTTGAACGGATATATTATATTTAAAAGTTAAAAGTCTATAACTTCATATATATGAACCATATACATATCTATTTATACCTTCTCCCTCTCTTTCTCTCTCTTTCTCTCTCTTTCTCTCTCTTATCTATATATTTCCGTTTATCGAACATTGTTGTTGTTTTTTCTGTAAATATACGAAATACTGTGTTAATGAGTTTGTCTATAGGATTAAAAATAATCATTGTCTTGAAACAGATGTAAACAACTTTAATACCTCTGTGTATATTCTTGACTTAGAATGTAACTTGAAAATAATTTAAATTGTTAAAATTACATACCCACACACACACACACACACACACACACATATATATATATATATATATTGGATGAATCGAGTGACTTAAGCCTACCCAGACCCCCTCTTATACACATTTTTCAGACACTTATATACTTCAACTGCAGACTTCTTTTCTACGAACCCGATCACAGTTTTTTTTTCTTTTTTCCATTTTTTCCTTTTTCCTTTTTCCCTTTCTCACCACATTCCCTTTCTCACCACCTTCTTTAAATTTAATTTTCGTATTTTTATTTTATTTTTATTTTTATTTTTATTTTGATGCGTTATTTGATTTTTGTTTTTTTTTATTTATTTTTTATTTTTATTTAATTTTTTAAAATTTTTTTTTTTTAATTTTTTATTTTTTATTTATTAATTGAAACGATCGTGAAATGTATATATATATATATATATATATATATATATATATACATCTGACAATACAGAAAGTCCCCGTTTTTGGTTGAGCCATGTGGCAAATGATATCGACAACTGCCATTAGCGATAAAGCATGCTCTTTGTAAACACACATCGTGCACTTTCTGAAAGTTGACAATGTTTGTATAAGCATTCAGATTTCACTTGCTAACAGCGCCTGCCGAACGGCCAAATGGTTGCAATTGCCGACTTTTAGCTAGACTAGTAGCTGTTACGTGTTAAGTCACAATTTAGTGCTGTCATACAACCAAACAGTCTGTTTGCGGATAACTATATAAGACACCTTATTTGGTTGAGTACTGTTGTAATTATTATCTTAATCTACCATCAGCGATAATGCAAATCTCTTTGTAAACGTAAATTTAGCACTCACCGGTAGCTGTGAATGTTTTTATTAGCATTAAACTATTTATTTGCTAATGTGGCTTGAACAAGTTGCGTATCTAACAACAATGACGCGCTGTGATAAAGCGAAACATTCTTTATGTTAATGACTACGTAAACATACCTGGATTATTATATCTATATATGGTACTTATGCAGTTTACGGAAATGAAATGTTATTATTTAGAAAGCCATTCTTAAAATGGTGAGAGGGGGGGGGCTTTGTTAACTATTCTATACTTAAACTAACAATTTAATAAACAAAAGATAGCGTAAAACTTGAATTTAACTTGAAAATTCGTATCTAAATCATTGCTCGGTTCGTTAACTGTATAAGCACCATATATTGGCCGCGCGGTTAACGACGTTGGATTTGAGTTGAAAAATACTTGTAATCCAGGGTTTCGAATCATGTGACCGGTAGTGAATAGTCATACTTCTATGCTGATGAGTCTTGATTGAAAAGAGACGAACCGTACACGTCCATAGATAATAAACAATAACAAACATTTTCATATATATATATATATATATATATATATATATATATATATATATATATATATATATATAATTTCACTTAGAAGATAGTTTATTCAGTGAAGACCGGGATTAAGCCAATAAAAATAAGCTCGATGATACGCGATTACAGGGTACAGAGCATTATATGTGTGATTTTTTGAAGGCTTACCAAAGCATTCCGTTCCGGAGATCATTCATCATCACTAAATACTTTTTCTTTCAAAGATTATTTATTTATCATATATATCCAAATTAAAGAGTTTTTTTCCTACACGTGTTTCACTACAAAGCAGGTCCTTGCTTGGCAGATCATCAGGGGTTTTAAGTACCTATGTATTGTCAGGTGTTGAAACTCTTACTCCAGGTACTTAATCCCCCTGCTGATCTGCCAAGAAAGGACCTGCTTGGTAGTGAAACACGTGTAGGAAAAAACTTTCATTTGGATATATATGATAAATAAATAATCTTGAAAGAAAAAGTATTTTTTGGTGATGAATGATCTCATGAACGGAATGCTAAGCCTTCAAAAAATCACACACACACACACACACACACAGACACACACACATATATATATATATATAATTACACTAGAAATATTTGTGCTTATGGGTCACACTCACTTCCACTATTTATTTAACTTTGATTTAATTTAAAAATTCATAAACACTAACATATCATTCAAGACATTTTTCTTCTTGCATGATTACAATTATTAAGTCAATCCACTATAATATTTTTTCTTTACAAGTGTGTTTTTACATAGAAGAAACGATGATATTTTTTTTTTTGCCAACTAAATAACATATGCTTTTGTGGTGCAGAAAAAAAACATATGTATTTGAATTAAATAGTGACGCTGAAAGAAGAGTCATTCTTTATCTAAACTATTACATAGACATCAGCAATTAAATAGACTAATTCAATCCACATAGTAAAAGGGGTAGAAAAAAATACATGGTAACTAAGAGAGATGTGGGTTATTCGTTCAGTTAATTATAAATTACGACTTGTTAGAATAGATAGCGCAGGGTTTTTTAAACGCAACCTAATCCGAGAACTAAAGTAAATGTAAGCATGTAAATTGCGTTCTTAATAAATGTATTAATAATTTGATGTACATTTTGAAATAGTAAATAATAATAATAAGTAATTGAGCACTTTGTTTATTTTTCCTATAACACACACACGCACAAATATATTATTATTTTTTCACTTCCGCCCATTCCATCTTGGTGGAGAGCGTCACACCATCACGACGTTCTACTTATAAACAAAAGTAAAGTTTGTTGATTTTATAAAAAAAAAAAAAATACATCTCTGATGATGAAGGTTGTTCCCGTCGAAATTAATTGGAAAAAAAGAAAAAAAAGAGATAAATCTTTCACGCATTGTTAAAAGGGCTTCTTACGTCATTATATATATATATATATATATATATATATATATATATATATTTAAAGGGAGCGTTCAAGTTAAATAAATCGAACTATTGCGATATTTTAAGAAGATTACATAAGTAACACATTTTTTAATAAATAGGAGATACTGTATACTGTTTGACATAGCGTGTTAATAATTGAGCCTAATTTTATCTGCAGTTATTAATATTATTGAATACTGCAGCTAAAATGAAGCTCATTGGTTAACATGTTATGTCTAACAGAGCTTATATATTTTAATTTAGTATATTACAACATTTAAATAAATGCGTGCTGATTTTTGGAGCATGATAATAAATATTAATTATGTCGAAAATATTGTAATCTACGGAATTAATATATATATATATATATATATATACATAAAAAAACACACACACATATAATATATATATAGAGAGAGAAAGAGAGAGAGAAAAAGAGAGAGAGAGCTAGAATATATCGTATAAGTACACGTTATATTTTTATTTACCATTTCCGAATCTTTATTTCCTAGACAGACATTGTACTAATCGTAAAACATCTACAAAAGTCCCACTTACTGATCAGACTATAATGGAATGTTTCTAAATTGTAGGCGGATGTCAATTCTTATCGCTGATGCCATTACAAAGGAAAAAGACTCACCAACTAAGAGACACTCTATTATTGAGAAGATAATAGAATATCCGAGGATAATTCTGAAGTCTTTAAATAGACAAGCAAGTATACTCGCCATTGTCCAGCGTGGAATACGAATTATTATTCGAATATATCAAGTCTGTCTGAGAACTTCCACGATTTCCCTGGCCTGAACTCGTATGATTGCAGCCAAATTAACTATTATATGTTGGGTGTAGGTGACAAATATACCAACCGTACCGTCTGCAACAACTGATTTCCAAGATTAAACTGGTGTTTAGACGACTCTCAAAGGAAACGCTGAACCCCGCGGATTCCAGATTCACTTCCGGTTTAAAAGCCGCAGTGTAGGCTCAGAATGGTTTCTTTGAGTAAGCTGCCGTATTCGTCAGAAGTTCCTCCAAGAGATTTATTTTAAATTTGAAGAATACATCAATTATTTACGGGCTTTCAAGGTTAGTTCATGTTAGGGTGTAAGCTGATCTACCTATTTAAGGAATAAATAGATTAGCCAGACATAATAAATACAGTTACATCTAAACATTATGGCAGCGAATCGCGTCATTTATTTGACGTCAGGTCGCGCTTGCTGGTCGCATACAAGTCGAGGTTTCGATCTCGACAATCAGTCCCTTAGAAACTGGGGCACTTAAATGACCTTTTATCCGTCGAGCTAACGTATTCGTTCTGGGTTGTTCTAAGAGGTACATACTCACAGGCCTTGCATCTCCTCTCTGGGGGTTAAGTTTATTGTTTACTGTATGAGGTGCCCCGACCGGTGATTGCCGACGGGGCTGAACAGGAAATTTTTAATAGGCCAGTGGGGTCCGTCTTTAGGGGCGCTTGCTTGACTGCCCCCTACCTTCCGGCCTTGTACCACGTCTTCCTGCGGTGAGAAGGGAAGTAGATATCAGCGATTTGTTGAAACTATGGCCTCAAACTCATGACGCGTACTCCTGTAACATACTTCTGTTAATACACATTTGTTAAATATACCACTGCATTTGTCTTGATCTTTATTTGACTGCAACGCAACAACAGTTCATACCAAAATCGTACCCGCAGCGTCTATCCAATTTTGTATAGATAATTTGATTTCTGTCGGTCTGCGGTATAGTCCTGTGCAGTTCTATGATGTCAACCTTCCCAGGCTTATCCTTCTCACCCTTTGAGAATGAGTTAG
>OY744544.1:29851903-29871903 GCA_963556195.1 Sepiola atlantica
ATGAAACAGAAGCATTCCGTAGTATTCAACAATTCTTTGCCTGCAAATCAGAATATATATATAACATCAAACTGTTGGTCTTAGTCGGATACATTTCTCATGTTTATAGGCTGAAACTGCAATTTTTGGGCATGTAAATTGTATGATTTATTATTTAATATGATTTTTCGATCTTACCCAAATTCTATATCATTGTGTATCTGTACATTTAATTACTCTGTTTTGGTGATTTTATTAAGATATATTTGATTATTTAGCAAACTTTATAGTTTCTGTAATGTACGAGGTATAACTTTTTGAACTCTTCGTATAAATAAATTAAAAAAATAGTTTTCCCCGGCTAAGCAACAACCTCGCTAAGCTGCGCATCGCAGCTTAACACGAAGAAGCGACGGCTGTAACGACTGCTAATTGTTCGAGGAAGCGAGAGAAACTGTATTCTATTGTGGAATCACCCGGAAAATATGAAGATGCTGATCAGTGTGTGAATCAGTACCGGCGTCAGCGGTCCGTGAGCTCCCCGTCAAATCGTTGGTATAAAATCCACATGTTCTTTTTATAATGGGCGAGCATTTTATATCGAGGATCTTTTTTATGTAGATCAAATCTTGAAGAGCTTTTTTTTTAATTCTAATTCAAACATAACAAATCTTTGTTTTTATAAAAAAATAAGAATGTATATAAGTCGAGCAGCGAGATGTTCACGACGTTTCGCTCGCAAACCCAGACGTCTTCAGTCTCTTTTCTCAGTATATAAACACAGAAAACTCAATTAAGCGCATGAAAGAATATTTATTCTTGGAAATTCTATACAATACTTATTCAGTATATTTTTTGGTTTCTAACTCGACATTTCAAATGTTCTATCTAAGCAAAGACTATAAGCGTTACGTTGTCATGAGTCGAACGATTCTTAACACTAGTAGACGTCAGATTGATGCCGGCATTTTTGTCTAGACAACACATATTCTACTGTGTTGAATGTTGGGTATGCCATCTAGCTTCACGTAATGTTTATCTCACGTATGGCTTTACTTATAAGTGCTCAAGTACAAGCTGATTGGCAGTTAAAATGTCGGATTAGTAAAATGCTGGGACAAACGAAGGAACAAAGAAACCGGATCAGGAACTAAATAATTAGGAAGGAAGCAGATACTTACAACACAAACCAGCAACTAAAGAGGGAGTCCTAAAAAAAACTATGGATATTAGCGGTTCGTCTAGAATAAGTGGAGTATCTAGTTCTGCATCCACAGGTTGTATGGTAGTAACCGATTATGGTCCAACGTTTTGGAGACTGCAATTGAGAGCGGTATTTTTCTTTCCTTTCTCTCAACTAGTCCGGTTGAGGTCAGTGCTGGAAAAGCAGTGAAGTGTTTTACATTTTATTTACCTCCCCAGGAGGTTAGGCACAAGGCCAGGTTTATCTTACTCCCACAAGTAAGATGTGACCCAAGCTCGGGTCGGAAAGTGGGGTTTGAAAAGCCAGCGCCCGAGAAAGTGAGCACTCTGGCCATTAAAAATTGCCTGGGCAGCCCCGTCGGCATTCCCCGGTAGGGGCGCCTCAGGCAGTAAGCAACAAACTTACTCCTCCCCAAAGAGGGGAGGCAAAGCCTGGGAGGGTGGACCTCCTAGAACTGCACAGGACAAACCCATAAACCGGCGTAAATCAAGCCCCGAAGGCCAAGACGATACCAGTTTATGGCGCGTATCGAAGTGTTTTACATTTATTGACTCTTAAACGGACGCGTTTTATTAAGTTCAGTGGTCTAGACAGTTGAGGGCGCTTCTCATCCTTGGGATACTTAAAATGGCCACAGTGCATTTGTTGCGTTTACGTGAATATACGAACTTATATGAAACGTAAGGAATAGTGTATTTTTTTACGGAAACATTTATTTTCAGATCTAAAAGGGAGTGCAATCCTTAGAGAAGATGGCGGACTGGAAGCCTCAAATTACTACTAGACCACCATAATCGTCATCAGAATCGTAGCATGGTGCCAATTGTATTAAGCCATCCCTTCAACTAACGCAACAGAAATATCATGCGACAAATCATTTTTGAGGTATTGTTATTTATCCGAAGTACAATTGACTTATGTTCAGCCAGAAGAAGCTTTCTACACATTATTTTGAGGTATTGTTATTTATCCGAAGTACAATTGACTTATGTTCAGCCGGAAGAAGCTTTCTACACATTATTTTGAGGTATTGTTATTTATCCGAAGTACAATTGACTTATGTTCAGCCAGAAGAAGCTTTCTACACATTATTTTGAGGTATTGTTATTTATCCGAAGTACAATTGACTTATGTTCAGCCAGAAGAAGCTTTCTACACATTATTTTGAGGTATTGTTATTTATCCGAAGTACAATTGACTTATGTTCAGCCAGAAGAAGCTTTCTACACATTATTTTGAGGTATTGTTATTTATCCGAAGTACAATTGACTTATGTTCAGCCAGAAGAAGCTTTCTACACATTATTTTGAGGTATTGTTATTTATCCGAAGTACAATTGACTTATGTTCAGCCGGAAGAAGCTTTCTACACATTATTTTGAGGTATTGTTATTTATCCGAAGTACAATTGACTTATGTTCAGCCGGAAGAAGCTTTCTACACATTATTTTGAGGTATTGTTATTTATCCGAAGTACAATTGACTTATGTTCAGCCAGAAGAAGCTTTCTACACATTATTTTGAGGTATTGTTATTTATCCGAAGTACAATTGACTTATGTTCAGCCAGAAGAAGCTTTCTACAAATCATTTGTGAGGTATTGTTATTTATCCGAAGTACAATTGACTTATGTTCCGCCAGAAGAAGCTTTCTACAAATCATTTGTGAGGTATTGTTATTTATCCGAAGTACAATTGACTTATGTTCCGCCAGAAGAAGCTTTCTACAAATCATTTGTGAGGTATTGTTATTTATCCGAAGTACAATTGACTTATGTTCAGCCAGAAGAAGCTTTCTACAAATCATTTGTGAGGTATTGTTATTTATCCGAAGTACAATTGACTTATTTTCAGCCGAAATAAGCTTTCTACACATTATTTTGATATTTCAGCTTCTACAGCAGTGCAGTCTCACATCAATCCCAGAACTCCATAGACGATCATTTAACTGGCAATATCAGAAAGATACTATTTTTTTATTATTTGTACTCACTAAGTATTCTCAGAAAAGTCATAGTCAGTGATAACTCACCAACAACAACCGATTGTGTTTGCTGGAGTCTGAGTGACGACAAGCCTCGACATATTTCTAGTACTCTCCACCTTTTTTCGATATCCATTACAAATAGACTTGCGGTATCACAACAGCGGCCTACCTTTGATTTCTCGCTGGTAAAGACCATTGGTCTCCTCTGGTAATTGGGTAGCAATAAGCCTCCACAAGGTCCCAGCACTCTCTGCACTGTTATAGCGGAGGTCTTGTTAGTTCTCTCCTCCATCGGTCTTCTCATCCACCTTGACTCTTTACGACTATTTTGTGGTATCAGCCGAGGCTGGTGCCATCACTTTCTTTCGGAGAGGAGTGCAGTTTATTAGATTTCTTGCGATGATGATGATGATGATGATGATGATTACCTTCTCCTTTTTGCTAGTTTAGTATAATAATACATTTGTTTATATTTTTACCATAGTTTTTTATTAGCTGCTGAGAATACTACATTTAATGGAATCAAACTATTTCCCATTCGAAAAGGTATGCGATTTACTCATGACACCTAGTGTCAATGAAAAGGTCCTTATCATTCAATACATGTTACGGGGTTCGAATTCAGAGACAATTCGCTCTCATTTGTCCTGTGGTCAAGATGACTGTTCGGGCGTCAAAGATGACTTAGAAACAAACTTTCTCCAAACTCCCGATTTTCTGCGTTCTTCGGCGCGCTACAGTTCTTGGCCTTTTGGCTGAGATCAAAGTGTATTATCTGTTCCGATGGATACTGCACCCCATACTGATGTTATCTTGGCCTTCGGGTCTTTATTTACGCCGGTCAATGGGTCTGTCCGGTGCAGTTCTTGGAGGTCAACCTTCCCAGGTATTTCCTCCCCTATATGGGGAGGAATAAGTTTATTTCTTACTGCCTGAGGTACCTCTATCGGGGAATGCCAACGGGGCTGCCCAGGCAATTTTTAAACCCCACTTTCCCGACCTGACCTTGGGTCACATCTTACTTGTGGGAGTAAGATAAACACTGGCCTTGTGCCTAACTCCTGGAGAGGAGTAAATCAATACTCAGCGCCAGCCTTGCACACTTCTTTATTGTTCTACTCCCTCTATCTCCTTCTACAGTTCCTTGTAGGATTTATTTGCCTAACCCGAGGATCGTATGACATGGCCGTACGTCTTCATTTTCTTTTTCACAGTAGTGAGTAGATCCTCGTATGGCATGACTGGTCTGTTCTTTACTCTATAAGTTGTGATGTAGTACCCATAGGAGATGTTGAATAACTTTCAAAAGAATCTCATCCTGGTGGCCTGTACCATTCTCTTTAGGTCCGCATATAAGAATCATGACCTCACATGCGTACAGCTGAAAGATGGATCGGTCCACAATGATCAGGAGTTTATGATAATGTCTACCCAAGATCAAGGCTTGATGACCAATGCCGTAAAAAAGATTAATGGTCTCAGCAACAATATCAAGTGAAGGTTCTGTCACACAGAAGTGGAGAGTGTGATCCACCTGACATCCAGTTGTAAGGTTCTGCTGGGGATGGCTACTATACAACGCTACACAATGGAGTATGCAAATATCTTCACTGGACTATGTGTAAAAACTAACATATCCAGTGCAGCAGCAAGTACTGGGAGCAAATACCAGAACGAATAGTTGGAAATGAGTTATACACCATCCACTATGACTATGCAAATCCTACAGCTACATATCTAGAAAACGCAGATGTTTAATCTGACATAGTGATATGGGACAACACGGAGAAAGTAGTCAGTGTCCTTAACGATGTTGACTTAAACAGAACTGAAAAGGGAAGAGATTACGAAATACCACGGTTATATATACGACATGAAAAGAAACTGGAATCTTAGGAAGATCTCCATCATTTCGGTAATTATAGGAGCAACTAAACTAACGAAAAAAGAATTTCAAAAACTACCTGGCGAATATACCCGGCGAACCAAGTGCAAGAGAGATACCAGAAATTGCATTTAAGGAGTCGGTTAGAAACTTTAAAAGATCTCTCGGCTGGAGTGTCTTAAATAGCGGGCATATATGTTTTTTTTAGCTGAATGTGATTGTTCTGTCATTCTGTCTTGGTCTTAGTTTGGCTAGTGCTGTTTGTGTCTGCGCAATTGATGCAAGGACTTCAAACTTGGATCCACCATCTGTCACAACTGTGCTAAGGTACTTAAAGCTGTTAACGATTTCTAGTTTTTCGCCTGTGACCTTTATTTCTGATGCCAGTGGTGTTGTTAGTTACTACTGTGTGTTTGTTCTATATTTAGACGTAGGCTCTTGAGGTCTTCTCGAGTCCTTCTGAGATAATTACGTGTAAAATATCAATTTAGTAAATATATTTTCTTACCGAAATTTAAATTTATTCAATTGTATTGAAAGTATCAGTATTCATTAAGACCAAGGATTCCCGACCGGGGTTCACAGCGACTTTGCTAGGATACCTGAATAAAAATTGTACTTTGGGATCCATGAAAAGTCATAAAGAGTCCACATGAAAATCTGTTCAATATGAAAAATATGTATAAAATGTATATTGAAAATATATTATAATAGTATAAAAAAATATCTAATATAAATAAACACAGATTTCTTAAGTTAGTATGTACAGGGTGGGCCAAAATAAGGGTCCTATCTTTAATTTTGAATAACTTGAATTTGAATAACTTCCACAAAATAAAGGTTAAACTCACCAAACTTTATGTGTGTGTAGACTGACCCTTCCGAGATTTTTTGAAATAAACAAAACAAATTTTAGCCGAAAAACACTTCTTAAAACTTACAAAAACTAAAGTATTGTTTTTTACACTGTTTTGAGTTTTTTAAGCAAAAATAATGTTTTCTAAATGAGGGTACGTTCCTTAGGGCTAATACGGCTCATGCTTGCTTCGGAAGGGGTCCTTTACTTATTCTAAAAAAAATATAAAAAAATCAATAAATAAAAAAGTTATGAATTTTTTAAAATAGGACCCTTATTTTTGCCCACCCTGTATTATAGTGTTAGGCTTCCAGACAGAAGATACGACAACAGCGTATGAAGCATACACTCTTTGCTATTTCTGAGCTCGTGTAGGGAAACATTTCTTTATTATATATATGTGTATGATTTTTATAACATTTTACTGTTTTTCTTTTTACTTTTATTCATCCCAAATAATGCACATTGCAACTGAGACGAGCAGGGCTACTCTGAATTAGGGGGCATTTATATAGGGACATCCTAAGTGGGAAATGTTTTTTCACATTACATTTAAAATGTCTGCATGTTTTCACAGTCGGGGAAATAGGGAGCAGGGAGGAATGTCAAAGTCACGTAGTTTGACGAAATAAACGATTAGACTTAAAAGCTTCCGCCATTAGGATACATCTACAATAAAAGAAGTGAGATTTTGTAGATGGTCAGGTTGATTGGGGGTATTTACTTCGAAGAAGGGAAAGTGTAGCAAGTTCGCGGAGTAAACCCTTTGAAGAACGTATTAAATAACACATGGATTCAGCATTACGGTGATGGGATACGGTTGGAGTGTGGTAGACAATGTGGGACTTATTAGATTATGGACTCTTTTTAAAACCATGTCTAAGACGGAGAGGCTAGTGGTTCGTGCACCTGCCCAGACGTAACAACAATACTCTATGCGTGGATAAATCCTGGCTTTGTATAGATATCGTATACTGACAGGTGTGAGATGTTTATTATCCCGCTAGAGGGAGCCACCTTTCTTACAGCAATCTTAGCTATCTTGTATGTATTTCTTCAAACTTATGTTACGGATAAATGTTACGCTGAGGAGTTTGAATGTTGAACTATCGGCTAGGGTGTTATTAATGATTGCAATCGGTGGTTGGGGAGGTTTCTGAGAATTTGTCTTTGTAGCATTAAGTGTTACCATCCATATATAACCCCATTCCACTAAAAAGTTGAGGTCATTTTCTAAGGATTCAGCCATTTTTTTTAATGTGTGCCTGGTGATACCAGATCAGGCTGCCCTGTGGCTCCCTGAGACGAAATTCACCTACATTGACGTTTTTTTTTTTTTTTTAAATTTTATTTTTTATTTTTTGTAAAACTTAATTATGTTCTACAAAACCAAAAACAAAAACAACAGCCCCTCTCCCTTTCTCCCTCCCCTTTTTTATTTTATTTTTAGAACTTGAAGCATAAAAACTTTTACTATAATGACCAGATTTGGCATTAAATAACCCAAAAAGAGTTGATATGCCGTAAAACAAAACTACCAAACCAAAAACGATGATTAAACATTTGAAGATATAAAGAACTTGAAGCATAAAAACTTTTACTATAATGACCAGATTCGGCATTAAATAACCCAAAAAGGGTTGATATGCCGTAAAACAAAACTACCAAACCAAAAACGATGATTAAACATTTGAAGATATAAAGAACTTGAAGCATAAAAACTTTTACTATAATGACCAGATTCGGCATTAAATAACCCAAAAAGGGTTGATATGCCGTAAAACAAAACTACCAAACCAAAAACGATGATTAAACATTTGAAGATATAAAGAACTTGAAGCATAAAAACTTTTACTATAATGACCAGATTCGGCATTAAATAACCCAAAAAGGGTTGATATGCCGTAAAACAAAACTACCAAACCAAAAACGATGATTAAACATTTGAAGATATAAAGAACTTGAAGCATAAAAACTTTTACTATAATGACCAGATTCGGCATTAAATAACCCAAAAAGGGTTGATATGCCGTAAAACAAAACTACCAAACCAAAAACGATGATTAAACATTTGAAGATATAAAGAACTTGAAGCATAAAAACTTTTACTATAATGACCAGATTCGGCATTAAATAACCCAAAAAGGGTTGATATGCCGTAAAACAAAACTACCAAACCTTAATGTGTGCGTTCGTGTTGCCCCCATGTTGCAAATAGAGCGTTGTGTCATCATAAAATATACCCATCTCAGACACAATTTTATCAGAGAGGTCTTTTATTCAAATAAGGAATAATAAAGGTCAAAGGATCGACCGAGAGGTCACACCCGCATTAATGTAATGTTGTTCAGATGTACGGCAATCGAGGACTACGTGGTGTTTTGGGGGGCGGTTAAGTAGGATCTGCTCATATTAAATATTCGTCCAGTCATACCGTACGAATATATTTTCGTTGTAAATGTATTTTTGTTTTCATTAACACATTGTATAATTAAATAAGAATGTGTTGGTAATAGTTGATTTTAAAACACTGCATATGCCTGTATGGGGCCCACAGATAATAAAATAACCCGCAGAGGGGTTCCCGGGCAAAATAAGATCGGGGAACCTTGACAATACTAATGCAATTATGAGACAACTTTACGCGTGTCTGTATTTTTCTCGCGTGAACGTAACTTCTTTTAATGCATTATTATTTTTATTATTTATTATTGATAGAATATTTATTAAAATTAAACTATTAGGATTAAAAAAAATATATATTTTGAGTTATATTAATTTTCACTTGTTTATCACCTTTCGCTCGCGTACAAGGTTTACAATACGTAGCCAGTTTCTCCCGACCTGCATTTGTTACATAAGCAGCATCCAATTCTTACTAAATGCCTGCTGCTGGCTATTCACTTATTATTTATCAATTAAAAAGTAAAACAACAATCGAGTATATGTGTGCCGTTTTAAAAAGTTAAAAGTGCGAAAGAAAAATGAAAGTAGAAAAACTCGGACAACGTCTAGTATCGTGTTTGATTTACGTCTACAACAAGTTTTACAAGGACCGGTGTTTAGTTGAAAAGTAAGTGCACTAAGATTAACACACTGTATCCTACAAAAATGCCTGAGCATCACCGTTTGCATTCTCTGGTAGGGGCGTCCAGGCGATTCGAAATAAACTAACCCCTTCTTAAAGAAAAGGTAAAGCTTGGGAGGTTGGACCTCCTGAGACTGAACAGAACCATACCCCAGCAGCAAAGTCACTGTCACACTGATTGTCAAAAACGAATCGACAACTGGCTTTATTCCCATCGCAGGAAGATGTGGCACAAATACCGAGGCTGGGAGGATCAAGCCAGCATTCTGGCCTATTAAATATTACCTGGGCAGCCCTGTCGGCATTCCTTGGTGTGACAGCCTCAGGCATTTAGCAATAAACTAACTCTACCCCAAAGAGAGGAGGAAATGCCTGGGAGTATGGATTGCTTAGGACTAACCAGAAACACTACTTCAGACCGACATATAGAAGGTCATCGAAATGGCCCAGTTTCTGCGAACTGATTATCAAGAACGGAACCTCGACTGGTACCAACAAAAAAAGTTGAATAAGTTATATAATTAAAATCAATACATGTTTTAAACTTGAAAATATAAAACTTCTTTACATTCTACATCTTTTTCTACAACTACTTCTTAATTTTTGTTGTCTTTTCTTTCGTCCTTCACATTTCACTCAATTTATTTTTCTACTTCCTTGTCTGCTTCTTATTTTCCATTTTTACCACTTGCTCTTTTCCCACCTCTTGTCCTGCTTACGAAACTTTTCTTTTCCTTATTTCTTCTTTTTCCACTGTTTTCTTCTGACCTCTTTCTTTTCTACTTTTTGTTCGTGTCCTACCTTTTCATCTGATTCTTCTTTTCTCTTGTCATGTTTCCCCCTTCTTTTCTCGTTGCTCTTCTTTGCTCTTTCTTCTTTTCTACTCTTGTTTTTCTTTTTTCTCCCTTTTTTTTCTCCTTTTGATCCTTATTTTGTCTTTCTTTTCTTTTTATTGTTTTCCTTTTTTTCTTCCCATTGTTTTCCTTCTATTCTCTTTGTTTTCTTTATATTCTCTTTATTGTTTTCTTTATATTCTCTTTATTGTTTTCTTTATATTCTCTTTATTGTTTTCTTTATATTCTCTTTATTGTTTTCTTTATATTCTCTTTATTGTTTTCTTTATATTCTCTTTATTGTTTTCTTTATATTCTCTTTATTGTTTTCTTTATATTCTCTTTATTGTTTTCTTTATATTCTCTTTATTGTTTTCTTTATATTCTCTTTATTGTTTTCCTTCTTTTCTCTTTATTGTTTTCCTCCTTCTTTTCTCTTTATTGTTTTCCTTTTTTTCTCCTCATTGTTTTCCTTCTATTCTCTTTATTGTTTTCCTTCTATTCTCTTTATTGTTTTCATTCTATTCTCCTTATTATTTTCCTTCTATTCTCTTTATTGTTTTCATTCTATTCTCTTTATTGTTTTCTTTCTATTCTCTTTATTGTTCTCATTCTATTCTCCTTATTGTTTTCTTTCTATTCTCTTTATTGTTCTCATTCTATTCTCCTTATTTTCATTCTTTTCTCTTTATTGTTTTCCTTCTATTCTCTTCATTGTTTTCCTTCTATTCTCTTCATTGTTTTCATTCTATTCTCTTCATTGTTTTCATTCTATTCTCCTTATTATTTTCATTCTTTTCTCTTTATTGTTTTCATTCTATTCTCTTTATTGTTCTCTTTCTATTCTCTTCATTGTTTTCATTCTATTCTCTTTTCTCTTTATTGTTTACCTTCTATTCTCTTTATTGTTTTTCGTCTTTTTTCTTTATTTTGTCCTTTTCTTCTTATATTGTCCTGTTTTTCTCCTCCCTAGTCTTTTCTACTCCATTTTCTACTTCATTTTTATCTTTTCTTCTATTTCATCGTTTACATTTTTTCATCTTCTTGATAGTTCCTTGTTTTTCTCATTATTTAAAAATGTTATCGTGTTTTCTTCTTGTTCACCATATTCTCATTTTATTATTCTCCTTTTTCTTCTCTTTTTTCATCATTGCCTTCTTTTCCCTGTACTCTTCTTCTCTTTCTTCAACTTTTCATAACATTATCTTTTTTTCTTTTTCTTTTTCTTCTTTTCGACATACTTTCTTTTCTTTTTCTTCTTCCTTTTCGTGCACTCTTCCCCCAACCACTCTTAATCAGTCATTCCCCTTCTTTCTTTTCTTCATCATCCTCTATTAATGCTACACTCAATTTTCTCCTCATCTTTTTCGTCCCCTTTTTTCTCATTCTCTATCCGAAGTTCCGCCATCTTTTTTCCTTCCACCTCTCTTTATCCAATGCATATTCTATTTACTTTTCATACAGTCATTCATACTATTTTCATTCTTGCCTTTACATTAATCACTCGCCGCCTAACCTCGGTTTCCCGCCATTCCACGCCGTCCGACATTTTGTTTTTTTTTGTTTCGCCGCTCAGGCGTTCATTGGCCGTGATTATTCAGACCCTCCCACCACCTCAGCCAACCTCCTCCCCTCCTCCTTCTACTCTCTCTCTCTCTCTCTCTCTCTCTCTCTCTCTCTCTCTCTCTCTCTCTCTCTCTCTCTCTCTCTCTCTCTCCTCCTGTCTCGACGCCTTCTCCTCCTACGCCTTGTCGTCGCTCAGCAAGAATCAAACTGTCAGTCGTTGTTTTACGCAAGTACCGTGGAAATGTGGACCGCGGCCGCGTCTCGGAATGTCTACGCGAATCGCTCACCGAACTGACGGGAGCAAACCTATAGCAGCCGCCTGCACGACACGCCGTCCACCAGGCAAAAAACCCTTTTTCTTTATTTAAAAAAAAAAAGGGTAGTTTCTATTCTTTAAAACAAAACAAAAGAAGAAACGGTTGATTTGAGTAAAGCACACGTTCATTATATATGTATATATCGATTCCCTACACAAAACCACACGCGTACACTCATACACATAACATTAAAACGAAGCAACAAAATATAAATAAAAATAACAAAAGTCATATTAATACATACGCACACTCATTAATTATATTTATATATATATATATATATATATATTCAGTATTTGCTTACACAGTGCTCAATATTTGAGTAAGGCTTGAAAGTAATATATATATATATATATTCAGTATTTGCTTCAACAGTGCTCAATATTTGAGTAACGCTTGAAAGTAATATATATATATATATATATATATATATATATATATTAGGCGCGAGAAAGTATGAGATAATGTTTGTATTTGCAGTATCTGATTGTTAGCCAAGCGGCGGAATTTTTTAAGTCTGAAACTTTTTTCTTGATAAATAATTACGTTTAAATTAGTAAAATAATATATATATATATATATATATATATATATATATATATATATATATATTGGTACAGCAAAATTAGGACAATATTCGAATGTTGTACTAATGTTTATGTACCAAAATAAATAAATATTATGCTCTTAATTTTTAATTATTAATTCTCAATTAATTAAGCACTCTGCTGGGCTTTTATCTGCTATATTACAAAGAAGTATATCTATCTATCTATCTATCTATCTATCTATCTATCTATCTATATATAAACAGTTTTTCATGGTAAACAACTGATGATCCCTTAAAATAGTGTTAGAAACTAACTAATATAATAACTGTAAAAAATAAATTGACTTACATGAGTGATTTTCCACTGGAAGACTTGAGACTATAAGTTTTTATTTATTTATTTTTTTTTTATATAATTTTTTAATTTTTTTTATATAGTTTTAATGGCTGAGAAACTTCCGAGACTATATATATATATATATATATATATATATAAACAATTATAAATTAATAAAATCGACCTATTCTAAAACCATCGTAGAAAAGCAATTACTTGCCCGAAGTGTATAGAAGGTTTGGATATTCAGCAAGTTCATCTATAGCTATCAATTGATCTATCTCAGATGACTGTTACGTTCTAACACCCTTTATTGGCTCCGTTCTTTGAACACATCATATGGATCTTATTTGAACGTAAGCAGGGTGGGGGTGTTTATAGGATAAGCAACGCTTCTCCTTTAGAAGGATACACAATACAAATATGCGACGTGTGTGTGTGTAATATATATATATATATATATATATATAATTATATAATCAATAATAAACAGATTTTACTTAACAGTTTATACCAATTTACAGGCATTGCCAATCAGCAAAGTCATATCTGTCTGAACTTCGCTTATATATACACATACATTTTAGATATACGAAATAAAACACCACAGGGCTACTTCATTTTTAAATCAACGTCTATTTAATATAAAGACTTCTATTAAATTTTAATATTCCAGATAATATAAGAGTTAACTTGCTTCTTAGGTAGATAGAACACACACACACACACACACACACACACACACACACACATATATATATGTATATGGCATATATAGTCGTTCACATACAGCTGTTTCGTCGTTTACAACACATCAGTGTGGCTAGACGTAGCGATTGCATCCACACTGGAATATGTATATATGATCCACGGGGGTATGGATAGTTTCACTTAACAATACTATGATGTGTAAACTGATACATGTGACTCGAGTTGCGGTCCACACAATTTGTGTTCACGAATTTTTAACAAAAATAGTTTACTAAAACTTTGTGAATAACTCACATGTGTCAAGGGAATAATATTTATCATAAAAAAAGATGAAATAACTATCAGCGGGCACTTTAAAGAAAAAAGGTTTTCAGAATCACATAGTAGATATTTTTATATCTAGACATCATCTTTATGATAAAAAATATACACTAGGTCGTGTGTGTGTATGTACGTATATATAATATATATATGTTATTCCGCCCCTTTTCCGCGAAGTTGTACAATAAATGAAGTTGACTTTAATATCAGACAGAGCCGTATATTTTATTAACACTAACGCAAACATATTTAAAATAATATACAAATTTTTAACGAGTTGAAACTTTTGATTGGCAAGATATGTGCGTATAAATACAAATAAGTTATATATATATATATATATATATATATATATATATATATATATTAAAGAAAGTCAAATGTTTTAACTTTAGTTGTATATTAATGAGACATCTACACATTCGTCGAAGAACGAATCCACCTTTTTTGTAAATATCTATATTTGACTCCGATATCCAAACATTATAGCCATCCATAATTAAAAGGAAAATATAAAATAATAAAATATTATTTCTGGATTTTGATGAGTATTTTGTTTTATGTGTTTGTAATCATTAAAGAATTCCATATTTGTAAAGAAAATAATACGGTGATTTCTGTTGCATTAAAGAGGAGATTAATACAAATTTCTGAAATATATGTACACATAAATATGTGTTGAGGTTGAGTCTTTCGAGCATGATTACATAATATGGATGATGTCAGAAATCTTTTATTCTACTGAGTTCATATATATATATATATATATATATATATATATATCATATGGACCTTTGAATAGAAGTGACGTCAATAAAGAAGTGAATATCTGTGAGTGCGCAAGATAATATTTATATAGCACACCAAATCGCGCCATCATTTATTTAAACACATAATTATCTTAGACAATAACATTTTCTGATGTCTTTACTTTGAATAAAAATAAAAATATGTAATTTAAAGGCAATGTTTTCATGAGAAAAAAGTGCGCTTAAAGAGTTAATAAAACGGCATATAACGCTTATTGCATATATATACGTGTATATATATATATATATATATATGATAGAGAGACGACTTATACAAGTTTTAAGTCTACAGTATTCGGATTTAGTTAGTATTCTTGGGATTTAAACTCATTGAAGTACGTTAATTAGCGTTATGATAGCACTAGTGTTATCAGGAATACGAAATACCGGAATGCTTCTGTATTGTTAGCAGTAGAGGCTGGTTCTGTGGATGACGTTTCTTTCTATAGTTTACTTTCGTATAAATCTCTACTAAAAACGTTTTTGTATACACCCCCACACCCAAATATATATATATATATATATATACACACACAAACACCCCCCACACACACATATATATATACATATATATATATATATATATATGTAGTAAGCTATGAAAATATATTTTTGGCAATTATGCTACATAGAGGCTCCCGCGTTTCATCCCCGGGGGGAATCTTCAGGCTAAAATGCATGCAGTTATTTTTGCCGGGTTTTTTTTATATACACGGCTAGCTAGTTAACCAATCAATACATAAAAAATTATATCTCCTTATAAAACTTTATGTGGATACATGAAATAGTTATATATATATATATATATATATATATATATATATATATAATTTATTAATTTTATGTAATCAGCACAACTAATAGACAAACGAAGTATAAACATCACCCGATGAATTAAGCCGAATTGCCGACAAAAAAAAAAACAGCGCTTAAAAGAAATCTGAAAGCTGAAATAGTAAACAAACAAACAAAACCGCTAAGAAAGAGTTTCACGCATGCGTATTTCACGCCCTTTTTTCCCGCAACATGGCTGCTCGTCTCCGGTGCGGTTTTCGTGAGTTCCGCGTGTTTTCGCGTGCGCGCAGGATTTAATACGATTGATTAGCGCCTATCAACATTCATGTATGCGCCCACAGGTAGATCTCGGTCTATATACAGGGGAAAGAAGCGCAAAAAAGGGACCGAAAGGGAAGAGGCTCGCCACAGGAAGAGGGATTCATTTTTCACGCAGACATAACAGCAAAAAAAACAACACTAAAACTCCATACAAATTTTTATTTTGTTTATTTATTTTTTATCAATTGTATTTTTAGGTTTTATTTCTTGGAAACAAGGAAAAAATAGACAATAGCCCATCCGTTAGCGATTGTATTTAAACAAGAAAAATCGTTTTGCAATTTTAAATCGTTCTTTTTTTTTGTCTGTTCAATTCAGTTTTTCCACGTAATATTTTTTTCTTTTCTCTTCCGTTAAGTAAACTTAATTTCTTTTCTAAAATAGTTTTATCTTTTTACTTCCTTATATTTATTGTGAATTATTTCATTATCTGTCGTTCCTTTAATTTCCAACTTTTTTTTTTTGCATTGCTTCTTTTTTCTCATTTTCGTTTTTTTTCATTCAGTTTAATTAATTACATTTTTCCGTTTCTTTTTTGCTTGCTTTGATCCCCACCCCCCAGTTTTATTTGTTTTTATTGCTTTCTATCATTCCTCATTTCATTCTTGTTTCCTTGATTGCACGCCTTTTCTTTCTTTCTTTCTTTATTTACTTTTTCTCGCTTTTTATTTATGTAATTACATTTCTAAAACTCCATCTTCCACCGTTGTCATCCTCCCCTCATTTGCAATATATATATATATATATATATATATATATATATATATATATATATATGTCCTTATTTTGTTATAGCATTTTCGTAAAGTTTACTTGTTTAAACAAAGCTTAATATACCTATATACGTATCACTCACTCACACACACACACACACATATATACATATATATATATATATATATATATATATATATATATATATATATATATATAACAACTCAGCACGAAATTATATATCTCTTAGTGGTATCATCGTAAGTAAAATGGCGTGTCATAAAAATTGAATAAATTCAATTAAGAACGAAAATTAGAACTAAAATCATAAATAGTTTGAAACGAATTTGATTGCATATTTTAAACATAGTCTCACTTGCGTGAGTATGTCCAATAGTAAATTCTTATTGGTGTAGATATGCTCATATACACATATATGTATATTTATATTTAAAAAAATATATCGATATTTACATATATTTGATAACATAAAATATTTATTACAATATCATCAAATTATATAGAAATATATTTGGTACAGATTATCAGATCAATTACATAAGTATATACATATATATACATACATATACAGTTATATATATATATATATATATATATATATATATAGAATTATAAAAAGAAAAAACTATACACACATTAAGGTTGTACACATTATAACTTATTTCGACCCCTTAATTAGGTCTCCTCAGATGTATAAACAACCACGTCAAAAAACCCTGTTTTGCTCTGTTTAAATTACATTGAGCTCTGTTATTCAGATTCTCAACACAAAATTGAAATCTACACACTATATATATATATATTTACTTGCATACACATGCTTATTATATAAAGGTATATGCATATGTACTTAAATATATAGATGTATTTTATGAAACTGGCATTTATTAGTTAAACTATCTAATAAAATAGTAAATGTATTATTTCAAAGATATGAAACAGTTATTTATATATATAAATATATATATATAAATGTATTGATTTATGTATTTTACCAAAATATAAAAAACAACTCTACATATGTATAGCTTATAAGTATACTATCATGACGAGTGATATACATAGAAACGTTTGTTGTACTCCATCGAAGCAATCTGTAAAGCTAACTAAAAATTATAATAATAATAGTTTATATATACACATATATATCTAGATAAGCAAATAAATGTTTGGTAAACTATATGAAAGCAGAACACGCACATTCACCCGCAATTGCACATACATATTTAGCAAGATTAAAACATGTATGTGCGATATACTTACGAATATTACATAGGGCTAATTAATACATCACAAGTATTATATATATGCAATCAAGCCTCGCTTTTTCTCACAGGTGTATGTATACAACTAAATATTATCAGAATATATACAGATCGTATAGAAGACCAGGTGGATAATTTACGCACACAAATACCCAAAATAGAAATTCAAACGTTATATCATACATTGATGTTAGTCTTTTATGTATGTACTATATAAATATTAAGTAAAAATAGAACTTTACATATTATTACTTAACTTTTTGAACACCTTGAAACAGTATTATATTCCTATGTGTTAAAATATAGCATATAACTACGCATTTATCTCATGTTGTTTTAGTTTGAATTTCACGTCATTTAAACACAGTCTGCATTCCTGAGAGATAGGATACTTATTATCATTGTATATACATATACATATATTTACAAAGGTATAAATACTAATATATATATATATATATATATATATATATATATATATCATATATAATTAGTATGTTTACTTACATCCATGTGCCTTAAACGGCAGTGGATTTTGAATGACACATGCAATTATAAAATATAAGATAAAATTATAATAAAAAGTATATGTAGTTTAGAGAGAATTACCTTTGTATATTTACATACAGCTAAATATATATATATATATATATATATATATATATATATATATATATATATACTCACACACATATTCACACACACTCATATATATATATATATATAATTATATATATATATATATATATATATATATATATATATATTCAGAATAGAAATCCCTACACACGGTAAATCACGTGTCAATTTTGGATTACCAGCTATATAAAGAGCCCTAACTTATGAGTAATTTTTAAGAACCGTTTTACTCAGAACAGTTTATATATATATATATATATATATATATATACATGCACATATGTATAAGTAGAGGATGAGGTTTGAATACTTATACAGAAAAAGTACGCCTTTCTTACAAACTGTAAATCTTAATCGCACCGGCCCATATTTTATTGTATTTTCCCGGTGGACGCCAATATTCAACAGCCTCACAGCAGTGCCGACAAACTAAACCAATCAAAAAAAAAAGTACGCTGAATTTCAAGGTTTAGTGAATCGACCCTCGGGCATAGTTGCTTATATATATATATATATATATATATATATATATATATAAATTAGTAAGAAAGGAATCTCAAGCTTTATCCACGTCATCCGTCACAAAGTCTTGTGAAAAAATACCCCCCAAAAACAACAAAAATTACGCACTACAAGGAGTTCATACCATACTTTCCAATAAGGACTTAGCGGTGTGACCAGTAAAACAGATAGCAACCATGAAGACAGCAAGAAGGAACGAGGACCCACAGAGGGCCAGCGGCCGGAGGAAGACTAAATCCGTGAGTTGATTTCTTTTATCTATAGTTTTCAGAGTTTGAGAAAATAGGGGGGGGGGGGCGTAACGGGAGGTTGAGAATCGATGTGTATGCGATAAATTATAATAAATACTGCAAGCCATTTCTAGTGCTACTACTACTATTTCAAATAATAATGATTAGTTAAATCGTCACTCAGATTCCAGGGAAGACCACAGTCCGTTATCAACAAGAAATCGCTGGTAGAATCTGTTGAGAGAACTAAGTAATAATAATAAAACAAGAAAAAGAGTGACTGGTGAGGACAGCATACTCTTGACAACGAATGGAAGGGGACGGAGACCACTGGGATATTTCGGAGGCTTCTTGTCACTGAGATTCTATGGAAAACTATCGGCCGTTATCAGCGAGTAATTACTCGTGAGAACACTAAGTTTGTTACAATAATAATGGAAAAGTATACATACTACGGTGAATCCGAGGAGACTTGTCACTCAGTTTCAAGGGGTATCAAAGTGTTTTCGTTTGCCTGAAATCACTAGTGACGACTGGTTTTAGAACTATCAGTAACAACAATAATAATAAAATGATACATAATTACGGGAATCTCTTCTTTGTATATATATATATATATATATATATATATATATATATATTAGGCAACAATTCTTCTTTTATACATATCTGGTTGAACAGGAGTGCCAACTTCTGTGGATCTCTTTTGTGATCCAATCTTTCTATTCGTCGAACAATAGATCTTGTACTATTAACCATGGAGTGTAGGAAATCTCCATATTTGACGCAAACGTTTTCGGCCATCATTGGTCGTCTTCAGGCGGATGATTGATCAATGCAAAATGAAATTGGTGAATTTATTTAAGAAGACGTTTCCATGTAATTACAAACATTAAACACACACATATATAAATATATATATATATATATATATATATATATATATATATATATAATGTGTGCGAGAGAGGAGAGATGTCGTAAAAAGATTTTCAATATACTTTCTACACATTTAATAAACCACCTTTTTTCAAGATAACAGCTCGATGATA
>OY744544.1:29879403-29881776 GCA_963556195.1 Sepiola atlantica
AATGCTTGTTTTTCTGGTTTGTTATCGATAACCTTAATCTGACAAATAACTATTTTATTCTGACTAGTTATTATATTATTGTACGAAACGTGCTACCATATTCAATAAGATAATGAATTGGAATTCAATTTAATTTCTTCCAGTAATAATTTTATTCGTCTATGAATACTTTTCAGATAGACGCCATCTTTTTTATCTGCAGCAAATTTCAGTTACGATTAACGATATTTTGCCATCAACGGTGAATGTAACCGCTAATAGTAAATATTAATTATACATTCTTTCACATATAACAATTAAATAATATATTTTGTATGGAAAAAGATGTGACACCAATCAAATCTTTCTGTATGTTATTTCGTAATCTGTGCGCGGTGAAATGTAGCTTCTCCTCCATATTAAAACGTATTCCAACCTTTCTAAAATTGCCACTCGTAGAAACAGATAAGCGCCCCAACGCTGTCAACGAAAAAGATAAAATAGATTATACATTTTTATTCATTACCCGTCAACAGTGTGTAAATACCTGTTTGATTTCTAACAACATCAAATAAATCATTTGTAAATGTCGGTTTGGAATGTGGCGAATATTTAGCTTATAACTTGTGTGTTAGTTTCGTTTTTTGTTCCTTTACTTTTTCCTGTTTTTAAAATACGTCTACAAGACAAATCTATTGCGTTTACGCCTTTAACATTTGACCTTGTACATTTGTGTTTGCTGTAATTATCAATTATAAAAAAAACTAACACTGAATATGTAAATGATCGTATTAATTCATAACTAAGCGGAACACAACTCGCACCAACGTATTTACATAGAGCCGATCATTTGATTTGGGAGAATGTATTGGAAATAATTATGTCGATACACAAGCATTGGGAGGAGGGTCATAATTAAAATATTTGTACATAAAACATGTTATAGGTGTTATTTTTAAACAGATTGGGAGTTAATTAGCAGAATAAGAGAATATTTATGAAAAACGGTCTCTGGATTTAAATATTAATTAGAATATATTATAGGTGTTATTTTTAAACAGATATGGGGTTAATTAGCAGAATAAGAGAATATTTATGAAAAACGGCTCTGGATTTAAATATCAATTAGAATATATTATAGGTGTTATTTTAAAACAGATATGGGGTTAATTAGCAGAATAAGAGAATATTTATGAAAAACGGGCTCTGGATTTAAATATTAATTAGCATATATTATAGGTGTTATCTTTAAACAGATATGGGGTTAATTAGCAGAATAAGAGAATATTTATGAAAAACGGGCTCTGGATTTAAATATTAATTAGCATATATTATAGGTGTTATCTTTAAACAGATATGGGGTTAATTAGCAGAATAAGAGAATATTTATGAAAAACGGGCTCTGGATTTAAATATTAATTAGCATATATTATAGGTGTTATCTTTAAACAGATATGGGGTTAATTAGCAGAATAAGAGAATATTTATGGAAAACGGTCTCAGGATTTAAATATTAATTAGCATATATTACAGGTGTTATTTTTAAACAGATATGGGGTTAATTAGCAGAATAAGAGAATATTTATGAATATTTAAATATTAATATGAAGATCTCCTATAGATCTCAGCCATACAAATTAACTAATGCATGTACTGATACGTGTGCTCATTTTTTTGTTTGTTCCGTATCCCAATCCATCTTTTTATATTAAATTTAGCAGTGATGGTTACGTAGATCTACTAACGGGGTATTTCTCGCGTGGTAAATTTGACATCGCTGACATGTAGTAGTGTGTGTGTGTTATTTGGTTAATAACATTTCACTGATTTCAATGCTTATTTAATGAATTAAACTTTTTTTTACAATAGAGAACAACTGTATTTTATTTATCAAAAACAGCCACTGGTTTATTATTATTCTTTTAAGATTGGAACTACTAGCGATGACAGCAAAAACAGTTAAAGTCATGAATTTCTTGCGTGGTAACTTCAACAGCACTAACATTGCTGTGTGTGTATGCATTACTTTCCTTTATAACATTCCTTGGCTCACACATTACTTTTTAAATTATTTATATTTTTATTTAAAAAATTTGGTTTAGTTAATTATAAAATAATAATTTAAAAATATTATTTAAAAAATACAAACTTCCTGTCAACGAGTAGGATGAGAAAAGTTTGTATATATATATATAAGTAGACTTAGCATATATATATATATATATATATATATATATTTGAGTGCGGGTGTGTATATATGTATACATGTATGTACATATGTTCTATATATGAGTGTATATATACATATATGCACACCCATGTACATCATGTTGTCATACTATGCTGGGCTGTGACATATATGCTAGCATGTCCTTACATATATACGTATGCATG
>OY744544.1:29896976-29911976 GCA_963556195.1 Sepiola atlantica
AGGCATGAAGGGAAGACTCTTTCACCATTCTTAGTCATGCTCACTCATAACATTTACAAATTTTGGAGACTATCAACGTTCTTCTCAAACGTCCCTACCTTTGTAAACAAAGGGAGTATCTATTGGGACTAGATGTGATCAGTCTCTAAAATTCATCCCCTATTGTACATATACCATAACGCTATTTTATATTCTGTGCCCTCTCTTTTCACTCCTCTTTTTTTAATCCCTCGTTTTTTTTTTCTACAACCACTCGATACAGACTTGAGGAGAGGGCGAAACCGGTCGGCTGTCGTTTTTTTTCTTGATTAACTTTTTATCATGAACGATTAAATTCGTCTTCCCTCCATGCTTGCGATATATATATATATATATATATATATATATATATATATATATCAAGTCCAAATATACTAATACACGAACATAAACCAGTATTTTTAAAAGTGCTCAATAAAAAGTAGAGCAAATATTAAATAGCATAAACACTACTACAGTCTATGCCATTCAACCAACGTTTAAATGGTTCAATATTGAAACGCTGGTTGATTGGCGTAAACTGTAATTGTGTTTCTGTAATTTTCTGTATATATATATATATATATATATATATATATATATTGACACTATCATTTTATTTGATTTTCAATCGATTCCTTCGGTTTACTTAACACATAATAACTCAGTCACACAGCATCTATAATTTCACTTAATTTAGATCCCTTAACAAGTGACGACGTCGGAAGTTTTAGCTTCGTTGATGAACTGTATAGTGCTACGTTTGTCAAGGAATTAGATACTTCCAACATATATATATATATATATATATATATATATATATCGTCGCAGTATGTTAAAACATCAATAAAGTGCTCGATCGTAAGAACGTGAAAGCTAAAATACAAATTATTTATTAAAAAAAATCTATACGGTACATATTCCAGATAGGTGGTTTTATTGCCATGGATAGATCGTTCCTTTCCAGAAAATACCATTACAATCCATCTCAAATCTTCGGTGACTCACGAAATGAAGACAGTTCGAAAAATAGAGTGCAACGATCATTAGTTTCATCGTCCGGTATATTCGCTAAATTGTCCTTTTCGTTAAAGTACCGAGTTAATAGACGCCGTCTATAAGCGAATTCATCGGATGATGAAACTGGTGATCGTTTTAATATATTTTTCGGAATTTTTCGGTGTTTATTTTGTGAGTCGCCAAAGATTATAGATTGATTGTAATGTCTTTTTTTAAACAGTAAAGGTGTATCCATGTCAATAAAACCATGTTACGTATTTGAAATATGTAAAGTATTGTTTTTAAATTTGTATATCTATATGAGGAGTAGAAAATAGACCTCGTGACTCTCGCTTCCCTTATTTTGTCATTTAGTCCTCCCATTCCATGAGCAACGTTTCTGACAAAAGAAGAATAATTGACGTGTTCTGGGTCAGAATATATCGATCTAACACTTATCGTTTTTAACCTTGAAGAAGTATTGTTCAGCTCCTTACATCAAGTGGCCTCAAGCCTTGTCTAGAGTGATTTCTGTAAAAACTATATAATGTATATATAATTATTATTTCACGGAAACAAATCTGATATTATTAAGAGGTATCATATATTATGTACATATTTTAAGTATTTGCTTCAAAAGTGCGCCATATTGGAGTATGGTAAGGTAGTAAGTTATACAACTGTATTTATGACAACGTGTTTCGGCTTTTTAAATTTGGAGGTTGGGAGGGAGGGATCATATTTATCCTCCTAAAGGACATTTTTCTATCCTCCGAGGGTGAGCAACCAGTTTTCCTGGGGTCACTAGTGCTTGTTTTATGTAAATAGCCATTAATATTACACTGTTAGTTGACTTTGAGCAAAAACTATTTAAGGAAATTTAAAATATTTGCAAGACATTGCTATTGGGGGAATTTAAATACTCTGGTGAATAAACGAGCATTTTCTCAGAAATATCTGACTACGTCTGTTTTATGCATTCATAGTCATAACTTCATACAAAATTTCATGGAAAACTAACAAAGTTATTTAGAGAAAGTCATAAGATTTACAGATAGTCACAAAAATGAACATCAAGTCCTTTCTGATTAAAATTTAAAATATATACATCATGTGGAAACTATGTGTTCGCAAAATTCCTGTCTAGGAAAAAATAACAGTAGTTTAAGAGAATTATTCATCAAACTTGGGTTGTTTAATCTTCATAACTTGTTCTGGTGATTTCATTCTATGAGCCTGTCTTTGGCTTTGATTACAGCCTTGAGGAGGCCTTTGAACTGATTATGACTTAGGCCCTTTTTGAAACTCGGACTGCAATTGTTTGCATCCTGGTCTATAACGGCACTTTTAGTGGAAGAAAATGTATCATATTTTAATCAAAAGTATATATTTATTTGCATTTTTTTTACGATAATGATAACCTAATGTACTCAATGATTGTTAACCCAAATTATTACTTTTACGCAGTGTGGAATCAGTCATTTCTTCCACCATATACAAAAATGATATTTTACAGACAATAAATAGGCCCATTATTGGTCTGTAATATCAACTTTTAGATACAAATCATCCACCTATGTAAACTTTGGGTCAATGAACAACCATTGTGGTCTTTTATCTGACCATGTGGCATCTTGTAGATTGAGGGGGAGAGAATTGCTTCTGGATATTTAGACACACAGTATACGAACGTGGGAGTTATCGGAATGGCTGCAATGTCTGAGTAGTTCAGAACACAAACTTGAATGAATTATAGCACCTGCCGGAAATCGACCTTCACGAAAGGAGACTGATCTACAACAATTGTCTTGGAGAGAAACAGTCTTCAAAAGAGAAAAGAATGCACACACATCAATGATTGTACCTATATAGATACATATAATATAACAACGCCACTAGACACGTATATACACACGCATTGGCACACATAGATATATACACACAGATACACATACATTTGATATCAAAAGATAGCAAGGGTGAAATGAAAACAATTGATAGACACACACGTACACGTCTATCCATACGCATAGACCTATGTCATGACACAGACGCTTATACATGCATAACCATACATATATATATATATATATATATATATATATATATATATGCAATCATGTGAAAAGTGTGACCCATTGGGTCACTAATTAAACTCTGTTGAGATGGTTCAACTCAGTTAAATCACTTAAGTATGCAAAAACAACGTAAATCATACATATAGAGAAAATATATATGCAAAATATAGGAAATAAAAAAAGTTATTTTAAAAAAAGTAATCGATATTAAATGAAATCATTTTGGATATTGTTAACTGTGTTACTACGTGTCAAATTGCAGTGTAATTTTGAAACTACAAATCGAATAATCGCAAAGGATTACGTTCTTTTGACACTAGAAAATGTACATACTTTATTTTGGTTTACCTTTTCTGCAATAAACATGAATATTGAAACATTTTTTATTCAATTGAATAAAAGCTTTTAGACTTTAATGTCTGTCGAATTCACGATTTTATTGTAAAGCAATTGTCAATACCTTTTTTATTTGTATATTAGTATAAAGTATTTGTTTATTAAAAAAACAAATCAATAAATAATAATTTACAAATTTATTAACAATAACAAGCTTAAGAGTTTTCGATTTCTGGACTTCATCTAAAAGAATATTTATGTGCGCATGTTGTATTTCCAACAACAAAATAAGCTATAAACTAAGTTCCTTTAAATTATTTACCATGAAAATACAAGAAATTATGAGAAATGTTTTAGTAATTTATATTTTTTATAATTAAATCGCTTTAATTAATTACTGTTAATATCGACGAAACTATTGCATATATATATATATAATCGGAAATGAAAAAGGAAAAAAACAAAATGTTTTTTAATATATATATTCATCAACGTTTCGTCTTTATTTGTAAGACTTCCTCAGGATGATAATTTTAAGAAAAATGTCATGCAAGTGCATAGAAATATAGGGTTGATATGATGGATTTATGAGAAGAAGTAGTAGCCACTACTGAGAGCGCAGGACCAAGGAGGCCGGACCTTGCTCCTGTGCTCCCAGTAGTGGCTACTACTTCTTCTCATCGACCCATCATGTCAACCCAATATTTTTATGTACTTGCATGACATGTTTCTTGAAATTATCATCCTGAGGAAGTCTTACAAATAAAGAGGAAACGTTGATGAATACATAAAAAAAAACATATTTTGGGTTTTCCTTGTTCATTTCCCATTACGTTTGATTACTCTCATTCTTCCTTTCTCATATATATATATATATATATATATATATGGAAAATCGTACAATAGAATTACAAATTATTAACAGTAACTTTCTTCTGCAGATTTGTTTAAATGAATATTTAAATAAAACATACAAGTATGTGTGTTTCTCTTTGCCCTCTAGTATGTATACAGTATTCTATCATTGATTCGAATAACACACCCTTTTTGATGATTATATAAGTGTGATAAATGAAATAAACGTTCGTCTTTATTCATTTAGATATATCGATTTATATAAAGTTCTGTGTGTGTATGTTTATTTATGTCTGTGTATGATTGCCTCCTATTATTAATCGACTATTATTAATTGTTGAACAAAGCTGCTAGGCGTAAGGGTTAATAATAGATCAATTTCGATTGATGCAAATAGTGTAAACATAGGTTGGAGCACCTCAGTAAATTGATAATGTTTCTACTTTTTTGTGAAACTTTACATTTAAGACATCTCGAATCGAAACTTTAATGAATTTTTATCAAAATTGGAAGAAAAATTCAAGTCATTAGGATTAGTATCATTATATATTGATTTTAATATTCGCAAAAAAAAACATAAAAGTGGTGAAAAACTGTTCTATATAAAGAAATTAAGGTACTACTCCAGATGAAGCGCATAATTTCCGTGACTGCTCGGCGGCAACGATCGGGCAGGTCGCGGAAGCGCCCGAGAGCTGCCGAGACGAAAACGAGGCTCAAACAAAACTGAAAGTCGTAAAATGGAACAGTGGCAGACGACAATATAAGACGAAGAATACAAAAGAAGAAAATATATATACTTGAAAAAAAAAACTGAAAAAAAACCCCAACAAAATGAACTAACCATAGCTGAAGAACTATAAATACATTTTTTTTTAAAACAAGACCCCCAAAAAATTAAAATGGATCAAATGATCCATTTTAATTTTTTGGGGGTCTTTTTTTTTTTACATAAATCAAAGAAGTAAATGCTATTTCTTTTACGATATTTAGGCAACTTTTTTTTGTCTTTTTATTTTTCCATAAAACAAAGAAGTATGTTATTTTTCTTAAGATATTTAGGCAAGTTTTTTTTGTATATTCTTTTTTTTGGGGGGGGGGGGGGAGGATTTCATATATTTTCTCGTCGAGGGTCAGGGTTTACGGATACGTTTGCGGCCGGTTCGAAAGGTCTTCCTACCGCTTATTTTGTTGTGCTGAGCGCATATGAATTGGCAGCAACCTGACCGATCAGCTCTGCTTCTGCCCCATTTGCGTCTCGACACCTCTCGGAAATTAGGCGCTTCATCTGGAGTAGTACCGGAATTAATGTTATCTGTTGTCGGATGGACATACTTTCAGTTTTTAACATTACATATATCTTTGTTGTAGACCGAAACAATTGTATACAAATAAAACACGACTTTTGGTGAATTTGTGAGAATTTGTTTCCTACATTTGATGTGATTTCTTTAATATTAAAATAGTTTTATTGCAGCTCTAGTACGACACTATCAATCTATTATAAAACATGTTTTAAAAAATTATATTTACATTGTTTTTTTGGTTTTTTTAATTTATACTCGACAGTATAGAAATGACGTAACCATACAGCCGGTTGGACGATTGGAACCATGTATCAAAATATTATTAACCTCTACTTTTAACCACCTGGGCGTTGTCACGATTACGCTTGGAAATGCAAAAGAAATACGCCTTGTATGTTTTAAATGTACACAAAAGAAATGCGATTTTAACAGTGTTCCGGTCTCTTTTAGAGGATACCGGATCGCTGTTAATGACGAACACGTCGCAACGGTGCTATCCCCAGATCTACATACCCAAGGTTGAGAAAAAAGTAACAAACTATATAGAACAAAAATAATCAGAATCATGCAACTAGATATTTTGTTTTATTTACGAAACTTTGTCAAGAACAGAATGTATTGAATCGTTAAAGCAAACATACATACATTCGAAGGTATTTGTGAGCTAAAGGAATATCAACCTTTCGGGTAGGTAAAGTAAGAGATAATGTTGGAAGAAAGTAGGTTTGGTGTTATGGTGACCATCGGATGTGTGCTTAAAGCTGATTGGTTGGTGTAAGAATTTTGATGGTGAAGGGAAATGAGGTTCGTATGAGCGAGCGTGGGAAAAGCAAGTAATGGAAAAATCTGATGATAAATCGTACGGAATTTTTTGAAATGCGGTATGGTAGAAGGGTGCTCCTGACAAGTAGTGGGGTAGTTTTGATTGTGAGGGAATTTTTTAAATGGTTATATAGGATGTAGTGAGAGGATTTTTTTTTTACGAATGTAAAGAGTTAAATGAGTATATGTATACTTAGGCACATACACAGGTACACACATGTATACATACGTATACTTGGATACATACATATACATCCTCGTTCAAATTACACATAGTAGAATACATTGTCTGACCAATGGTAAAAGTAAAATATCTTTTCTGTCCAGAAAAAGACGACACATCTTTCTAGTTAAAGCATATCATTTTATTTTTGTCTCAATCAAGAGTGCCCCTTTTAAGGGAGCATAATTGTACATACGTCACACTTTGTGCAACAGCCGAAAAAATAAAAGCAAATTTAAGTGAATCACCATGGACTACCGTTTATGACCGGCTCGATGATCTTGTTGAAAAATATATATATATATATATATTGACTGTCGATGGATATATATATATATATATATATATATATATATATATATATTGACTGTCGATGGATATATATATATATATATATATATATTGACTGTCGATGGATATATATATATATATATATATATATATATATATTGACTGTCGATGGATATATATATATATATATTGACTGTCGATGGATATATATATATATATATATTGACTGTCGATGGATATATATATATATATATATTGACTGTCGATGGATATATATATATATATATATGGATATATATATATATATATATATATATATATACATCTATATATATAGAGAGAGAAAGAGATATAAAGAAAAATATATACTTTACACATACATGCCCGCACACATATGTGTACATGTATATATATATATATATATATATATATATAATGTGTGTGTGGGTATGTATGTGTGTTTTTCATGCTCAATGTGTTCATCAGACCATGTCTTCCCTATGGTCTGGTGATCACGAGGGAACATTTATTTCAAGTCTACATGATTTAAATTTGGACATGTGCACAGAGACGGGGATAACGAGGAGAAAGAGATATAGCGAGAAGGAGACAAAGAGAATGTGTGTGTTGGTGGTAGACAGGTTATATGAGAGGTCAAATCTATATTTGAAGTTTTATTGAAAGCATTTGATTATGAAACTCGAACTTTCTCTGTCTAGGGACGTTCCGAATAACTTATAAGCGAGTACTTTTCGTCAGTAATTCCCCACAGAACTTCCACAAGGTCTGGTATAACAAGGCTCTTGTGACAATAGCATATACGTAACCTTCTTAGTGTTTTCGTCTTCGTTCCTTCTGTTGCAAGATTCCCGTCGATAGTTTCTTGTTTTTTTATCAAACGCGTTGAATATTTATAATTACATGCTAATGAGGAGGTTACACCGGCCGAAACGTAAACATTACATCCAAGATGAGGACAATAGTCTTAATAATCTAAATAATACTTATTAAGATAGGTTAGAATTATTTTAAACATAATTACCTTCGAATATTCGGTGAGAAATCTAATAAATTATTACAATAGTTACTTAAACCTTTCGGATTCTTTAGATAAGAATTAATGATTTGGATTGTTTAGATCACATCTTACTTGTGGGAGTAAGATAAAAACTGGCCTTGTGCCTTACTCCTGGAGAGGAGTAAATCAATACTCTTCCCTTGACAACTTGTCGGTCGATGTAACCTATGATATCTTTCAGATTATTACAATAGATACTTAAACTTTTCGGATTCTTTAGATAAGAATTAATGATTTGGATTATTTAGACTACTCTTCCCTTAACAACTTGTCGGTCGATGTAGACTATGATATCTGTCAGGTGCGACTTGTTGTGATCCAATGGATACAAATACTTAATAATAATAATGATAATAATCTCTAAGTGACACTCTTCTGGATGTTAAATAAGTACGGGCGACACTAAGAATACTCTTGCGAATAACTTAAGACAACTACCCGTGTATTAAATAAACGTTTCGTTTGAAATTTGACTTTTGCATGAAGATCTTCGAGATCCCCAAGACGCATCTGATGAAGGTTTGAGGTTACATTGGTTGAAATGGTGTAAGCACAACATCAAAAATTAAATCAGTAGTTCGACTACCCCAAAGAATACAAAAGATACTGAAATGTTTCATATTTTAATAAATTACAGTTGCAATATATAACATCATATTTTAAATCAATATTGAAATATTAGTTTATATACGCACATTGAGTGGTGTTGGTATTATACTTGAAATGTAAATCTCCTTCTATACGTTTCTTCTACCGGTTTGTAGCTCGTATAATAAATATGTAGTATTTCGTAGTAAATGTGCACTACTAAGTATTTGCGTCAGTAAGTACGCTTTTTAATTGTCAAAAAAACATTCTATCATAAATTATTCGCTCGTATAATGTGTCTGTCAAAATATATCAGCTATAATATAAACCAAATTAAAATTCGAAAAAATAAATCTTAATCAGTATCATTTAGACTATTCAGACTACTGTGCTCATTTTGGATGTTACTTTAACCACGTTTCGGCCGATGTAACCTCCGACCTCCTTCGTGTCGAACACTGGAATCAGTACAGAATTCCGAACATAATACATTATTTAATACACTGGGATAGATTACTCTCATTGTGTCGACCATATATTCTTAGTATCGTCAGCAGTGAGGATTGAACCTTTAACCTAAGTTTACGTAGTATAGGGTGGGCAAAAATAAGGGTCCTATTTTTAAAAATTCATAACTTTTTTATTTATTGATTTTTTTTATTTTTTTTATTTTTTTTAGAATAAGTAAAGGACCCCTTCCGAAGCAAGCATGAGCCGTATTAGCCCTAAGGAACGTACCCTCATTTAGAAAACATTATTTTTGCTTAAAAAACTCAAAACAGTGTAAAAAACAATACTTTAGTTTTTGTAAGTTTTAAGAAGTATTTTTCGGCTAAAATTTGTTTTGTTTATTTAAAAAAATCTCGGAAGGGTCAGTCTACACACACATAAAGTTTGGTGAGTTTAACTTTTATTTTGTGGAAGTTATTCAAATTTAAAGATAGGACCCTTATTTTGGCCCACCCTGTACTTATACTCGTTTCGCCACGGCTATAATTATCACGGATCTCTGATTCATGATAACCGCAGTTGTAACGATCGATCTGCTTCTCACATTTGCTTTCATTCCAACCCAGACGAGAGTTTGATTTCTATCCCTGTCCCTATGTAAATAACAACGGATGAGAATTACTTTTTTCCAAAACCAAAACGTAACCCAAAGCGAAACGAACTAAAAAGGGGAAGACGATGAGCAGAATAAAATATAAGTTGTTTTTTTTCATGCTACCATTCTCTATATTAATACGATAGCGTGTGTGTTCGTGTGTCACGCTTACATCAATAGCTCTGCGCATGCGTGCCGGACCTACATTTGGAAAATCATTCAAGTCACCTAATGTTCGTAATATTTTAAGTATTTCCCTTTAGCGAAATTGTTAGCGACGTAGGATTTTGACGTCGGTTTTTGACGTCGGTTTTTTACGTCGGCTTGACTGGTTTATAGTTCGATCCAACCAACATCTAAGATTATTTTGTTTACATCGAAGGGGGGAGGGAGGTAGGGAGGGGATGACCGGGAAGACACATATTAATACGATAGCGTATGTGTTATTTTGTGTGTCACGCTTACATCAAAAGCAATGACCTTCCGAATCTTTGTATGCTACTCATGAATTGGAGCCAAATTTAATTTAATCTAAAGCATTTACAGAGTAAGGTGTAGTCGTCGAAATATTACCTTAAGTAGAAATATTGTATATAAAGAAGTTGTGTACATTGGTTTATGTATTGTTTATTTTTTAAATAAATATACAAGTCAAATCTTATATTTTATCTAAACATGTATAAATTAGGAACAAGATAATTAGTATTAAAAAACATCATTTCGTGTAATTTACACGGGGCCCGCTAGTTCTCTATTATTTGAATTATTTTGAACAACTGGGTGTTATTCTAAAAACTTTTCGGTTGTGGTCACTTCCGACCATTTTTACTTCCGTCCTGCTGAACTCGGGAATCGCGACGGAATTTTGAACGGAACCCATTATTTTTTTCTACGTTGGGGGGGGGACTAGGTATCATTCCGTCTTACATGACTAGGTAGAAATGTTAAGTAATTCGTAGTTGTATTCTTAGTATCACTCGTATTGATGATTGGACCATCAACCTCCGGAAGACTATAACTTAGAAGTGATTATTAACTAGCACTTTTATCCGTTGCTCGAAGAGGATTAAATAAAGAGTTCCGTTCTTCATTCTGTACAGATTCTAGTGTTAAACAGAAAGAATCTAGAGTTCGACAAGACGCGCATGTAGAAGATCAGAGGTTACATCGACCGAAACGGAGTGAGAATAACATCCAAGATGAGAATAGTAGTCCGAAAAATATAAATAATACAAGATGTTAATCCTCATTTAAAAAAATTCCAACATACCTAACATTTCATTGTTCATTTCCGGTGACATCTCAGCTGTGCTTTTTTTAAATGTGTGTTGCTTTGTTTGCCTCATGTTGGCATCTTTCTTAGCTGATTATGGGACTTTGCAGCTAGCGGCGGTTGCGTTCTGCAGGGTCGATCCTGGTCATCCTGGCCATCATGGCCATCCTGGCCATCTTGGCATCAGCTGAGGACTGGTGGGTGATGCTTTAACTACTCGTGATCCTCTGTTCGAGATTTTCTTCTGAATTCAGTGTTGCGCGATTTCGACAGTAGCCGCACTGTCAATTACGTGATCTCGTTTAGTGTCGCCATAAACAAAGTTTTCTTTCGAACTAAATCCTTACTCAGAGGTTGCAACAAATAAAGGATTGTATTCGGATAAGTCAAAATAATTATTGCCTGATTGGATATTTATTAAAGGGCCTACCGAATCGCCTAACTAAGTTCACATCTCAATATCCGCTATTTTCTGATTCGCCCCGCGTATATAGTCATCATTTGTCTATCGGAATTGGCCACCTGCTGACTTTAATCAAATTCTATCACATGTTAATCTCAAGACATAAAAATCTATCGGCCAGGGACTTCCATAAAGGTTGACATAAATAATACGGATTACGGTAGGAGGCTTTCTCACCATCCGTCCTTTTTTCTGAGAGTAATTACTTTTCTAAGTTAGATTTCACAATTCTGTGCTGCACATTTTGAAGCCAAATATTTTTTTCCCGCGAAAAGCCGCTCGTCTGTAACATTTCAATATATGCATCACACTGCTGGCTTATAGTCAACTCATCGATCCATATGACTACAGTATATTCCGATAAACGGAACAATTTCTGAAGCGGTGCTGATTTGAGTATATCCATGAAGTTAAAACGTTTGTCAAAAATGTCTCGAATCAAAGCTGCAATGTTAGTACTTCGACCAAATCCCTTTAAGGTGTCAAGTTGTTGAAAAAAGGTCGGGAACAATTATCGTATTTAATCTTAAGAATTTTTGTTTTTTTTCCCGAATTTTATATTATTTATCTAACCTTTTTTAACATGGTGCACCAAGTTTTGCTCAACATGATGAGATCAGAATGTACACATTTTTAGTTCAAAGATTGACTACATACGCATGTGCTAAAACCTCTAATAATAATAATATACAGGCCCATCCCAAACACACACACACACACACATACACTACAAGTAAGCGAACACACTGAACTTCCATAAACAGTGTCTTTCCAAGAACAACCAAACTTGGGAACACGTTATTGCGGAATTGTCTCCCGAAAGACTACAACATGGTTGTTTTCAAGTTCAAAGTCAACAAATATGTGAAATTGTTCTGTGAATAAATCATCGTTATCAATTCTTTCATAGTACTTTGCCATTACCCATCTCAGAATCAGACTAACTGTTGTCCTCGATTGGGTGTCTGCTTTTTTAAGTTGTGAAACATTATTATATAAAAGTAAGTGTCGATAATTTGTGCAAATAGAGCGAACGAAATTGAGGGTATTTCCTCTGTGAATAAACCATCGTTATCAATTCTTTCATAGTACTTTTCCATTATCCATCTCAGAATCACACTAACCTTTATCCTCGATTGGGTGTCTGCTTTTTTAAGTTGTGAAACATTATTATATAAAAGTAACTGTCGATAATTTGTGCAAATACATCGAACGAAATTGACTGTATTTGCTTAGAAAAGATTTATTACTGTGAAACAAGGCTATATTTAAAAGCTTTGAAATGTTTAATAATTCGGCCATTTGTCTAATTTTTATAATATACCTATTGTTTACATTTAATTAACATCAAAGGAAAATTATTTGGGCTGCACCTTATTGCGTAAACAGCTGACTAGCGTTGTGTTGTAAGCATACACAGCTGCAGCCTCCTTGACACATTGTAAGGTTGGCATCTCAATGTGTACTGACGTCTGTTTTATTCGTTTCTGTTCTTCTTAAAAGCTGTCGTCATGGTCGTAGTAGTGACAAAGCAAATGTTGTTTCTCCATCTCTCTCTCTCTTTGGGACTGTAATAGGGTAACGATCAAAAGAAACAACAGGGCCAGCTTTCTCTATGGCGTCATATTATTCCGTTGCTTTAAACTTCTACAGAACTGCAAATTTGCATATTACGTAACTTTCATATCGTCCAATTCTCAGAAGGGAGGACGGAGACAGAGCTTCCAAAAAAGACGTCCGAATCTAATCAGCCGGTCAACCAAAGATAAATATTTGTTTCTATCTTCTTCGCTATGTGTCACTCTAGACTTCACGTCTGTAACGATATATACTGATACTTAGCTGTAATTCTATTCTTTAGATTCTAATCGACATTTCAAAACTTCTTTTTAAATATATATTAATTTATCTTATGTAGACACAATATATAACACAATGTTTATATACTTAGTTAAAAGTCGTGGGTACCCTACCATTAAACTGATAGGTATGGCAGGATAATGCTTTCATACCTTTCCTAAATAATATGAGTGTTCAGCTTCGATAAACACAGCATGCATCGGCCACACTACGGCATAGTGACCGTGAACAGTTTTTTAAAAATTGTGTTTCTAATCTAATGAACACCTCGTAAGTAATGTTTATCTACCTATAAGAATAATATATGATCTCTTGTAGAACAACATTTGAACAGAATAACCAATGAAGCACAAATAATATACAAATATGTGAAAATTAATCTTTGCTGTATTTTCTGGCGGAAACAATAAAACACTTTGAGACCAAATGCTCAGGGGATAGGTATACTTTTTTAATGGTTAAAGTCATAGATTAACAACCACTCGTATAAGAAATACAAAGTAAACGTATACAATAATATATATATATATATATATATATATATATATATATATATAGTATACTGGTTCGAATGCTTTCGGTAGGAATCCGAATAAGAGAGCTCGATGTTCAATTAAGCAGAGCAAGTATAAATTTGAAGATGAGATGAATTAGATGCACATTTCGGTTGTGTACATGATAGTATATTTCGACCATATTTTGGTCTCCTCAGATGTACCTTCAACCACGATTCAGACATTAACGCTTGCTTAGCTATGCAGAAGATATTTCAATTAGTGTCCTGCATCGTCAGCGCAACCATGGACTTTCCACCTTCGTCGATGACAACAGAAGCTGAGATGTCTGAATCGTAGTTGAAGGTACATCTGATGAGACCAAAATAAGGTTGAAATAGACTATTATGTACACAACCTTAATGTGCATCTAATTCCTCCCATCTTAATATATATATATATATATATATATATATATATATATATATATTATACTATACATTTTCTACCAGGCATCACCCTATTACAGGCCATATCCACACTACTTTTCAAGAGCAATAATTATAACTTTCCCCAAAATATTCCTTTAGTCATTAGAAGGGAAACACCCACATTTCACATTATTTTTGCTCCACCATTTCTCGGTCATAATATTAATCTTCCATATGGCCTATCCTTACTCTTATCTCTAAACCAGTTGTAATCAGCATACGAATATTATAACTCCCATAAGCATTCACTATACCTTAGTTAATAATTTTAAATCCCGAATACAAATCATTAAAAACCCTGCAAAGTTACTGCCCTTAGACCGGCCGCATGATATCTTTATTAAAATTCATTAGGGATAGAATAAAAGTCCTTTAATCCAGGATTTTAATTTGAATTTAATGTTGTTCCTTTAACCTTTTTATCTCTTCATAAGTATACTCCTTAAACCCATTTCCTCTCCCTAATTCCTTAAGAAGACACATCATTAAACCCCAAAAGAGTAACGGCCAAATATACGATATTCATAATATTGGCTCAGTGTATTTATATAGAAGTTTGTTTTATTTTTTTTATATCTCTTTAAAATCTTCTCCGGTTAAAATCCTAACTGTTACTTTTCACCCCTCCCCTTTTTTTCAAACCTTATTAAACCTTCCTTACACTAAATTTAAACAAACATACATGATACTCTAAGCAAATAACGCGTCCTAACGAGACT
>OY744544.1:29916976-29919476 GCA_963556195.1 Sepiola atlantica
GTATATATATATATTATTAGTATATATATATATATATTATTAGTATATATATATATATATTATTAGTATATATATATATATTATTAGTATATATATATATATATATTATTAGTATATATATATATATTATTAGTATATATATATATATATATTATTAGTATATATATATATATATTATTAGTATATATATATATATATTATTAGTATATATATATATATTATTAGTATATATATATATATATTATTAGTATATATATATATATTATTAGTATATATATATATATATTATTAGTATATATATATACATTAATATATATATATATATATACATTAATATATATATATATATATATATACATTAATATATATATATATATTACACCGCTTTTTTCTTTGTACTATTAAACTGTCTTGTACCTTGTTATACGTAAAACGAAACCGCATATATCTAAATGATAGCCTAGAACAAAAGATTCTGAAATGGGAACATAGATCATAAATCCTTATTTAACGCTTGCTTAGCTATGCAGAAGATATTTCAATTAGTGTCCTGCATCGTCAGCGCCACCTTGGACTTTCCACCTTCGTCGTATTGTAAAATGCCCGACTAAGCATGGATATTTTATGGAGAGAACAAGCCGATTTGAAAACCTTCTTCGACTGCGGAAAAGAAAACGAGCGAGAAACATGAGTTATAATCGCATGGTATCCAATTTTGAAGCGTTAACAGTTTTGTCCATCTGAATGAATGTACTGAGGAAAATGGTTTGAAATATTTTAACGAACCGAATGGTTATATATAGTCCAGTGTACTCGTTCCGTCATAAATGACAAATAAAGGGATCCATTTTTTTTTAAAGATTGAGTTGCACACTGGGAAAATATAACGGTAATATTTTTTATTTTATTTCACACAATTTTATATTTATACAGTGTGGGCCAAAATAAGGGTCCTATCTTTAAATTTGAATAACTTGAATTTGAATAACTTCCACAAAATAAAAGTTAAACTCACCAAACTTTATGTGTGTGTAGACTGACCCTTCCGAGATTTTTTGAAATAAACAAAACAAATTTTAGCCGAAAAACACATCTTAAAACTTACAAAAACTAAAGTATTGTTTTTTACACTGTTTTGAGTTTTTTAAGCAAAAATAATGTTTTCTAAATGAGGGTACGTTCCTTAGGGCTAATACGGCTCATGCTTGCTTCGGAAGGGGTCCTTTACTTATTCTAAAAAAAAAAATAAAAATCAATAAATAAAAAAGTTATGAATTTTTAAAAATAGGACCCTTATTTTTGCCCACCCTGTATAGTCCAGTGTACTCGTTCCGTCATAAATGACGAATAAAGGGTTTCATTTTTTTTAAAGATTGAGTTGCACACTGGGAAAATATCACGATAATATTTTTATTTTATTTCACACAATTTTATATTTATATCAAATTTATTAAAAGTAGCTTCACCCCAATGATCGTTTGTTCTCACTTAACAGCAGACACCCACAAACAATCTATAGTATTCATATAACATTTCTGATGTTATATACTAAATAAGCTTTCTTAGTGTTACGAATTATTTCTAGAACTGAAGATAGCAGATCTTGGACAAAAACGACTCAATATCATATTAGCTAGAGCTATATTATTTAATAAATGATAGAAAAGGGACATATCTTGAACAATTTAATGCGGTTAGACGCTATCATTGATCATTAGAAAAGTGTCCTGATGGTATCAATTGAAAATAAAAACCAGAAGACACACAGTAGTTATACACGTGAGTATACGTTTCGCGTGTTTATGATGGTGGTTAGAAACACTGTATATTATTCCGGTTCTGATTTTTGATTGGTGCCAAATACACTTATGATGATCGATTATACTTTAAAGTAACAGTAAAACGTTAAAGCCAAATAGATGTTTGTATGTACAATATAAGCATATAGTATTATATATATATATATATATATCTATATATATATATATATATATATATATATATATATATATATATATATAACGCCATCACGTTCTCATGTACATTTCAACTTTACAGATGCTTTTTCAAGTTATAAACTACTTGCCGTTATATATATATATATATATATATATATATATATATATATATATATATATATATATAATAATAGTAATGAAAATAATCCAGGTAAAACATCCACAGGGTAGTAATCCAAAGAATTTCATCCGGGTTTATAAAAAGTTCTCAATATCAAATAGAGCTTTTATATATGATTATTTTTTACTTACACAGACATGTACAATATCTGCGACAATGGCATGTCGATGTTATCGATCAACAGCTATTATGAACTGAGATATCATCAGGCAGTTAGAATCCGATCTTAACCTTAGATCATATTTGGAAAGAATTGAATGGAGAAAAAAAAGAAAAGAATTTTAAAATTTGCAAATTTGGGAAGTCACGTGGTTAGGACCGTTAAGAATCAAAATGTTAAAATCAAAATCAAAATCAAAAA
>OY744544.1:29931976-29941976 GCA_963556195.1 Sepiola atlantica
AACCATTAACCTTTTCCCTTTCTATCCGTATATAAATCTAACACACACTCCATCGCATTTGAAATACAAGGTTTATTTACCCGCCCCGATATTTTTTATATTAAATCACTCCCATTATTAATATTATTAATATTAAATAATAATTTATATACAGGATAAAAAACCATCTCCCCCCCCCCACCCGGATATATGATATACATCACCTCCACATATTTTCATACAGTCCAAATTATGAGCTACATCCTCTTAAGAATTCAATCAATCATGTATGAAATAAATAAATGCGCACAGTATAATATACTAACATGTTTTAGTATTTTAATATATTAAATATATAACTATATAAATTACTCGAAATATATTTATAAAGTAAGCTTAAACATTATTAAAAAGAAATATGATTATTAATTAAATTGAACGATACACACCAGCCCTCTGATATATCTATGCACGTAGTAAATCCCACCCCCAAAATACAAGCAATCCTATATTACCTCATGCAAAGAACAATTACTTCAGCATAGAAGTAGTAGACCGATCAAAAAAAAGCTTTCAGTTGATTTAATACTTTTAAAGCAAGCTGTTTTTTCTAGAAAGGATACACCCTTCCATTGAATAACAAGCTCAGCCATCACGCCTAAGGTAATAACACACGCAATTTTAAGTAATAACTATATAATAACCTCTTTATACTCAAACATGAGCACCCACCAAAGGCAAAATATCAAAATAATACATGAAGATTTAAATAATATTATAAGATATTTACTTTGCAATTTTATAACAGTTACACACACGTATAATACCCGACTTCATGTAATACAATCCATGTAAAACTACGCGCCAGTCCATCACCTAAATAAATAATATACATTCTTACCCTTTAATTCGAATACACAATAGAAACAGATAAACATGCACATTTTATAATCAGTAATATTAAAGTGTAGTTAAATAATACTAGGCTTTAATTAAATTTAAACGCCCAGATAATCAATACAGACCGCCCCATAAACATAGACATTTTCTCCAAAAGGATCGACTTAAAAAGAAAAACATTGGACGCCCATACGCGGTGGACGCCGCCGTCTGTTCGATCTGAACTTTGTGAGGTGCTTAAGTTTTGAAGTGGACTCTAAAGGCATTTTCTGAAGAGTAGACGTCCATCTCTTGAAACCGTAATGTATTGTTTATAAAAATATAATTTCTGGTTTAGCTCTTGCACTTTTACTACCGAGTACTTTATTGATTCCTTTTCAACACACACACACACACACACACACACCCACACACCCCCCCACACACACGCACACATGCACACCCACACACACACACACATATATATATATATTAATAAATGCGAAAGTACTTTTCATTCATCTCACTATTCCAATATGAAAACACGTTAAGTTCATTTAATTCAATTTTACGTTTAAATATTTCCGAATAGAGTATATACATACCCAACGAAACATTGGCAAAACACACTTATCACGATGCTTAATTTGAATAATTATTGTATAAACACTCTCTAATAAATTAATATTTTTCACAATTCATTTCTATTATACTTATATAAATTTAATAGTTTTCTTCATAGTAACATTATTATTAGTGGTGGTATTAGTATTGCTAAAACGATTTAATGAAAAACGTTTAACATTCAAAATGATTATTTTGAAATTCGGAAGATAACTTCTATTTTTTTTTTGTTGACGACGACAACGCGCATGCAGATGATGATGATTATTATTATAAAGATAACTATAACATTTGCTAGAAAAGAAAAATAATTAAAAAGCCCCCTTCTTCACAGACTTTTAAATTACATGTTAATCCTGTTTATTAAGTTTTGTTTTATATTTGTTTTTAATAATACAAGCTAAAACAACAAAATACCATTTTTAAATTGTTTGATTTGCCCAATTAACGATCCTAATTTAGCGATTCTCAAGAGTAACCAATAAAAAAGAAAAGATGTGCAAAAAATAGTCAACAAATAACTTTTACAAAATACAATAAAAGTTACTTTTCTTCCTACCTCTATATGTTGGTGTGCTTTATAGAATTTTAAATCGTTTATTTTTGAAAATTTCTATAAAAAAGTTTGGTCAAATAAATTACGTTCGGCTTAAAACAAAGATGACTGACAGTCGTTCGTCGACCGTCTACGAAGTCTGTTTTTTAAAAACTATTCTCATTTTAATTAGGTAGTAAATTTTAAAACGTTTGGGACAGTAATTTATTTGTTTGTGTTTTGACCCCTAAAGAGTAAACACTTCACGAACAAACTTTTGGGATGTCCGCGTACGAGATTTGAAAATGGAACGGTAATGTGACCGGATCTGGATACATTATAAAAATGCAATAGAAACGCTTGACCATACATTAAAATATACAAAAAATAGGCAACGAGGTAGATAAGTACTTTATTGCCTTTATTAACAGTTCTTTCTTGATTATGTTTTTTATCCATGTTATTCTATTTGTTATTCATGATAATCGCTACGTCTTTTCGTTTTTCTCTTTCAATATATGACAAGCTTTTAATGAAGAATTTATATTATTCTTATACAAAATAAATCAAGGGAGGCGCGAGAGCGCTCTATCCCTTAATAGACTACACGAATGGCCTATGCTGGAAATTTCATTTCTTTGATCAATCATAACTCAAAAACCAATAAACCAAATTAGTTAAAACTTTGCACAAAATGTTTATTTGATAGGTTCTATAAGTGTGTAAAATGTCAGCATCATTAGTCAAGGCAACCCAGAGATCCAGAAAGTTCAATCATGAAATCATGTTATCTGTGTGTACGTACGTACGTATGTGCCAACAGGTATATCATCAACTATTTGATGGATTCAGCTGATTTTTGGCAGAGATAGAGGTTCTAGGGTCTAGTTGATTGCATTTAAATTTCAGTTTACCATATACCTTAGTTTTCCAGAAAATTCCAAAAAACCTCATGAGAAGGCATTGTATTGAGGCATAGCTTTTGCAAAAGTAGTGACATTCCATGAAAAAATGCCAGTATACTGAAATCATATGTCCTTAATAGGGTTAAGATGAAAACTCATATACACTAAATGTATAAAAGCGAGGAAATTTCCAAAATTGTACACTTTTATTATCATTAAGGGTATGACTACATATCAACCAAACCATTTCCTTATCACATCAGTACAGTATAACTCTCTATGCATAGGTGGATGAAGTGTGTGAGGTGCGTTGAAGAAAAATTCCTACTAATAAAATACATAGCTCTGTTGTGCTCGCATACCCTTAATGACAATAACATTGTTAAAATTTGGGTATTTCCTTGCTTTTGTACATTTAGTGTATATGAATTTTAAACTTACCCCTATTAAGGGCATATGATTTCAGTATACTGGCATTTTTCTTGGAATAATATTGGAATACATCAAATAACACTAGGAGAATAATTTTGTCATTGTTTTTCTTTTAATTACTAATATGTGAAGAACAAATTCTTTTTTTATGTAGATAAAGATACAGCTTAATTACTTTCTGCCTGGACAGCGGGCATTTTTTTTACTAGTATATATTGAATACAACTGTGGATGGTGTATACCAATTGAAACTCCAGCAATACCTGACTAAACTCATACCGTCAAACATGGCCTCTTGGAAATGTAAAAAATCAAAAAAGGAAAATAAAAAACGCCCAGAAGCGAATGGAAATGTTTGTCGCACTGTTATTCTCCAAGCAATTTTATCGATCGGGTATTATCGATCTCCGCAGTTTGATATCGGCTGGCGTTGGCAAGATGGCGAATATTGGAATTATTAGGTGAAATAATTCTCTTTTTTTATTCTCTGGCATGTAAGTGGTCAGCGTTTGATGTTTTCCCCTCGCCCTGTTAACCTCTTTATCGAAAAAGCAATGTCAGCAGCTGTAAGCATGATATATCTTCAGAGTACCCGGTGAATTGTTTATCCGTGACTTCTATTCAGGAATACCTATTTATATATTAATATATTTATATATAATTAATTAGGAATAACTATATATATATATATGAATAATTAGGAATACCTCTCTCTTTCTCGCATATATATATATATATATATATATATATATATATATATATATATGTATATATATATGTGTATACAAAAATTAGGAATAACTCTTTCTCCCATATATAAACATAAATATATATATATATACATATACATATATGTATATATACATATATATATATATATATACATAAATGTATATATACATATATATAATTAGAAATATCATATAAATATATATATATATACTATTAGAAATAACTATTTTTCTATCATATATATATATATACATATCTATATATATATATATATATAACGTAAAATATAATAACACGAAATTACATGATTGTCGATGCAATAATTTATTTCAACCTTGCGGTTTTATTCAAGCATCCAACTTAACAATTACATTTTTGATACTGATAGAAAATTGAATTTATCCTCGGCACTTCAAACACAATCAGAGGGAGTGGTGGTAATGTAATTGTTAAGTTGGATGCTTGAATAAAACCGCAAGGTTGAAATAAATTATTGCATCGACAATCATGTAATTTCGTGTTATTATATTTTACGTTATTGCTCTGTTTACCACATTGAGCTCTCTTACCCGGATTTCTTCCTGGAATTATTCCATTATAACACTATATATATATATATATATATATATATATATATATATATATATATATATATAAAATATATATAATTAGAAATCACTCATTTTCTATCATTTATATATATATATATATACATATCTATATATTTTTATATATAATTAGAAATCACTCTTTTTCTATCATATATATATATAATATATATATATATATATATATATGAATATCATTTACTGGAGGTGGTCACTTCCGAGCAACGGCCGGCACCACTCGAGATTAAGGTTCACATATATTGTTAGTTGGCCGATGTTCGCTAAAACGAAAGTAGATGAAGCAATGTGTTGAAATAAGTAGAAGAGGAATTGATTATTAAAGAGAGTGACAGGTATTTATTTACATTACACTCGAAGACGATAATGATGTAGTCGTTTGACGAAGCAGCCTTGTGGTATTTTGTTTTACAGGTAGTATGTTTCAAGAAATAAATTTTTTTCATGGAATTTCGTATGTTTTTTTGTTTTATTTGTAAAGATGGAGAGAACGGAAAGGTGTCTGTAATTGTTGTAGCTAGGTGAGTTCTGTCTGTGAATTCGTTTTCCGAGTGACCCGTATTTAGAGGTGGATTGACTAAAGCAGGTGCATGCACAGGGATTGGAGTGGACTAGTGAAGGAGGACTTTAAGAGAGTTACATAATAACCGATGACGAAGTATTTTATTTCAAAAATACTAGACATTGTAAAAATATTTTTCAATTCATCATCAACCGCTTGGTCGAGTTCGACCATTTTCAAACTATTAAGTTAAAAAGAACTATAAACTGACGAGACGCTGTAATAAATTGGAGATAGGCAATAGTGAAATTGTAATATGATTTACTGTTTCTTGCTAATGACCATTCGCCCAAAGGCCTATAACACTATTGAATTTTGATTCTGGAACTTTCGTGCAAAATGGAAAAGATTCCATTGCAAATGAAAGTCCATCGCCCCTAAGAACAACTTACTTGAGGCCATGCACGCAAATTATGCCCAGACCTTAAAATGGCGGCCATCAGTAAAGATGGCTGACCATTGTTTTAACAAATAATGTTTGTTATTCAAAACGCGCACCAAAATCGAGCTTATTTTTTATTTCAAATAAAATGTGCATCTATTTCGGTGTAATGTTCTTATTTATACGTAGATGCGACTTTAAAATGAGTTAACTTATAAAACATAACGAACTCTGATTTATAATTATACACATCTTTTATACTTTATCAACATCAGATCAATATACATAGATTTATACATGTTCAATATGTAGATACACTCATATCTGATTAATAACATCAGTTATTAAATGTAATTACTGTATTTTACATCATTGAACATATTGTAAAGTATGCGCGGATTTTGTGTACTTTTCGCATGGATCTTCTCGCAGTACAATTAAAGTGAAAGATATCAGCTTAAAAAACTACACAAACATTATAGATTGTGGGTGATTTTTAAAAAAGGAATTTCTGCAGCCTCTTCGGGAGTTATACTCACACTTTAATGACTGCAGTAACTATCAAAGCTTGTATCTTGTTGCCTCATCAGTTTGCACATTTCACATGAGAATACATGACGTCACAAAATACGAGGAACTCTACTTAATTAACAGTATCAGCTCTCCTTCTCTCTCCTTTTCTCTCCTTCTGTCATTCTCTCTCCTTTTCTGTCCTTCTCTCTCCTTTTTCTCCCTCTCTCTCCTTCTCTCTCCTTCTCTCTCCTTCTCTCTCCTTCTCTCTCCTTCTCTCTCCTTCTCTCTCCTTCTCTCTCCTTCTCTCTCCTTTTCTCTCCTTCTCTCTCCTTTTCTCTCCTTCTCTCTCCTTTTCTCTCCTTCTCTCTCCTTTTCTCTCCTTTTCTCTCCTTTTCTCTCCTATTCTCTCCTTTTCTCTCTCCTTCTGTCCTTCTCTCTCCTTCTGTCCTTCTCTCTCCTTCTGTCCTTCTCTCTCCTTCTGTCCTTCTCTCTCCTTCTGCCCTTCTCTCTCCTTTTCTCTCCTTCTCTCTCCTTTTCTCTCCTTCTCTCTTCTTCTCTCTCCTTCTCACTTCTTCTCTCTCCTTCTCACTTCTTCTCTCTTTTTCTCTCTCCTTTCTTTTTCTCTCTCCTTTCTTTTTCTCTCTCCTTTCTTTTTCTCTCTCTACTTATCTCCTTCTCTCTACTTCTCTCCTTCTCTCCTCTCTACTTCTCTCCTTCTCTCTTCTTCTCTCCTTCTCTCCCTCTCTCTCTCTCTCTGTATGTTCCTTACTGTTTGAGGAGCATGTAAAAGAATTAATACTCGAAAATCATTTAATTTGTGGTGTTATTTGATCTATCTCAGATAACATCTCATCACCATTGTGATAACCATTTTCATCCCGTGCTAAATTCTTTGCAATTGCTGAATTACAGATACTTTTTATAAAGCCTTTTTTATTGTGAGCTCATTAAAAACGATTGAGAATTATTTTACTCCAGATTTTCAGTCTTGTAAGAAATTATCTACAGAATTAAGTTATCTTTGAACAGATTGTTACGAAACTTGATATTATGACTGGAATGAGATTTTTATCATAATTATTCATTCTTCTCTCTTTCTTTCGTGTGAATCAGATGATTCTGGCGTTGGCATTAGTTTCCCCGATGTTTTCCTAGTTATCGGATACTTACGGGAAGGACCACGAGAAAGTTGCCAAAATCCATAAGTGAAAGTGGTACTATGAAACCGACTGGATTCGAACTTGGAACACCCAGGTCTTCAGTCCTTGTCGATATCCACATAACCACCGTCACCATTATTCATTCATTCTATGGAACAAATCTTGTAGAATATTCCACGCTATATGTTTGATGTATTTCTATGTATATCAGTCATATCCAATCGTTCGTTTATTACATACATACAGGATAATCGCGTTGACACACCGGTTATCGTTAGATCACCGAAGTTAAGCGACGTTGAGCTTGGCCAGAACCAGATAGGTGACCATTTGAGAATGCTAGGCGCTGTATTCTATCTTCCCTTGACCGGGATGTGCATGAGGCTAGGGGCCGCTTGTGAACTCGATATTCCCTGTAAACTGGCATTGGCCGATAAAAGTTAATACGACACCAGGTATTACCAGTAGTTACATATTTTGTATACAAAAATTCTCGACTATTGACTCAATCTGACAAGTTCATCTGCTGAAAGCAAACCTTGGCCTTTTGGCTAAGATCAAAGTGTAGTATCTGTTCCGATGGATACTGCACCACATAGACTGGTATTGTCTTGGCCTTCGGGGCTTGATTTACGCCGGTCTATGGGTCTGTCCTGTGCAGTTCTAGGAGGTCCAGGCTTCGCCTCCCCTCTTTGGGGAGGAGTAAGTTTATTACTTGCTGCCTGAGGCGCCCCTACCGTGAAATGCCGACGGGGCTGCCCAGGCAATTTTTAAACCCCACTTTCCCGACCCGACCTTGGGTCACATCTTACTTGTGGGAGTAAGATAAAAACTGGCCTTGTGCCTAACTCCTGGAGAGGAGTAAATCAATACTCACCATGGCTTCACTATAATCCCGACACAATGGCTTCTGGGTGTTATGCCTTGCCAAATGCGAGCCCATAATTTTGTTGGTCATTACTAGTGAATGCGATTTGTTATCTCGACATACATCGCTTGATGTTCCTTATTAAGTATTCACCTTATATTGGCCAGGCGCAACGTCGCTTAACTTTGTTGATCTAAGTAAAAGCGGTGTGTTAACGGGATGATTCCGTATGCTCTTAAATATCATGTTATGATTTGCGCTTAACTATGGTCATGTGTTGATTATGTAATAAAAGTAAAAGAAAGAACGCAGGTATACTCATTAAAGGTATGAAACATGGATAGTGATTTTGTTAGTAATAAAGCCGAAGCACTTAGTTACAGACTGACAATGGACTAGTTATGAATACCTGTGATGTTTTAAAGGTACTAAAACATACCTTTATTCAAACGTTTAGCATGTTTACGAAATTGTTGATGAAAGTTGATAATTTGGATTATTTGGATTATTCGGACTACTGTTCTCATTTTGAATGTAATTCTCGAATTATTTTGTTATTATTATTATTATTATTATTATTATTATTATTACTGTGACGTTTTATGTTTTCATTATTTATTTTTATTTTTATCTTTTGTTGTTAATATCACCATTGTTATCTTTTATCTAATAACTATTATTCTTATTACTATCGTTCCACATCAATGTTTTTTTATAATTATTTTTACTATTATGTAATTTATATGATCAGTATTTCTTTGGAAATCCTTTTTTAAAACTGTTCTATTATTAAAATACTTTTTATAATAATGTTATAATAATGTTTCTTGTTATTTAAATTCAATAACTCCATATGTATTCTTTTCTATATTCATTATTTTAAAATATATAATTGTAGTGTATCTCTCTGAATTTTTCTTATATCATTTTCGTCTATACCATATCTTTATCCTAGTGATTCTCCTCTATATCCTTAATTCGTTAAACCTAAAATGTGTAAAACTCTTAATTCGCCTTGGTATTTTATATACGCAAATAAGGTTCAGCCACCCATAAAAGTTGTTAATATCTTAATATACCTAATACGCAAATTCACTAGACCACTATATATATATATATATATATATATATATATATATATGTGTGTGTGTTACAGATCATTTACTTAAAAACCGCCGTGCTCTAGAAATTTTAGCATTGACTCCTACACTTTTCTCAGTCATACTCACTCATCATACCATCTAAAAATCTTTGTGAACAAAGGGTATGTCTATAGGGACTAGATGTGATCAATCTCTCAGATTCATCTTTTATTGGACACATACTATAACATTATTTTATTTTCTGTACTCTCTCTTTTCACCCTCTTTTTTAAATCCTTCATTTTTTTTTAAATCCCTCGATACCGCCTGTGTTAACAGAGGGCGAAACCGGTCGGCTGGCTTTTTTTTTCTTGATTAGCTTTTAATCATGAACGATAAAATTCGTGTTTCCTTCATGCTTGCGATAATAACATGTACTCCCTAGAAAAATCATGAAATTATATATATATATATATAATGTATATATATATATATATGTAATATATATATATATATAATATATATACAATGTGTGTGCGTGTGTGTTAATAACATACAATCAATCTCAGATTCAAAAGAGAATCGTTTTAAGTAAGATGTTTCGAACACAGATGGCTCAATATTATTTAAGATTGAGCGTTATAACAATAACTTTACTCCCATAACACAAACTTGCTTTGATGTGATTTTCCATACTGGATGACGTCATCACCAGGCGACA
>OY744544.1:29949476-30023083 GCA_963556195.1 Sepiola atlantica
ATTGACTTAAATAATACCGCCGCGGACTATAGGATTAGATTTATTGAATTCAAAAACTATATTTTCTTAACAATTAGAAGGAAGATGCACTCTCTATTGAGAATTATGCTAATATATGATCATATACAGTGGAAAACGTAGTTAATAGTTCTATTCGCTATCTATCAAAGGTGGAGAGACTCAGTTTATATAGCGCTTGCAAGAAACATTATCAAAAACTTGTCTTAATACTAATTAGAAATGAAAGAATTAGAAAATTGAAGAAGTGAAAACTTTTTAAAAAATTTAATCGAAAATTTAACTAAATATACAATGGAAATTTAAAATTTCAAAAAACATTAAAATAAGTTGCCATTCAACAAATACCTTAGATCGAAGCAGGATTAGTAAAATCATATATATATATATATATATATATATATGGGAAAATGAAAAAGGAAAACCAAAAAATGGATGTTTTTTATGTGTACATCAACGTTTCGTCTTTATTTATAAGACTTCATCAGGATGATAAAATAGAGAAAAAATGTCATGCAAGCACAGATACATGTAGGGTAGACATATTGGGAGGAGGAATAAAATGAAATAATGGCCACTACTGGGTGGACGTCCGTACTAGTTGGAGAAATAGAAATACAACTAGTACGGACGTCCACCCAGTAGTGGCCATTATTTCATTTTATTCCTCCTCCCAATATGTCTACTCTACATGTATCTGTACTTGCATGACATTTTTTCTCTATTTTATCATCCTGATGAAGTCTTATAAATAAAGACGAAACGTTGATGTACACATAAAAAACATCCATTTTTTGGTTTTTACTTTTTCATTTTCCCATCACGTCGGATTACCTTCATCCTTCTCTTCCCATATATATATATATATATATATATATATATATATATATATATATATATATAAGATAATGACATTAAACACGTTTTCGAGTAACAATCAATATGTATTACGGAGGAATATAGAAAAAATACGTTTTATACTTTTTCCAACGTGAGCGATACAACAAAGCAGTGGTCCATGAGGCAAATGCACAACTTCCGATTTCATTAAGACTCCAATTTCTTGAAATTCTGATAATTCTAGCATATTAACACATTTCAAACGTGTTTTGCTTCAGAATATATGCGAACTCTTCAATATAGTTTAATTCGAAATGGGTCCCTATTTAATAATATTTTAAAACAATATGTACACAATTTATTTTTATTGCGTTCTGTTGATACAGACTTTCTCATCATTTACCCGTAACTTACTCAACTATTCATTGTATGGGCAAAGAGAAATCCTTTCAATTCTTGACTTTGTGGTTAGGAGCAAAGTGTACCATCTGTTGTGATACTGCACCTTTGTTTTCTCTCCTGTCAGTGTAGGATGAATCAAGGGAAGCGCGAGAGCGCTCTATCTCTTAATAGACTTCAAAAACGGCCTATGATAGAAATCTCATTTCTTTGATCAATCATAACTCAAAAACCAATAAACCAAATTAGTTAAAACTTTGCACAAATTATTTTTTGATAGATTCTAATAGTGTGTAAAATTTCAGCATCATTAGTCAAGGCAACCCAGAGATCCAGAAAGGTCAGGCATGATTTTGTGTTATCCGTGTGTACGTACGTAGTATGTGCCACCCTGTATCTCATCAACTATTTGATGGATTCGGCTGAATTTGGGCAGATAGAGGTTCTAGGGTCTAGTTGATGGGATTTTAATTTCAGTTTACATATACCTAAGTTTTCCAGAAAATTCCAAAAAAACTTTTAAATGCCCATTGTATTGAGGCATAGCCTTTACAAAAGTAGTGACACTCCATGATAAATGCCAGTATACTGAAATCGTATGCTCTTAATAGGGTTAAGATGACAATTCATATACACTAAATGTACAAAAGCAAGGAAATTCCCAAATGTTTACACTTTTATTGTCATTAAGGGTATGCGAGCACAACAGGGCTATGTGTTTTACTAGTAAGGATTTTCCTTCAGCGCACCTCACACACTTCATCCACCTATGCATAAAGATTTATACTGTAGTGATGTGATAATGAAATGGTTTGGTTGATATGTAGTCATACCCTTAATGACAATAAAAGTGTAAAAATTGGGGGAATTTCCTTGCTTTTGTACATTTAGTGTATATGAATTTTCATCTTAACCCTATTAAGGGCATATGATTTTAGTATACTGGCATTTTTCATGGAATGCATTTAGACTAAAGAAATTTGTACTTTTGTCCCAATCCAGAGTAACCATTTTGGGGGAGCTGAATTCTACTTACATTACATACCACAGATTGTAGGAAGGCAAGCAAATGAAGTCGAAAAAGAAACCCTTCCCGATTTGGGCACCTTTTTTCTGTAAAATCAAGAATTCACCTTTAAAAGGCGACATTGTATCTAACATCGTATGCATTTTGAGGCAAGTAAATAGGAGAACATTGAAACCAAATACTTTAGATATCGTTTTTATCGAACTCGTTTGGTTCTGTTGGGTATGCTAAAATGCTACGAATGGCGAGAACCGTCTCCAAAATAAACGGAACAAAGGAGGCGGTCAGATAATCTAATCGAATTTATTAATGGACATTTCCACCGTCCGAATCGGCCCAGGTAACCTGATGGCACGAACGGCCCCAAATCGTGTGTCATAGGCATTCGATTGGGTCGGCCTTAAAGAGACCTTTATGACTTTTCAGCCACGGCAGAATATCGAAATGCCAGCTTTAAGCACGTACGTTCCCGGCGATTCATGTAAATGTATACTCATTTAAAATAAATAGGAAACACGCATTCATACAAACGTTTACATCTAGATAAATAAAGGTAACCCGGCGGTTTTGTCCTATTACTTACTTTTTTTCTTTTTGTTTTCTTTATTCAAGCACTGACTAAAAATAATCTTAAGTGTCAAGAATTGATCTAAGACTGTATCCAGATAGTTTACTGATCTAGCGTATACATTTATTTAATATACAAAATAATATTTGCCAGGTTTACAAGGCTGAACCGAAATAGCATGTAAGCTGACAAATACAATTGGTTCTGACTAGAACACGTTTATTTGTTATTGTTGTAACATGTTATTTTCAATAAACACATTCACTTTGCTACAATTTGTTTAAGAATATAATCCAATCAAACAGTTTTCTAATGCGTATAAACTCTTTAATTTCAAGCTTAAAAGAAAACTCACTCAATAACTCAAACTTATAGTAAACGTAATTGTTCTTTTTTTATTTTTTTTCTCACGGAAGAGTTACTAACCATTGTATCTTTTAAATTCCTATCTTTATAAACAAAAGCAACGTTCCCGTTTTGATTAAGCCACTGCTTTATTATTAACTTTTTTTTCTCTTGAGCGTCGACGATAACGCGGTGATCTCAATTTGACCCACAATGGTCATTACGATATACTTCAGGACCTATTATTCACTCCAACACCAGAAATAGGTCTACGCGGACACCACAATAAACTATTTCACCGCAGATTTCGAATGAACCGAAGGAAAGCCGCATTCACAATCAGGATCCCTGGACTTTGAAATAGACTCCCAAGAGAGGTAATGAATGCGCCAACAACGCATCAATTCAAGGCGAATTTAGATAGGTGCTGGGCTACTGTATCCTCTTCCGTGTACCTTTCTACAACCTTTGTTTTTTACATGGCAACAGAAACATGCTTGTTTTATTTTGTGGCAAATGAATTGAATTGAATAACCTGTTCATTTTTTTATACTTTCTTTCGTCTTGCATCGTTATTACTAAATCAAAGCGAAATTCACTTTTATTGACAACCACGATTTACCGTAACGTAAAATGCTCATATACATTGTATTGGATTTATTATTCGTTGGTCATTAAATAATTAATTGAACGAAATAATTATCACATTAGAACGCATACACTGCACATCACATAAAAAAGAAACGTAATTCGCTACAATTCATTTAAAATCATATTTAATCCGATCAATACTTTTCTAATACGAGGGATGTCTAAAAAGTATCCGACCTTAGGACAGAAACAAATATTTCAAATACTTGACGGATTCTAACCCTCTTCAAAGTAGGGCCCTTTTGTTAACACACACTTCGCCTACCGATCCATCCACAGCCGGAAACACCTCTAGGAGTCTTACTTTGAAAGGGTGTTCATCTCGGATACGTTTTAGACAGGCATCGTATGTAGTAAATCTTCGTCGAATCATCTGCAGGTCTCAAAAGCAAATGACCAAGAAAGCTTGAGAAAAAAGAATTTTAAAAAGGCAGCGGAGAAACGCGCATAGAACGGATTTCGCATTGTTTCAGGAAGTAATTGACGATTAAAATTCAGCAACGCTGGGTGGCATCACAGAACAAAATCGCTTTGCGTTATATTAAGCATTTTAAAATGTTACTCTGGATTTCCTATGCGATGTTGTTAATTTTAAGTTATGTTTTTATGTAGATAGCTTCCGGTAATTTTAATTTAAAAAAATTGGTTTCGGAATGTATACTTTATATAATAAAACCAATGTAGCTATTAGCTTTAAAATAGCTACGTTTGGTTCAGCCAGGGGTTTTTACCCCGCCTAATAAACCGGTACTGTCCGGTCCTTCGAGTCTGGATTTATGCCGGTCTATTGGGGGTTGTCGGTCCTATGCAGTTTTAGGAGGTGCACCCTCCCCGGCTTTGCCTCCCCTCTTTGGGGAGGAGTAAGTTTATTGCTTACTGTCTGAGGCGCCCTTACCGGGGAATGCCGACGAGGCTGCACAGGCAATTTTTAAACAGCCAGAGTGCCCAATTTACCAACATCTACAAAAACATAACTGCCATTACCTCTGATTTAAGACAAATTCTAGTTAATAACACTAAAATTATACATTCCGAAACCAATATTTTTAAGACAAAGGGAGTTGTGGGGGCATATCCATTACATGGTTTCGTTTACGCAAACTAATTTGCCCACGTAACTCACCGAATTGCCGATTATAGGTTCATTGGTTTATACATATGTATTGTTTCTGAATATTTGAGACTTCAGGTCGAATCCGAATATAAAGTTACGGTCTAATAGTTTTTCATGGTAAACAACTGATGATCCCTTAAAATAGTGTTAGAAACAAACTAATATAATAACTGTTACAAATAAATTGACTTACATGAGTGATTTTCCACTGGAAGACTTGAGACTATAAGTTTTAAAAAAAAAATTTTTTTTATTTTTTTATTTATTTTTATTATATAATTTTAATGGTTGAGAAACTTCCGAGACTATATATATATATATATATATATATATATGTCCACGTGTTTTTTTATGTCAACAAACTGGCTTTCAGGTATTGACCTACCTCCCACAAAGTAAAATGTGACAGAAGGTCGGAAAGTGGGATTTGATAAGTCAGTACCCTAGAGGAAGAGCACTTGTGACCCTAAAAAAATCACTGGGTAGCCTCAGGCGATTAGCAATACACTAACCCCTTATCAAAGGGGGAGAAGCAAAGCCTGGGATAATTGACCTCCTAGAACTGAACAGGACACACCTATAGACCTGCTGAATCTAGCCCCGAAGACGATACCGGTGTAGTATCCATCGGCACAGATACTACACTTTGATCCTGTCACGCGGGTGTTTAAAGGCTTTATATAACAAACAGTAAGGCATAATGTAGCATAGGTTGATGATTGCGTTAAGACTCAGATAATTTGCACGGTTGTAAATATTGAAAGATTTACAGAGTAAGCCGGTACCACATTCTTTCGGATCTATTTGGTTGAATTTCGCATTAATTCCCCTGGTAAACGTAAAAAAATAACCATTAATCGTATACAATAAGGGTTAATTTACCATTAAAACAGTCAAGTAAAAAACATTTTCGATAAAAACATAATTTGTGTGGTATTAGACCTAGGAATATCAAATTCACAAACGGTTCCCAACCGCATATATATCCCGGTCATTGGAAGATGGTATACCTCCACTGGAATTCCCAAATTGTCATCTATTTGGTACTGGCCAGGTTCCACATCACTAAAATTTTGTTATCTAATGGGAAACGGTGTGTCAACGTGATTATTAAGTATTTTTTTTTAGATGAAAACACTCTTACTAAAATAGAAGAGAAACAATGCAAGGAAACCAATGGCGACAAACCGGAAACAGATAAAACAGCAAAGACAAACCGGAAACAGATAAATCGAGAATTAGAATAAGAAAAGGAAAATAATTGAGAAAACTGGCAGTGCTAAAACCATTTTCAAAGAAAGAAAGAAAATTAATCCTAAACATGTGAACAAAGAGTTGAAAAAAGATATTCTTAAACAAGGAAATATCTTGAGGAAATTTCAAAAGAGGTTCCATGATGTAAAAGCACACTATAATGTTGCAGCCATTTCGAATTTTTAATGAGCTTACTTAATGGTATTTATATGAAGCCTGAGATACCTCGTTCAATAGTTAATGATGAGATTCCAGATGTTAAAGTGGTTTTCTTAATAGACAAATGAATTATTAAAATAATGAGATTCTAGAGATTAAACGTGCCAGATTCCGACGTGCTTAATGGAAGTTTCTCCTGAGAAGAACACATTCAAACAGTTCCCCATCAGAGGGACACCTCCCGCCACAAAAGACAGCACTCTCAAGAAGTTAGGGGTGAGGGTGATGTACATAATGATCTTAAACCTAGCTCGAACACTTGAACTATTCCCGACTGTCTTCATTCAGTTATAAAAGAGTTATTTTTTGCCGGACGTGTAGTTTGAAAATAAAAGAAATGTCGAAATCATAGGTTTTTAGTGAGGATCGAACTCACAACCTGTGAGACACCGACAGATGAGTATTGCCCAACAAATTCACATTAATAAAAAAAGTGAGCAAACGAATTACTCGGATTACCATGTGTTACAGAAATAATAACTAAGATTATTTGATATCTGAAATCTGCTGACTGCAAGTAAGAAAAGTGAAATTAGAAAAAAACATCGCTTCATTTTTAACAAGTCAATTCTACATTTCAATTGATCCAGTAAAATTGATCTTTAACGGTGCCATGAAGTCAGTGTGTAAACGCTTTCTTGATCTAGTTCTAAAATATGTTCATGTTCTTAATAGAGACAGGTATTATAAAATTTCACTTCGAAAATTGGCCGAAGAAATATGTATATCTTTAAATATTACGATGTTTTCTTCAAATTTAGAAAGATGACACTTATATTTTTAGAAACCAATTTCTTCAAATTGAAAAGTTAAACTACAGGAAGACGATAATGTTGAATCTAAAATTCAACGGCAAATTAATTGAAACCAAGATAAATTAAAGAGTTATCAAATGATGCCAGAAAAATGATTTCTGGATGTAATATAATGATGCTATTCAATAAAATATTTCCCATCATGGTTAATTAACGATGATCGTTTTACTGATATATATATATATATATATATATATATATATATATATATATATATGAATAGAAAACTCTCTAGCTGTGCTGATATTTTTTAATATAAACAGTAAAATCTTAGTCTCTCGCTTGGACAAACGGCGCATTGGATAAAGGCTGAATGTAAAAGAAACACCGGGTTTTAAACTTAGCCTGAAGCATTAGCATGTCTTGGCACATTCAAAAGTTTTAATACAGAAACACAGTGTGTCTATTAAAGACCATATATCATATATATATATATATATATATATATATATGAAAAAGAGAGACATGTTTAGTACGAATGAAAAATCTATTTCAACTTCGATTGTTCAATGCAAGGTTTACTCAGTAGCAACAGGTTTTGTTATTCTTTCCTTAAGCCAAGGCTTTTGAAAGATTAAAATCTGATCATAATAGGAATTACATAGATGGATACATTGGCAGTAGAAAAGCCAAAATTCAAAATTTGCAAAAAAATATTAAGTAATGAAGAGTGAGAGAGTGCGTGTAAAAAATAATTGCTCTATCTCGTATATTGAGCTTACACCATTTTACTATAGGTTCTATCTACTAAAAGTATACTTTTAGTTTCATATTATATATATGTATATATATAATATATATATATGTGTGTGTGTGTCCCTTCCTGGATCTAACACTTGATCTCTATATGGGATACATAGATATTTGAACATTCCATTAAAGTTCTCCTTTATATATCAAACGTTAAGTTTGTAAATAAGTTAAGTACACTAATGTTCCTCTCCTGAATTGACCAGTTAACTATGTTAGAGTATATTTTTCTTGTGGTCCCTGGTCTTACTGAATTCCAGGAAAATAATTTTTCTAGCCTGGTGGTGTATCAAGCTAAGTGCTTTTACTATAGGTAACATTATTTGGAAAAGGTCCACAATTCCTCGTATGAGCCAGTGTATAGTTGTGTCGAAGATATCTTATTTGGGCTTAGAATACTATGTTATTTTTAATATTTGGTCAAGGTTTACTTTGAGGGGGTACTATCCTGATGTCAGTTTATCCTGACAAACTCTTGTATAGAAAAACCGAAAAGCATTCAAGGATTGTGTCTGGTAACTAATTAAAACTATATGTGTGTGTATGTGTGTATTATATGTGTGTACACTCATGTGTAATGGTTTATATATATATATATATATATATATATATATATATATATATATATATATATATATCACATAATAACGTTAACACCGGTTCCTGTTAGATCACTTGAGTTAAGTGACGTTGAGCCTTGTCAATACTAGATGGGTGACCATTTGATAATATCAGACGCTATATGTGGACACCTAGCTATGGGTAAACAAGGTCGCCAACCGGAAGTACCCAGCTTTACGACTCTGGCAAACAACACTCAATGACAGTCACCAATATTGTGGACGGAAACCAAGGAAGGGTAACTCTTCCAGGAGTGAGCACAAACCTTTGTGGTGATTATATCTATATCTATATGGTCCGTACGATTGGATATATATATATATATATATATATATATATATATATATATATACATATATATATATATATATATATATATACTAAAGCTTAAGATGTTTGTTTATTTTCTTTGTTATCATCTTCATATGTACATTTATTATTTAGATGGTGGGATGAAGGATAAATAACGTAAATAAAAGAACGACGGATGAGAGAAATGTAGAGAGAAATTCGATTCGCAGATAATAAAAAGAGGAGAAAGGGGTAAGAGGATATACGAAAGAGACAATGGGTAAATTACAAGATCACAATAATCCTTTGTTTCTGTGAAAATTAGACATATCAGAAACTTGCCATTGTGTCGATTGATTCTCTTACGCTTTTATAAAACATTGATACCGTAAAATCTGTTTAATCTTTTACATGTCTGTATACCTATCTCCCCATCTATTTATATTATGTAATTTCTATAAATGTTGACAGAACGGGACACGCATCTTATACTATTATTTAAAATACAATATTCTATTCTTACAAATTGTGACCAAACCGATAGCTATCCTCTATCTCTCATCAACATCAATACTAGTCTAATAATATAGAATCAGCCGTGACGAAAACGCAATTCGTATGAATTTGCGATGTTTCTGATTAAGGTTTACGAAGTAATTATGGTTTCAACTATTAACAAACAAATAACTATTTTTTTTATAGAAAAACTGAAATGCATGATGGTGGATTTAATTTCGAAATTAAATAGTTTTTACAGCTGTATGTAAAAATGCCGTATTTTACGCTTCATTTTTTATCACAACAAATATTTGATTAATAGTGAATAAAAACAAAAGTAATAATGCGTAAGTCATGCGAGGACGAGAATCACTTATATACGCATACACACGAAAACTGATCCTACAGTTTTATCAATAGAAATATTATGGTCTCGTGTAACTAACATAATCCGATCGAAAATGCATATATAAATGTTTTTTATTAGTATTACATATCTTGGGCAAAAAAGTTGCAAAACAAAATAGCCCAAAGTGAACTAAATGTATGAATCAGCAAAGTCTGGACTGGACAAGATGAAAGCGATCTGGAAGTCAAATCTTCCCATCAAGATGAAACATGACTTATTTGAAGCCATTGTTTCATCAGTTCTCGTATGTGGATGTAACAGTTTAGCTTTTACCAAAAGATTGAAGAAGAAACTTGACATCGTTTACACCAAAATACAAAGAGCTGCTCTTATCATTACATGGAGGTAGAACCCTGAGAAGAGAGCTATTGCACGGATTCCTTCCTCAGATCACAACCCTAATCAAAGAAAGAGAAGCGGATTTGCAGCTCACTGTCAAAGGGCTTAAGATGAAAGTATCAGCAATGTTCTTTTGTCGTTGCAAAAACAGATGTAGTTCAGTGGGGGCACTGTGAATAACTTACGTCAAGCAACAAAGAGAGAACTCACAATGCATCTATAAGACCTACCTGATATCAGAAAAATAAGTAACATGGCGTAGGAGAAGGAAGAGGCTATGCCAAACTACTATAACTAGATGATAATGATGATCCTACTCCAGAAAGATGTACCTATATCTGATAAAGTTACATATATTATTAAAACGAAAACCATCACTATTTATTCACATAGACCTGTCTTAGGGACGTGTGATGTTTATGTAGCATACACTTTTTCTCCGTATACCACCATTTTTCGAGAATAGCTCAATAGTTTATAATGTATTCTGTCCAAGCTCCTTACCACTGAACCCCTCTGGCAACTTGTTAGAACACTTAACGAAAACGGAATTACCTCCCTTGAACCATTTCGGGAGTTAAGAGTTATCGCCCTTGGAAAAGGTCGTATGCCCGGGGAGAAAGATAAACAAAGCACATCGTCAGACTGTGAATACATCAATCGCGTCCAGCGGCCAATTAACTCATTAATTCATTCTGTGTTCATTTTTAATAAATCTGTTAAACGTTTCTCTTGATAGTTCATCCATTTATTTACAAGTTATTATTCATAATTAACCTAAATGACGAGGTTATAAAACTACTCGCACATTGTTCTTTGTTATGACTTTGTCGAACATGTCATGGACATTTCGTATTCTCTGTTGGAATGTTATTCTTGAGCACAACAATAGTTTGGAGATTGTTAGCATAGACCCTATCTTTAAAAGAAAATTACGCAAATAGGTTAGGTTTGGAGAATGCACAGGCTAAGGGTGGTCCGTACGATGAGAGATCAGCCTGTCCTCAGGCAAGTAGTGATGAAGGAATTCGTCTGAAGCATTGCTTCATCCTGCTTATAAATCACTGGATCCATGTCGTTGGTTAATTTGCATAAAAATGATAGAGATGACAAAATAGATACACCTTTTTGGACTATCCGGTTGTTACAACAAAATTAATGAAACAGGATTCGCCATTTGTATATGGCAGCATGTTGACAAGCAAAATTAGAATAGCTTGTAAGTAGTTTAGAAGTTATTTGCGACCGCACGAAAATGTTTTCTTTTTAAGTTATATCTATTCATATTTAAAATGCTTATTAACCCTAACCCTAACCCCCCTTTTTATAATTACTGTAATCTATAACAGTGTTTCTCGATCATTTGTGCGTCCTGGCATTTTCATGAGAGTGTGCATCGTTCAGTCATTCGATCGCTCGATCTGTCACGCTCTAGTTTTAAATACAATTTATATCGCTAGAGAACTTTTAAACCGAACCATTTAATTTATCCACGAGGGAAGATTGTCCTCGTTCCGTCAGCCATAAAAAGGCAGAAGTCTTAAGTAAGTCTTAATTATTTTATTAGTATGGCATGTACTGAAGATTGAAATTTTAACCTAGAAGACTATCACTTGAAACCGAATTTACTTATCCTGGCGCAATAATATAACGAGCACTTTCTCTGTCATTCTGTCTGTCTGTCTGTCTGTCTGTCCGTCCTGGAGATTTTTTGTAAACAGAAGAGAGAGGGGAGGGGGGCTAAGGTAATTACCATTTAATTAATTGATCTTTTCGAGTCAGCGTTCATAATATTTGTCTACCTTTAGAATTAGGAAACTATTATTAATCAATTAATTTACATTAGATAACATTAAATAACATTATTAGATTACACATAAACAAAGAAGAACGAAATTTCAAGACGAGGCTGCGATTAGAACGGAAACGAGTCAAGAATTTTACTGCAACTAATATATTTCAAATTCCTTATATACCGTTAGTAGAAGTCGTTCAGACGCAAGACGGGTTTCGTCATTTACATAATACATTTCTTTTAACCTTCAATTAAATTCACATTTACAAATATACACTTATAACTGCTATTATCAAGGGATAAAGTGTTATTTTGCATATACATTTAATTACGGTGATATGAAATAAAACATTCCATAAGCACAATTTTTACAAGCCGCTCAATTAGGTTATTTATTTATTTTTTTAAAATCAGAGAAATAAATAAGTATCTTCAAATTAAAGTATCTGCATTTGAAATATAAACAATATTAAGAGACAGTCAATAACTATAAAATCAGACAATTTGTGAATTATGTTGCAGGAAAAAACTATATATTTGACAAAATCTCTATTCACCACCATTTGAAAGAATAAGTTAATTAATACATGCTAAATAAAGCATGTGACACAGAAGCTAACCGCATGTGTGACCGTGTATACCTTTCACAGATTGGGGTTTGTAGAAATGGTAGACGCTGTATGGGACTTTGCCTCTCGGACACAAGAAACATTCCATATTTTAAGGAACGTTATATTACCTGCTATAAACATTAATTTTGGAAAACCTTAAGTGAGTTAGAATGACCGCAGGTAAACTCGTATCTAAAATAAACATTGTGTGTTAAAGACTTTAAGTGGTGTGTCACGCTCTAGTTTGAAATACAATTAACATCGCTAAACGCGCAGATTAAATAAACGCAACTTTGTTTAGGTAATCATCTTTATAAAAAGTTCTGACTGTAGGTCAGTGTCATGTCAAAGTTTTAAAGCATTGAAGGACAAATCGTATTTAAGATACGTCCAAAAGTGTCTAAAGTTCTACATTCTCGCTTACTTCGTTAGGCTGGGTGCACCCAGGTGTCTTCTAACAGGCCGGTGTATCTTGTTTTCATCGGTATGGTTAATGCACGGACTGTTAAACTCGGCATTGTTAAAAAAAACTAACGGATGCTGTTATTAAGTAATATTTAACTGTTGTATTTCCCAATAAACATGACACATCTTGGGTGGTTGTTTTGCACGGGACAGCGGGAGAAAAGTGAAGAACTACTGGGAAGAGATTCAAGCCATTTTGCGCCACTGTTCTGTGCACGTCCCTGCTGTTCACAGGGGCAACTACTTTGCATCTCTTTGTTTTAATCGTCAAGTACAAAAGAGATCGGCAAAGCTACCCACCTTAATGAGGTCACTTCCGACTTCAGTTTTGGCTCCTACCCCCATTTTGGAGCCCTCCTACTCTCTGTACCCACCACTATCTAACATAAGAAGTTATTGCGCTTGTTTGTTGCGTCACAAGTAAGTTTAAGATACCATTTTTGATCGATGAACGCACAGATTTAAGGATCGCAGTTTCATTTTAAAGCGTCTACACATATCTATATTTAGTTCTGACGGTTCCTCGGTTTGTCATGATTGAATTTAAAATAGCATTTGTATCGCTAAACGCGCATATGTAAAGGATGTATCCTTTTCTAGTTGCATCAAATGCTCTTTAAAAAAGGCTCCGATGCTAGTTTGGTATGTCACGCGTAAAGTTCGAAATAGTTATTCCATCATTAAACACGATAACTTCAAGAACGCTGCTTATTTTAAATACGCCCATGTATTGCAACAAGAAATTCTGACTGGCTAAAACTTACCGAAGATTTGAATCAACGAGTCTTATTTCAGGATCACTAAGACTCAAAATAGGATGCTTTAAACGTAGACCAGCCTGTTACGCTTAAGTTTCAAATATCATTAAACCTATTTAAGCTCATTCTTAAAAGACGCATCTTATTTCTAGATCATCTAAACAGTTTTATAAGAATGTTATAATCGTTGGTTAGACTATCACACTTAAGTTTGAGATGTTGTTTCCATCATCAACCACGCAGATTGAAGAAGCACTTTTTATGTATCTCTAACCGTTTCCATCTAAATTCTTTCTTACTCACACCCTCTCTATTTTTCTACTCTCTCAATCTCTCTCGCTATTTCTCTCTTTCTTTCTCAATAATCAATAATGCTTTTATTGAGTCCGCCAGTTTTCAGTTGTAAACATTTTAATTCCGTTTGTTTTACTATTAAAATAAACTAAATAATGGATCTTTAAATGTTTATCTCGATAAGTCTTATCGGAACCATCCAATCTTACATCCGGTTAACCATTAAGTCGTTCTATTGAATAGCCAAGTTTAACTCAGCCAGTAAATGCTTATATAAAGTAATATAATTAAAATAAATAATATTGAGTGATGAAGCGAAAATTACATTTGCTATCACACAAGTAAAATAAATATTTAATTTTTAGAAATATTTAGTTTCTAGACACTAGTTACGTTTTAAGTTGTTAAGTAATACTACATAATAAAAAATAAAATAACTAAGCTATAGTTACATTTTGGTTGAATTGTTTACTGCGATATATATATATATATATATATATATATATATATTTATTTATATATATTTAATTAAAAAATATACCTAATATGAAACTAAATATAATAAAAAGTGTTTCTTTTTTCCCACATCTTTTATACGATGCGAAATTGTTTAAATCGTCCAGTTTGTAAAAAAAAAAAAAAAAATAACAAACTGCTCAAAATAGACAGAAGATATTTTGAAATGTTCATCTCAGTAATAATTTATAGAATATCGCGATAACCATCTTAGATTGTCGACTGATGCGGTTGCAAAAAAGTTATTTTTTTACAATGAAGTCTTCTTAAAAGTTACGATTGGAAAGCTTTCAATAATTTATTGGTTGCAAAAAAAAAAAAAAAGGAACAGTCGACCATTTTAAAAGTATGGCATCTAAAATCTGCAAAATCGATGTATCATCCAAAATACAATAATTTATTAGATGTTTTGTTGAACAGTTATACATTAGAGGCTCCCATATTATTAGTCTGTTACTGCCTTTTTAGCATCTGCTTTAAATTAACTTAAATCTCAAATCAAACCTCTAATAAAATATATTAATTCTCTAAGCGCGGTTATTGCAAAATTGCGACAAGTCTATGGTATCTAATAAGGCAAGGAGGAGGTCGCATATGTTTGCATAAATAAGACGATGTTGCCTAAATACACACATTATATATATATATATATATATATATATATATATATATGTATATATACATACAGGGTCCGCCAAAAGTAAGCTTAACTTTTCTTTTGTTTGTAACTTTATTGCGGCTTAAGCATTTCTTCTATTTCCCGTGTTTGAACGTGTAAAATGTATTTTTTATTGAATCGTAGAACTTTACGAAAACATCTAAGCTGATATTGCTCAAGTGCTGTTGGAGCTATACGCTTAAGTATTGCGCTCAGTATCGGGGTGCAAAAGCCATTGAACTGCATGGATCACCGAAGAAGCTTTGATATATTTTTGCATACACACCATGTTTTATACGGCAAAACAGATTTGCAGATTTTTACACTGGAACATCTGTAAAAATCTAAACATCCAATGAAACACCAAGTCCTGGGAACATCTACTGGAGAGAAACGATAAGTATACTATGCATTATGATTATGTGGTTCCTACATCTGCCTACTTGGAAAATGCAGCAGTAAAACCGGACATAGTCATATTAAATAAGACAGAAAGAGATGCACAACTGATTGAGGTGAGTGTTCCAAATGACAGTGGCTTTAACAGAGCATAGAGGGAGAAGGTGACAAAATACCATAGCCTAATGTATGATATGAAGAGAAACTGGAACCTACAAAACATCAACATTATCCCAGTTATAATAGGAGCTAACGGCCTCATGAAGAAAAATTTCAAAAAGTATCTGGAAAGTATTCCCGGAAAACCAAGTGCAAAAGAAATCCAAATAATTGCAGTTAAGGGAACGGCCGAAATCCTTAAAAGAGCACTCGGTTGGAGCCTCTAAATAGCAGGTGATAGTCTGGCATTTGGAAGAATGCCCCGTCCCTATGCTAACGAAAACAGAAGTAAGAAAATTTAAGAAAACAAAAACAAAACACTTGAATCTAGACAAAGATTTAGTCCCAGCATCATCATTAGGTACCACAAGATATGGTTGTAAATAGTCTCGGAGGATGGAAATACCGCGAAGAGTGAGTATAATCACGACATCTACTTGAATAGGATGGAGAGTCCTGGAACCTGAGAGGGATTATTGTCAGAAAATTTTTAGAAAAAGCTACCGGCATTCATCAAAAGAAACTCAATGGAACACAGATATTTCGAGAACGCAAACTTATTTTGGGGAGACACTTGTTTTCGTTTTGGCTCCGATGAACACAATACCTGGTTTTACCAGTGAATGGCTACTAGTAATGACACGTGTTAGAACCTTTAGGACGAAAAGCACTAACCAGAGCTCCACCGGAAGTGTGCAGAGTACTGGTATTTTAGGGAGGCTTTTTGCCACTCAAATTCAAGAGTAAGCCAATGGGTGGTGCCAACGATAAATCAATGGTAAATGACTGTTCCGGTAAAGTAATATTATCTTCAGTGGTTATCAAAAAGCGGTCGAGAGTGTTGGAAATAGTGGGAGACTTGTTGCCACTCGGACTCTAGGGGATAACAGCTGGTTGTTTACAGTATGCAATCACTGGTACTGACTTGTGTGCAAACGCCTAGTAAGTAAATAGTAATAGTTGTACTACGACTGATAATAATGATAATAAAAATAATAATCATAATAATAATAATAATAATAATCATAATAATAAAAACAAATTCAAGAGTCTGAGAAATATTCCATGAAAAATGCCAGTATACTGAAATCATATACCCTTAATAGGGTTAAGATGAACATTCATATACACTAAATGTACAAAAGCAAGGAAATTCCCAAATTTTTACTTTTATTGTCATTAAGTGTATGACTACATATCAACCAAACCATTTCATTATCACATTACTACAGTATAAATCCCTATGCATGAGTCGATCAAGTGTGTGAGGTGCTCTGAAGAAAAATTCCTACCAGTAAAATACATAGCCCTGTTCTGCTCGCATAACCTTAATGACAATAAAAGTGTAAACATTTGGGAATTTCCTAGCTTTTGTACATTTAGTGTATATGCATTTTACTCTCAACCCTATTAAGTGCATATGATATCAGTATACTGGCATTTATCATGGAATGTCACAACTTTTGTAAAGGCTATGCTTCAATACAATGGTCATTTAAAAGGTTTTTTGGAATTTTCTGGAAAACTTAGATATATGGTAAACTGAAATTAAAATGCCATCAATTAGACCCTAGAACCTCTATCTGCCAAAAATCAGCCGAATCCATCAAATAGTTGATGAGATACAGGGTGGCACATACTACGTACGTACACACAGATAACATGATTTCATGATTGAACTTTCTGGATCTCTGGGTTGCCTTGACTAATGATGCTGAAATTCTACACACTTATAGAACCTATCAAATAAAAATGTTGTGCAAAGTTTTAACTAATTTGGTTTATTGGTTTTTGAGTTATGATTGATCAAAGAAATGAGATTTACAGCATAGGCCGTTTTTGAAGTCTCTTAAGTGATAGAGCGCTCTCGCGCCTCCCTTAATTCTCAAATTATTTATTTTTAAATCTTGAACTCTGCGATTATTTTTAATACTAACACTGCTATCATTATCCACGCACAATTTTGGCAGGTGCAGATGATATAAAGAAAGCACATTTTTAAGGACTTTGCAGATATGTTTGACCTTTTTGCTGAGGTCAAAATGTAGTTTCTGTCTACCTTTTTGGAAATTTGTCATGTTGTATTTTTAATTTATTATACGTAGATTATAAAATTTCAATGTTTATTATCAGTTCCGATAATACACTTTATCTGTCTCGTCATCGGTCATTGAGGAGAAGTCCTTCGAGACTGAGATATTTTTCTCTTTGTTGCAATTCAGAGTATCCCTTTTGTGGGAGCTGAGTGTTATCTCACATTGAAAACCGACCTTGTGGCAGACTCTATCTTCGTAGAGAGGCAAGTAAATAAGAAATAGAAGAAAACAACTGGCAGCCTACAAGTTCAACTTAAGGAGGTTTATAAACAAAATTAAAAAAATACTTCGGATGATTTGGTATCGTCCCAGCCACATGGGGAAAATCTACGCAACACTAACTTCCGTAAACATCGTTAATCCTAATAAGACTGCTTACAGATGAGTACAATTTGTCTCATCAAAGAGAGGCGGAATTCGTATCTTTTTGGTCCTTACGAGCCGGTTCCGTGTTCGATTAGCAAATCGCACGACGCTAACCCCTCCGCATCACGATGTGCCATTTGATCACAGAAAGTTGGAAGTGATCGGAATGATGCGAGGTTTGACACGGTGGCCTAGTACAACAAAAGTATGAAAAAGAATTACAATCGATCATTATAATCTAATTAAAGCTCCCCCATAGTGAATAGAGCTTTAACTAAATAGAGAGACCAGAAGCCAGAAAATTGGAATATAAGCAGGCTGGGATGTTCTATATCTATCCTGAAAAAACAAAAAAATCTAAAAGTTAGAGTAAATAATAAAACCCCTTTTAACTTTAAGTGCGTGCAGCGAATCTATTATTATGCTAAATGTGAGTTAATAAGCAGATGTTTCCTTAAAGCTCTTTCCTAAATGTATATTAATAGCAAAAAGTACTATGTTTCGGAATTTTTTTACATGATGATTGATAATTTGTATTATTTGCCTTATTCGCACTACTGTTCTCATCTAGGTTATTATAATCACAATGTAGCCTCCGACCTCCTTCAGGTACATCTTATAAAACCATGGAATCTGTGAGAACTTTTAAACTGAACCTTTTAATTTATCCACGAATGTAGATTGTCCTCGTTCCGTCAGCCATAAAAAGGTAGAAGTCTTAAGTAAGTCTTAATTATTTTATTAGTATCGCCTGTACTGAAGATTGAAATTTTAGCCTAACAGACTATCACTTGCAACCGAATTTACTTACCATGGCGCCAGGGATAAAGTGTTATTTTGCATATACATTTAATTACGGTGATATAAAATAGTAAGATCCTGAAAACCTTCCATAACAACATTTTCAAGCCGCTACATTTCTTCCATTAACGTGATGGGTTAATATTTAGATCAATCGTGAACATAACATTTTTTTAAATCAGAGAAATAAATAAGTATGTTGTAATTAAAGTATCTGCATTTGAAATATAAACAAGCCGCGCGTGCGTGCCCCCCCCCTCTGTATGTGACTCGATGTGGCGAGTGTAAAATCCAATAAATTCGGGCGATTTGGCGCATTTTTGACCCCCTGGGAGCGCGAAGCAGAATTTTTCTGAGGTCAAGGATGCTCATTTTATATCTAGAACAATTGCCTCTACATTTTGGCCAAATTTCAGAAAAATTAAATGGATGGATCAAACGTTATGGAAGAAAAGGGTCATTTTTTGCCATTATTGGGGCTTTTGACACCCTGGGGGAGCGAACCAGATTTTTTCCAAGGTCAGCGATACTTATTTACTATTAGGAACACTTGCCTCACATTTTGGCCAAGTTTCAGAGAAATTGAATGGATGGATTAAACGTTATGGAGCAAAAAATATCATTTTTTGCCATTTCGGGGCGTTTTGACCCCCTGGGAGGGGGCTGACGAGATTTTTTTTTCAAAAATCGGAGAATGTCACTTTCTTACCTGACCAAAGTTACAACTTCATGCAAAATTTCAGAGAAATTCAATGGATGGTTGCGGAGAAAAATCCGGACGGAAGGACGGACATGACTCAAAATATAAATCCCCCGATTTTATAAATCGGGGGACCAACAATATTAAGAGATTGTCAATAAATATAAAAACAGACAATTTGTGAATTATGTTGCAGGAAAAAACTATATATTTGACAAAAGCTCTATTAACCACCATTTGAAAGAATAAGTTAATAAATAAATACTAAATAAATCATGTGACATAGGAGCTAACCACATGTGTGGCCGTGTATACCTTTCACAGATTGTAGTTGGCAGAAATAGTAGACGCTGTATTGTACTTTGCTTCTCGGACACGAGAAACATTCCATATCTTAAGGACCATTATATTACCTGCTATAAACATTAATTTTGGAAAACCTTAAGTGAGTTAGAATAACCGCAGGGAAACTCGTATCTAAAACAAACATTGTTTGATTTATCAACATGAATCGACGTTTAAAACAGCACTAACTTTTCCAAGTGGAAACAATTAAGTCATGGGTAGTCAAACCACACACCAGACATATTTCCTATTTATTGGGTCGTTTCTCTTCTCTTAGTTCAATATTTCTGACTCGTAGACCTGCATCTATACACCACACTAGAAATGCTGTGTTGCGTATGATTACAATCAATAATTACACTTAGTGTGAGTCAATCAACGTTTGTTTCCTTAAGGTTTTTTTATTATACATTCTCAGTATGTCATTGCTTTATACATCCAGATTGGGGAGAGAAATATGAAGTGAAAATATTTTATAGAACATAAATGTGCAGCTAATTTATCATTATACTAAATGTGAGTAAATCAACGTTTGTAACATCGAATATGAGAGTGCATGAGAGTATGTCGGACACGTGAACATTCCCTAGTAATGCGGGCCTGCCAAACGGACAGCAATTCCTTATGGCAGTCTTGAAATGTTATTTTTATTAACTGTCACATAGTTTTTCTTTTTTAAGAAAGCCGATAAAAAAATTGGAACTCTAGACAATTTAATATTATTAAAAAAATAGTTTTTTTTCCATTAAAACTGATTAAAAACAAACGCAAATGTTATTCTGTTCATTACGTTTGAAAAAAATGGAAAACAATCGCGCTTTAGAAAACGCTTTCAAAACTGGAACGGTCGCTCCAGAAATCGGGATGAAAGGAGCTGAAGGCGGCCAGTGTGATATTTTTTCAAATATTTCTATCGACCGATTCATCAACATAAAATCCGATCGTCTTTCGGTAATGAAGCATGGCGGTTTAAAATAATAGGGGAGAAAAAATAAAATAAAAGGGGGAGTCGTTATCGACTTTCAATCAGCTTGGCGAGAAAAAAAGAACGGTGAATGCACGGTAGAACGGTAAAGGATCGATGACATCGCTTACGCTAAAGAAGGAATGGATGCGAAAGTCTGATACTGGAACGGTAACGACTTGTATTTATTTACTCCTCTCCAACTTTTCAGTGGGAATACATGAGCTTAGCCTTTTAATACCTGACACGATTATATCCCATTAAAGCCTCTATTTACTTGCCTCACTATGAGATCAGAGTTAGAAACTAGGTTAGGGTTTAATAGCAGAGAAATCCAGTTTCCCATAAAAGGGGCACTTTGGATTGGGGCAACATTAAAAAAACGCTGAAATTATAAATAGATTTTAAGGGGGAGAAAATAGACCATTTTAGGAGTAACCAGTGAGTGTAGATTAAACGTGAGAGAAATGGAATCAATGAGAAAAATATTGTCGGTAGAGCGAAGCGTATACAGAGTCGATGGACTGAAGGCAAGGGAGATTTTAAAAAAGCAATGGATGAGTGTGTGTTAGGGTTGGCAAATAAAAAAAAAGAGGTATAGGAATTATAATGTTGTAGTAAAAGCGGTTAAGGATTAGTAGAGTGGAGGAGAATAGTATTAGTTCTCAATTTACATCAAGTGCTATGGGTTAATATAGTTATTAGGTGTACAGGGGAGGATATGTTATGTTATTGGGATAGTTATTTGTAAGGTTGGAAAAGTTAAGAATTAAAAATTAACAAATTATAGAATTTAAAAATTAGTCTAATGTTAGAGAGGAGGTTGTTGGCTGGGGGAGGGGTGTCAGAAGTAGTAATGAAATGTATGTATTTAAATTTTCGCTTGTGCCGGCAATTTGAGATGAGACGACAGTTCATTTTTAGAGTTAATGATATTTTTGCTTTTAGCCGCTGTAGCTATCATAAATGTTTCTAATCTACGTAGTTGGCAGAAAACGGAACCTGGAGTGTAGGAATTAGAACTTTTTAATATTGCCCAATGTAGGGAGTAGGGAGTGTTTTTACTGTTAAGGCGTTTTATTAGATTAGTTAGAGAGGTGCTAGGGGCATTGTCATTATTATGTTTTAAAGAGTAGATATGGTTTGAGATTCGGGTCTTGATGGAGAAGACACTTGTCCCAATGTAAGTGTGTATTTTGTATGGGGTTGTTATTTATAGTATCGGGAATGTTTTGGGCTGGTATGTTCAAGTTCTGGGCCAAAGTTAATTTGGAATTGTTAGGTGGAGAAAATGAGATAGTTTGAGGGGTAAGATCAAGATTATTGTTAGTTAGCGGGGGTTGTTGGTAAGTGTGAGAGGTGTTATTTAGGGTGTCGTTTGATACAGGGAGTTACAGATGGGGAGAGCCATTGGGGGAGGGGAGAATTTGTATGTTGGTGTATGTTTGGATAATAGTGTTTTAGGGGAATTGCATAACAGTACAAGCATAGATAACGTTACTTTGTATGCAATTGCCATTTAACGGGCATTCTCTAGATTTCTGGCAGTTAGAATTATTAGTAGGGTGTGTAGTAGGTGCTGGTTGCTGGGCAGATTTAATCTTATTGTTATTAGATTTTATGATGGTTTGTGCTTTATTGGGCATTGTAGTGTAGGACATTTTAATAGTTTTTTTTTATTTTAAATAGTGCTGTATTTATGCTCGTGCTTGAATGAGTTATCTAAAATTTTGAAGAATTCCATAGCGATATTTGTTTTAACATGGCAGTTATAGGGTGGGTTAAACCAAATACTATTCTTTTTTCTAATTCTTTTATTTTTACTATGTACTTGAGTGTCAAGGAAAGAATAATACACATATTTTTTTTATTTTTACCGAGTACACCTTGCATTGCACAATCGGAGTTGAAATAAATTTGTCATTCGTAAATATGTATCCCTCTTCTTTCATCTATCTTATATATATCATGGAAGCCATGAAATAAAATACTGTCTTGTTTTTAAATTCCCGAAACAGTTTTTCATGGTAAACAACTGATGATCTCTTGCATAATGTTAAGACTAGTGTAAATTCTTGTTAAGCAAACTAATATAGTAACTAAAAAAATTAATTGACTTACATGAGTGATTTTCTACTGAACGACTTGGGACTAAAATGTTTTTTTTATATATATAGTTTTAATGGTTGATAAACTTCCGAGACTATATATAATCATGATACAAAATGAAACAATAAAATAAGGTGGCATTCACATTTTATTATAATTCAAAGTTCAAGCAAAGTATCTAAACGTCCTTAACTCATGAGTTTTCAATGATAATTTTTCTCCTCAGAGGACCATTACCGCAGTGATATTACTGCAGGTAATAAAATAAGATAATAGTTGACTCTTATATCTTTTGTTGGATTACTTTATATATATATATATATATATATATGTGTGTATATATATATATATGTGTGTGTGTGTGTGTGTGTGTTACAGACACTGACTGAGAGGGAAACATATGCATGTGTACACCTAAATCCAGACAGTGAGGTGTCAGAAAAAATAAAACATCCAAGGATATAGATAAACACTGACAATGTCACACGGATACAGCGAGGGTGAGAGAGAGAGAGAGATAGAGAGAGAGAGAAATAGGGGATATAGAGAGCAACAGGCGAACAATAAAAATTACCGAGAGAGAGAGAGAGCGGGAGCGAAAAATATAGAGAACACACGCACGCACATTAAGGCAGAGTAATACAGCGAGTGAAAAACATATTTTTGACAATAACGACTTGATGTTTTCCCGTGTGTTTTCCTTCTCTATTGTTTATGATCATGTCAGCAATGTCATGCGTGTCGAGTGTGATCTGCCGTCTTTTCCCTCGTTAATCACGTAGGACATTCGATCGACTTTTACATTGTCCGCCATCCCCGTCTCCTCAGCTCCTTGTTTCCGGTTTCCGATGTTCTTCCTTTGCAACACCCTGATCTCTTTCAAAGGTGACACATCAACAATGATTACTCTTTCCACTCAACATTTATTAGTTATCCTTTTCCTTTTTTTCCGAACTATACATTAAAAATATTATTTCGGTTTTTAATATTTTTTCTCGAACTGCCGAATTCATTTTTTATTAATCATTCATTTTTTCCTTTACTTTTTTCTGTTAAATCTTTGTTTTTTTTTTTAAATTTCTTTAATTTACCTATTTCATTTAAGCAATTTATCTATATATATATATTTTTATTATTTTAGCAAATTGTATTTACTTTTTATTTTAACTATTTCTGTTTTTTTTTAAGTTTTTAGTCTCTCGAGCCGTCTATTTTCACAGGAAACCTTTTTTTTTTTTAAATAATATTACTATTTTTGAAACTTTTTCTTTGAAATGTTTTTTTGCTTTTCATAAGTTTAGTCATTTCTTTTATTACACATTTTTATATTATTTTAGCCAGTTTTATTTATTTTCTTTTATTTCAGCGAGTTTAAGTTTTTTGTAGGTCTTGTTTTCATTTTAGTATTCCTCGTGCAGAGAAAGAAATAAAGAAACCTTTTCCTTTTTTTTTTTAAAGGAAGTCATTCGCATTCCCTGTCTGTTTTATGTGATATTCATTGAGGGTCTTTATTGGGATAATGGATACAAGTTGCCGACTTGAGAATCGATCGATAGCGAGTTAAAATCCTATACGCTAGGAAATAGTGAAGCAGCTATTTACTCCAAGTTATGGGTAAAATAGCTATTTGTCAGCAATTGCTATACAACGCTCTTCGTCACAGTTCACATCTTCAGGCCTGGCCATTCTTTGAACGATATTAATTATGATGATGATAACGATAACTACGATGAACTAGTTGCTACTTCTTGACGACAAACGAATGAAAAGTTCTTTCTTTGTATGATAAGACCAACCCAGTCGTTTTTAATTACAATTAATAAACACGGAAGATTATAATTACGACACATTTTCCGTGATTAAACATCCGTAACATAAAAATAAAATTGGGCATTATTATCTATATAAAGTCTTATTTGAACGGATCTCCCCGCTCCACTTCGAACCGGAAACTAGCTAAAACGTTTCTCAACTTCTTCAATGATGTTACCTAACTCGCATGTTTATTGCATATGTTAACTTTGTCTTGCATTTTCTCTTGATACTAAAGCCACTATTCAAAATCGATTGAAATTCGAAGTTTTGTTTTCGTGAAATGTTTGAAAGATAAATAATATAAATAAATGCAAATATCTTGATATATATATATATATATATATATATATATATATATATATATTAACTACTTTTATAACAGTAGTAATCTACACACAGCTTCAGTATGGCTAGACGCGATGGTTTTTTAAATCTGAAATTTAAAAAAACAACCGTTACTATTGGCGTCAGCAATATTTCCCCCAAGACTAATCGCACACCATAAATGTAAATTATAATATTCTTTATATTTATTTGCATTACCACTTGCCAGGAGAACTCAATTCTGCTAACAAAGTAGACACACTTATTTCTCATTTTGAGATCTCAACAGTGTAAAACGAGTGTAAAACAAAAGTTGCCCCCGCATAACTTTTTCGCCGTGTAACATTTCCGCAGTGTTACTGGGCATTGTGAGTGTTTAAAGTTGAGTTTCAAACTCTGACCGCTAGTACAGTAGTAAGCAATCTTGCTCTAAAGCCACTTCACAAACTACGAAAATAATGGTAATTATAATACTTTTAGATTTGTAAAAATATATGTATATATATATATATATATATATATAATATGCATATATCTATCTATTTATATATATATTAAACAGTAAGTAATTTATACAAACGTTTTAGCTACATATGAGCATACATGTTTAAGCTAATACCTTACATAGGCTTAACAGCTTCATGCCACCATATCAGACGGAACAAAATTTATAAGTTCATTGGACAATATCATGTAAACACAGGACCAATTTACAAGAATGATTGTCCAATTCCTATAGACAACACTTCATCAGAAATATCATATGTATACATATATATGTATATATATGTATATATATATATATATATATATATATATTATCTGTGTAATTTATTTGTTATTCGTTGATGTATAAGTATACATACTTTTTTAAAAACACAGTTTTCAGCAGCTATCAGCGATATTATTCCATGTGTATATATATATATATATATATATATATATATATGTATACATATGATATTTCTGATGAAGTGTTGTCTATAGGAATTGGACAATCATTCCTGTAAATTGGTCCTGTGTTTACATGATATTGTCCAATGAACTTATAAATTTTGTTCCGTCTGATATGATGGCATGAAGCTGTTAAGCCTATGTAAGGTATTAGCTTAAACATGTATGCTCATATTTAGCCAAAACGTTTGTATAAATTACTTACTGTTTAATAATATTTATAAATAAATATTAATTATTTATTTCCTACAGACATCGATGTTTCATGCTTACATAATCTTCAGTGCAGGAAACTAATTCCCGACGGTTGACGGGCACGAACTCCGACTACAAATCGCCACTGATTCGCAGTTAGGAGAGTCATCAGTTGGCCACCAGAAATTAGCTTAGAATTTAGGAGAAATTTAATCTTGTAAATACGAAATCGGCGAGTATTCACAGCAAGCGGCGAAGAGTGATCTAACAACAACAAATCGTGTTGGAACTCGCAATGAAGCTAGTAGTACTGATTGTTATTAAATTCACTCAGAATGCCCAGCCTTAGTGAAGCGGGATGTACAAGAATATTTATAAATAAATAATAATTGTTTATTACCTACAGACATCAATGTTTCATGCTTACGCAATCTTCAGTGCAGGAAGCTAATTCCCGACGGTCGACGGGCACACACTCCGACTACAAATCGCAGGGTGATTGGAAAGTAACTCTCTATTATAAAGTTCTTCTAATTTATCGCTGATATATAATTATGAAATGAATACTATAAGAAAGTGTATAGCATGGGTTTTTATTTGATATGAGTGCCAGCAATCGCCACCAGCTTCTAAAGCTGCTCGGAAATCGTATCAACTGATTTTACAGACTTTTTTACCTACTTTTACTAATGAGTCAACACTTATCAAGACTAAATCCCCACACGAAGATTAGGGTCAAGATAAATGGATAGATTGATAGATCAATGGGAAAACAATACTATTAAGGTATTGTAAAGAGCAGCCCATCCAGAAAACAGCTTTTTTTTCCATAGTCAAAACTATCGCCTGTGGAATGTAGAATCTAAAGGGGAAAAAGGCATAATTAATAAGTCTTGCTCCCCCGATTCATTTCATGTAAGAATTATATTTCTGTAGTCACTTTAAAGTGTAAAGGTATTCATTATAATCACCCTATATATATATATATATATATATATATATATATATATATATATATATATAATTTATTTATTTTGGTACAGAAAAATTAGTATTACATTCGTACCGTCGGATGACAACAGAAGCCGAACAGAGCCGGATGGCTAAGTCTTTCCGTGCTTGAAACCGACGGTACGAATGTTGTACTAATTTTTCTGTACCAAAATAAATATATATATATATATATATATATATATATATATATACAGGGTGATACTAATTTTTCTGTACCAAAATAAATATTATGCTCTTAATTTTTAACTTTTATTCTTAATTAATCGAGCACTCTGCTGGGATTTTTCATGCTATATTACAAATAAGTTTATATATATATATATATATATATATATATATATATATATATATATATATATATATACAAATTTGTTATTGTTTATTTTTTTATCTATGGACGTATACGTTTCGTCTCTTTTCAATCGAGACTCATCAGCATAGAAGTACGACTATTCACCACCAGTCACACGATTCGAAACCCTGGACTACAAGTATTTTCCAACCCCAGTCCAACGTCGCTAACCGCTAAGCTAGTTCTGAACAGCTTATAAACAATGATAATCTTAACACATTAACGGCGGCGAAGCGTACAGGCATTCAAACTTCTATAAGTGAAGCATATACATACATATATATGTACTACATATATTGGTCAAATTAAGATGCCAAAAAAAAACGCACGTATATATATATATATATAATATATATATATATATATATATATATATATATATATATATATATATATATATAAATATATGTATATTTATAATCAAACATATCCCCAAATCAATTGAAAAGAGAATCACCAATACCCCATCACATCAGCTTTTTTTACACTGAAGCACAAAAAGAGAGAGGATACAAAAACACCCAAATTAAATATACCAAACCTACAGCGCCCAAAAATACACCCAGAAATAGAAGTACGAAAGTTATCTGGTTTACACCCCATTAAATCACATGGTTAAGACTTACTTGGTAAGAGATTCCTAACTTTAATTAACCTACATTTCCTTCTTAATAACATATTACATAATCTCCTTAATAAAAACTCTATTAAATTAAGCGAAAACTTAGGAAAAATCATTAAAAACCATAACAATAAAATTTTAAATTACAACAAAAATACTGAAAGAAAAACAACAAAAACTAAGACTTGCAACTGCACAAACAAACCTGAATGGCCTTTATAACAAAATTGTCAAACATCCAAATAGTTTACCAGGCACAATTTTAACAAAATGAAACCCAATACAGAAAAAATACTATATCGACATGGCTGGTATACTTTCAAAGACAGATATACAGGCCACAAACGCTAAGTCAGTAATTATGTCTACCAAAATAGTTCTTCACTCTCTATATACTACTGGAAACTAACCCTCAATAATCAATCACCAACAGTGACTTGGAACACTATTAGAAAAACCAGTACCTGCAGTTTGCTGAACTCACCATGTTACTTATGCCTAACTGAAAAAACTTAAAATAGTTAGATTCAGTGATAAGGTTACATCCTTAACAAAAAGGAAAATTCCTAAATTAACTGTAGGCACAATATTAAACTAATTAATATATAACGTCCCAAACCAATATTACTATGTAGAAAATAGATTTTAAAAAACCCAAAAATATAAGTTTAAACCCTAAGTGAACCCATCATCATATAGTATATACTTAATACCACATAATCAAGTACTCCCCAAGGCATGGGAACACCAGGGACTCTATAAGTAAAAAGAACTTTTCATATCCACAAACAATAATTAGACAACATAATTATCCATTTATATCGTAGTTTATACTATGCTCGATATAATTATTATATTCATTATTCTATTAAATGAGAATTATAATTAGAATACATAACTAATTGTGACAATCAAAACCATTAATAATATTACCATTAACATTATTACATTTTGCAAATTATTATTATTATAATTATTATTATTTTTATTTTTTATTAATTATCATTACTACTTTGACTATTGTTATTTCATTTTTTTCTAAATATGATCTAAGGTTAAGATCGGATTTTAACTCTCCCTGATGAGATCTCAGTGTATAACAGCTGTTGATAGAGAACATCGACATGTCAGTGTCGCAGATTTTGTACATGCCTGGAAATAAAAAAAATAATCATATACAAAAGCTCTATTTGTATATTGAGCACTTTTTATAAGACCTGTTGAAATTCTTTTGATTCCTATCCTTGACTGAATTATTATTATTTTTTTTAATTTCCATATATATTTATTTATTTAAATAAAGATTTATTTATTTAAAATTAACTTAGTTTCGACGATATAACGTCTGTATACGGCATATACAGATTTATGTTTTTTTCTTTGTGTCATTAGAAAAAGAAAGTCCGTACGATCATTAAACGGTGATTTTTATTGAATCATGAGGATCGCGCTGACGCTCGTGAAATGATTTATAGATAGGTTTTCGATGCAAGCGTTTTGTAAATTTGAGACTTTTCTTTTTCTCATGCCACGACGAAAACACAGAATTAAAATATGTTTCTCTACCCGAAGAAAACGTTATATCGTCAAAAGTAAGTTTATTTTAAATTAATAAATATTTATTATTTATATAAAAACCGGCGGGACAGTTATAAAAGTGGGGGAGGGGCTTTCCTAAAAATTGGGGGGTCCGGTTAAACACATGCATATATAACTTTATTATTGATGACCGTAAAGTGGGGGGCCCAAGTAAAAATGTGAGGGGAGGGATTGAGCCCCCCCTCCCGGCCCCCGTCCATGTATGTATATATATATATATATATATATATATATATATATATATATATATATGCGTTGTTTTTTCTAAAACTTAGACATTCAAATTCATACACTGCTTACATCGAAGAACTATCTCTAATATATATATATATATATATATATATATATATATATATATATATATATATATATATGTCTTCTTTGTAATATAGTAGGAACAATCCCAGCAGAGTGCTTGATTAATTAAGAATAAAAGTTAAATATTAAAAATTAAGACCGTAATATTTATTTATATTGGTACAGAAAAATTAGTACAACATTCGTACCGTCGGTTTCAAACACGGAAATACTTAGCCATCCGGCTCTCTTCAGCTTCTGAAACAGATGACAACAGAAGCTGAGGAGAGCCGGATGGCTAAGTTCTTCCGTGTTTGAAACCGACGGTACGAATGTTGTACTAATTTTTCTGTACCAATATATATATATATATATATATATATATATATAAATTATTTTCCCTATCAACGTATTCATTTACTTTTGTGTTATTTTGTTTAATTACAATCGTCTTAACATCTTTGAATGAATTGTTAAACATTCTATCAATTATTAGCTTATACCCATGTTATGTACGCCCATCTGTTAGTTCTGATCCACTTACTATTTTCTCTTTCATACATTCTCCATTGTATCTTCCCTTTTCGTCCTTTACCCGCTCTTTCGATTGTTGCTATGGCAACTGCACGTCAGATCTGACAATGAAGCCGACGGAATGTGTTGACGTCCGTCCCCGATCAAGCCTGCAAATGGCAGACAATAGGCGAGCAGCGAAAAGGAAAGTCAGAGTCCGACTATAAAAAAAAAGCCCGGATCGTTGAAGGGAGTCCTATGAAGCGAATACGATATAATTAATTGGCGTGAAAAGGCGATCTCTCCACGCGCTGGCGTTCGACATTTCCTCACCGGCAATAGAAAGGGAAGGACGACCATTTTGTTATTTTGTTGGGTCGGGGTTTGTTTCTATGCATTAAGCCAATCACTCACCCTCTAAACCTATTTTCCCTGCTTCTATTATGTTCATTTTGCCGTCTGCACATTAGTGTGTTAGAAAAATTTACTTCAACAGCGAGAGATTCCGTTTGTCTGATTTAGGCTATGTCAATTATTGTTTGTTACTCAATCCAGAAACTGGTACTTTCTATGGTCTTAAAAGTACATCCGGTTCCGAAGCCCCAATTTAAGAGATTTTGAGGGTATATGCTCACCCATTAGTTTGCACTAGTCCCATGTCCATTCTGATTCGAAGTGCTAGTACCAATCAATGCCCCATCTATGGGATAAAAATATTATTCTACGATCCGCAAAGCACTAAACTCCATGGGACAAGCTTGGGCAGATTTAAGTAACATATTTTCGTTAACCCCAACGTACCCACCAAAATCCATTTTCCCAGCCATTTCTACGTTTTCCAGTCTCCCTATCCTATTCACAAACACTATGAAAGCACTCAAATGCTCACTCTATCGAATCCAATAGTGAGGCCCTATATTGAGAGCTTTGCGAAATGTGAAGTCAAATGTTCCAAATACTCCAATATATATTCTGACCTGGGCTGATAGTAATCCCCTCAACTCAATCTCGGGTTAAGTACAAACTATCGTTTCCAGACTATTCAATTAAAAAAAATATACACGCATCACTCGATAGTATAACTCTTCATTATTTTTTCCGACTCCTTATCAGTATTAGTAACATTGAAAAATATAAATGTGGATAACCCACTGATCATAAAACTGAACACCAAAGTATACGTTGTTGGATCCTCAGTCACATAATGATCAGAAAAAAAAATGTTTAGGTTGACACAGCAGCCCAAAATGCCCCAAAAGAGCCCCCCCCCCCCAACACCATATTTAAATGTCTATACACCGACATCAAAACAGATATCCATGCATATATCGATAAGAAATGACAGTATAGCTGCAACAGTAATACATTCAATAGTTTGTTGACAATACAATAGATTCATGAGAATAGGGACAGGACTGTATAAAGTCACAAATGAAGGAAGTCACCCTCTCCTGATTCTGTATTGGCTACACAAACGTCAGGCATTAATTCCTGCCTGAACAAAAGGAGCCACCATGTTGGGCTTTTGGCCAAGATCAAAGTGTAGTATCTGTTCTGATGGTTACTGCACCCCATAGACTGGTATTGTTTTGGCCTTCGGGGCTTGATTTACGCCGGTCTATGGGTCTGTCCTGTGCAGTTCCTTCTCACCCTTTGAAAAGGGGTTAGTTTATTGCTAATCGCCTAAGGCTCCCCTACCGGGGAATGCCGACGGGGCTGTTCAGGCAATTTTTAAAGACACCTAGTACTCTTCCTCTAGAGTGCGCAATTCCCACTTTCCGACCTTGTGTCACATTCTACTTTGTGGGAAGTAGATTAATAGGTGTTCTGTGATCTGTCAAATACCATACACAGTGTTATATTTTATGTTATCGTGTGTTGATTTTTTTCCCATGCGAGGAATAAAACTACAATGTTTGTACTAGTAAATAACTATTTAAAGACATCAGAGTATAAATCATTATGTCCTTTCTCAAAATGGTGGGTTTATACCCCACACTCTCATATCTTTAAGATCAATACACCAAACTTTCTAAGGAAAAAAATAATCAATTGTAGACTGTATACCCAATAAATATATACATATAAAAGCAACCCATCCAAATCTGTTAAACATTTTAAAATATTATGAAACTCAAGCATAGAATCATTTTACAAATATAAATGGAGTTATTTAAACCCAAAAATGTTGATATGCCGCAAAACAAGACAAAACAAACAAACAAATCACACATAAAATAAATGTATCTACAAACAAATCTTCTACAAAATATATACAACGATTTATATGCCGTAAAATCCAGCAGTCAACCAACCAAAGCTCTGGTCGCATATGTTACTTTACTTTTCTTAATGAATCAATGCATTGCATAACAAATATTTTCCCATTCATAAATTAAAACAACATTCTTTAAAATAATCAATTAAAAAATTAAATAGTTTGACCAAATAAATATAATGCAACACAAATATAAATACTATACATATTCATGTAAATACATATCTTTGAACATATCGCATCATTTATTTTATTAAAAACTGTTCTGCGGCTACGGTAGTCAAATGATATCCAGTAGCTGCAATCAGTCCTCCATGCTAGTCCCAGGCCATCTGGCCTTGTCGTGCGCAAGTTGTCGTAGGCAATGAAGTTGTTTCACTGTTCGTTGGTCCTGCCTGCTTGAAGTCAGCACGTAGTGTGCCCAGCAGATTTGTGCAGTGCCGTCCAAATCGCGGTTGGTATGGTTGCGAGCCAGTAACGGCAAAGTCTAGTGCCCTCTGTGCGGGAGTGTCAGGGTCCATTCGTAGAACATGGCCTAACATAGACCATCTTTGTTCAGCGACCTTTGTGGAGAGGGGTTTTTCGTTGCACAGCTTGTATAGGGCCTTGTTGCTGATACGTTTTTTTCGGCCAGCAGTGACCTGTGATGGAACGGAGGTGTCTGCGGTGGCACGCATCCAGCTTGTCAAGCATGGCTTTTGTTATTGCCCAGCTGTTGCTATTGTAGAGCATGATGGACACGCAGTACGCGTTATAGAGACGGAGTCCAGTCTTCAACGGGATCTTGGTTCGTCGGCTCCAGAGTTTATGTAATGAATCGAACGCTACATTGGCATGTATACAGCGGGCTGTGGCGTTTGTAGTGCTGCCAAGCGGGGAGCCCAGGGTCTTGTTCTTGCATCATACTCACAACAATACCTAAAAGAAGTTGGCGATAGATTAACTTTACATATATAAAAATTTATATATATTAAATATTGAATTTTGACTCTTTCACCCATTTTCTGGATTCCAATATTTTTTTTAGACTATTTATAATATAATATTCCAATTGATTATACGCTTTGACACACCATGATATATCTGGGGATTTTCTGTTGCAGGAATTTGTTACCTCTTAAGTAAATGTCTTATTTTTTCAGATTTAATAAACGATAAATAATCTTGTTCAAAATGTTCAAAGCCTTTTAAATAATTATTTATTTTCTTCTGAAGAGAAGATTTGTTTCTATGAAAATGGAATTATATAATGTTTATTTATTGAAAAAGAAAATTAACTTGATGCGTCTATAAAAATAAAGGGACACAAATATGGTAATGCTGTGAATATATATATATATTAAGAAATGTATTCTAAAACAAATACATCATTAGAATGAAAATAAAGATGAAACTGTATTCATGTGTGTTGATGAAAATAAAGGACACAAATATGATAATGCTGTGAATATATATATCAAGAAATATATTCTAAAACAAATACATCATTAGAATGAAAATAAACATGAAACTGTATTCATATGTGTGTTGATGAAAATAAAGGACACAAATATGATAATGCTGTGAATATATATATTAAGAAATGTATTCTAAAACATATACATCATTAGAATGAAAATAAAGATGAAACTGTATTCATATGTGTGTTGATGAAAATAAAGGGACACAAATATGATAATGCTGTGAATATATATATTAAGAAATGTATTCTAAAACATATACATCATTAGAATGAAAATAAAGATGAAACTGTATTCATATGTGTGTTGATGAAAATAAAGGGACACAAATATGATAATGCTGTGAATATATATATTAAGAAATGTATTCTAAAACATATACATCATTAGAATGAAAATAAAGATGAAACTGTATTCATATGTGTGTTGATGAAAATAAAGGGACACAAATATGATAATGCTGTGAATATATATATTAAGAAATGTATTCTAAAACAAATACATCATTAGAATGAAAATAAAGATGAAACTGTATTCATATGTGTGTTGATGAAAATAAAGGGACACAAATATGATAATGCTGTGAATATATATATTAAGAAATGTATTCTAAAACATATACATCATTAGAATGAAAATAAAGATGAAACTGTATTCATATGTGTGTTGATGAAAATAAAGGACACAAATATGATAATGCTGTGAATATATATATTAAGAAATGTATTCTAAAACAAATACATCATTAGAATGAAAATAAAGATGAAACTGTATTCATATGTGTGTTGATGAAAATAAAGGGACACAAATATGATAATGCTGTGAATATATATATTAAGAAATGTATTCTAAAACAAATACATCATTAGAATGAAAATAAAGATGAAACTGTATTCATATGTGTGTTGATGAAAATAAAGGGACACAAATATGATAATGCTGTGAATATATATATTAAGAAATGTATTCTAAAACAAATACATCATTAGAATGAAAATAAAGATGAAACTGTATTCATATGTGTGTTGATGAAAATAAAGGGACACAAATATGATAATGCTGTGAATATATATATTAAGAAATGTATTCTAAAACATATACATCATTAGAATGAAAATAAAGATGAAACTGTATTCATATGTGTGTTGATGAAAATAAAGGGACACAAATATGATAATGCTGTGAATATATATATTAAGAAATGTATTCTAAAACAAATACATCATTAGAATGAAAATAAAGATGAAACTGTATTCATATGTGTGTTGATGAAAATAAAGGGACACAAATATGATAATGCTGTGAATATATATATTAAGAAATGTATTCTAAAACAAATACATCATTAGAATAAAAATAAAGATGAAACTGTATTCATATGTGTGTTGATGAAAATAAAGGACACAAATATGATAATGCTGTGAATATATATATTAAGAAATGTATTCTAAAACAAATAAATCATTAGAATAAAAATAAAGATGAAACTGTATTCATATGTGTGTTGATGAAAATAAAGGGAGACAAATATGATAATGCTGTGAATATATATATTAAGAAATATATTCTAAAACAAATAAATCATTAGAATGAAAATAAACATGAAACTGTATTCATATTTGTGTTGATGAACGTACGTCGCTGAGGAAAACGATATTCATGCAGTTTTAAAAGAATTGTTCGCATGGATGTGAATTCACCTTTTTGAAGATTTTGATCTGCTGATTCCCGGAGAATACGTATCGAGAAATAATATATATCTTCTTTCATGTCAATGGATTTGGTAGCCAGTAACTAAAGAGGGTGTTTGTAGAATAGTGGTTCCTTTACCATATGTCTCTCTAGAATTATAGTATTGCAAAAATGCCTTCAGGGGTAATAAGGCAATATCTTTCTAGTTTAAATATAGGATACTCGTTTAAGCTAAAAACATAACGACTTATATATAATAAAATCCTTGAAGCTGTCTTCAATTTTGGACTAAATATATGTTGAGCGCAACATAGTATTGATACATGTGTCGATGGCTTAAAAGTTGAATGAAGTGTATGCCCTGAGAGGAAATTGTTTCCTTGCAGAAAAACAAAATACGTATTACATCTTAGAAAGCGAGATAAACAAAAACTGACTTGAATTTAATTGGCTAAGTTGATGTACATCAGAATAATCGAACCTGGAAACGATTTTTTTGTGTAGGCGCAATTGTGTGTTCAGCCCGCGGACGTTGTTGAGAACAAGTCAAATGACCATTATTTATATTAATTTCTTTTCTCTTTCCTGCTTGAGGCGATTTTTGTCGAAAAACGTGATAGTTTTATTGCTGATATAACACTTTAAGTGGTCAGTTTAAGCGGTAACTGATCCTTTGAAATCCCAGAAAGAATTGCGCTTCTGCGTTGTAAGAATGTTTCGCATACTAATGGTAACATGAAAAAAATGAAATCAAAAAGCAAATTATATCATGCCAGATGTTAAGACGACGCGGTGAGCCTCGGATATTGTTTTGCTGTATCACAGCATGTTAGTGTGGCTAGACAAATTAATGCGTCAGATCAATTAAAATCCGGGTAGTGTGTCTATAACAGGCGCTATATGGAAGGCGAATCTTAATGCTTTTATATTTTTACATACGGATTATTAGCTGCCAGAATTGTCTATTCTTTTACGACCAGCTATATATTAACGCCAGCAACATCTTCCTCTCTCTCTCTCTTTGTTCACCCTATCTCTCTCTCTCTCTCTTTCGTTCACTCTCATTTGTTCACTCTCACTCCTCCCTTCTCTCTCTCCTTCTTTCTCTATATTCCTCTCCCTCCTTCTTTCTCTATATTCCTCTCCCTCCATCTTTCTCTATACTCCTCTCCCTCCATCTTTCTCTATATACCTCCCCCTCCTTCTCTCTCTATACTCCTCTTTCTCCTTCTCTCTCTATACTCATCTCTCTTACTCTCTCTATACATCCCCTCTTTCTCTTTCATAACCTCTCTCTGAGTCTCTCTCTATACCTCTCTCTCTATATACCTCTCTCTCTATATACCTCTCTCTATATATACCTCTCTCTCTATATACCTCTCTCTCTATACCTCTCTCTCTATACCTCTCTCTCTATATCTCTCTCTCTATACCTCTCTCTCTATACCCCTCTCTCTATACCTCTCTTTCTCTATACCTCTCTTTCTCTATACCTCTCTTTCTCTATACCTCTCTTTCTCTATACCTCTCTTTCTCTATACCTCTCTCTATATACCTCTCTCTATATACCTCTCTCTATATACCTCTCTCTATATACCTCTTTCTATATACCTCTCTCTATATACCTCTCTATATAATTTTCTCTCTAAATACTCTCTCTTTCTCTATACTTCTCCCTCTCTTTTTGTCTCTATACTTCTCTCTCTATTTCTTTCTCTGTACTTATCTCTCTATTACTTTCTCTGTACTTATCTCTCTCTTTCTTTCTCTGTACTTCTCGCTCTTTCTTTCTCTCTACTTCTCGCTCTCTCCCTTTTTGTCTCTCTCTCTCTCTTTATCTCTACTTCTTTCTCTCTCTTTCTCTCTACTCCTCTCTCTGTTTTCCTCTCTATACTTCTCTCTATATACTTCTTTCTCTCATTCTCTTTCTCTCATTCTCTTTCTCTCATTCTCTTTCTCTCCTTCTCTGTCTCTCTTTCTCTGTCTCTCTTTCTCTGTCTCTCTTTCTCTCCTTCTCTTTCTCTCCTTCTGTTTCTTTTTCACTCTCTCATTCTTACTCTCTCCTTCTCACTCTCTCCTTCTCACTCTCTCCTTCTCTCTCTCTCTCCTTCTCTCTCTCTCCTCTCTCTCTCTTTCCTTCTCTCTCTCCTCCTCACTCTATATTCTATCTCTCCTTCTCTCTCTCGATTTGTCTCTATCTATTTGTCTCTATCTATTTGTCTATCTATTTCTCTCTATATCTATTTCCTTCTCTCGATTTCTATATCTCTCTATTTCTATCTCTCTCTCTCTCTCTCTCTCTCTCTCTATATATATATATATATATATATATATATATATATATATATCTATTTCCATTCATCTCTCTCTATTTCTATTCATCTCTCTCTCTCTCTCTATTCATCTCTCTCTATATTTATCTCTCACACACACACACACACACACACACATATATATATATATATATATATATATATATATATATATATATATATAAATGTGTGTTTTCCTCTTTTCAATATATTCACATATCGGTCACGAGCGTACCATACAACGGACCCAATTTCCGGTCTGGGCTAACTTCTGCACCAGAAACTATGCACATCCAATATAATGACGGTGCAAAATAACCGGAAGTTGTAACTGAAAGACGGATAACTGACCAATGGCAACCGCGCGATGATTCTGCTCTGAAAATAGAATATTGCCACATATTTCTTTCCTGACAAGACAACCTAAAACCAATGAATGCAGTACACGCAGAATGTAAAGTTCCTCTATTAGAACAATTTCGCAGTTGAGCGTTAGTCATTATCTAGTCATTCGCGGGATCTCGCTACTAACATCTATAGATATCTATTTATATACGTACATTTACCTATATATATATACATTTCTTTTATTCAGGCACGAGTGTTTCGCCGCCTCTACGACTCATGAACTTGGCTAGAACAAGCGAGATTCAAAACCGGGACTGCAGTTGTCCACACCGAGTTTTCTCTCAACTGGGCCTCCTCTAACTGGACTAAACTCGACTGCTAGTTGCAATAAGTAGAATTATATCGTATATAATTAAAGCTATTCATTTATAAATAGTTGCAAGATATCGATAATCAAAAGTACGCTCTTTTTACAGTAGAGTATTGCCTATATATATATATATATATATATATATATATATATATATAATTATAATATAAAATGAAATAATAAAATAAGGTGTCAATCAAATGTTATTAAAATTCAAAGTTCAAGCAAAGTATCTTAACGTCCTTAGCTCATGAGTTTTCAAAGATAAATCTTCTCCTCAGAGGACCATTACCATAGTTACATCACTACAGGTAATAAAGTTTCACTTTGAAAATATATAAAAATATATACAAAAATACATAACATCAAATATATCAACCCAAAAACATACTTTTTTGTTGAATCTATACAATCCATCCAAGTCATAGAGTTTAAAAGACATAATCAGGAAATATATCCAGAAGTCCAGAAGGCTGACTGAAAATCAATCCAGGTAGTGAGTGAAAGTCCAAAAACTAGAAATTGAAAGAATTGAAAGAGTAGTCCAGTCGTGAGGTGCGTCAGCAATCGATGAAGTAAACAGTATCCATTGTTTATGTTAGTCCAATAAATAAATCAAATCAAATAAAAAGTGCAATAAACTCACTCAAAATACCCAGAAATTGATCTGAACATTACAAATCAAATCAAAGTTCGCTTGTCAAATGGAGATCCCGTTAAATCCGATTTGAAAAAAATTACAGTTGAATCGAGTCGGCAAAGCCGGGCATATCTTCCTCCGAATCGAATAAAAATAATTCAATGAGTAAACTTTGAAATTATGCTTCCTCCCGCGAGCCAAACAGGACCCTTCTTAGCCGAATAGAAGGCAATATTAAATTCGCTAAATGCATGTTTATTCGAACGACGTTATCTGAGCGGAAGTCAACATGTCTATTGTAACAAAGAAAGAAACAAATATCCTGCGTCGGCGTAAAAAAGAAAGAAACAAATATTCTGGGTCGGCGAGCCCGCCAAATCAACTCAACTCAAAACCGGATGTTATCTGCCTGGGTCAAAGGAATAAGTCTAGGTCAAAAAGAAATATATAATGTACGCAAATAAATGTGAGAATATTAATGATGTGCTTATTACAAAACAGTTTCGGAATATCGATGTTAAATACATTCATTACTTTGATATTTATTAAATGAAGAATTAATTGAATCAAAAACCAGATTAACAGTTTTTTGGTGATCTGGTATTTGATTTAATTAACTTTTGTAAATAAATGTAGTTATTCATTAATATATATTTATCACAATCACGCTTATATTTTAACGACCATAAAAACGTTGATAAATCTTACATCATTGGCCAGTAATATAATGAGGGATATTCAAATAGAATACAAGGCAAAATCAAACAAGCAAACATAGTATTCATTTAAACGTTGAAATTTCTATTTAAATAATCAACGCTATGTATTTTCCAATACTCATTCTTAATAAGTAGTATAATTTTGTTACACATAATATCTTCTGTTAGATCTAGTATTGAATACAACGGGCAGTACACAGTAAAACAATGTGTCAATCTCATTCACTAGTCTCTGAGGACAAATCAACCAGCTTATTAATTAATCATAGACTGGAAATTAAAAAGAAATTGAGAAATATATATATATATATATATATATATATATATATATGTATATTTAAATAAATGTTTTGAGGTACAACACCTATAAATGCATTTAAAAAGAATGCGCGGAAATCTCTACGAGGCTCTTTCGACTATCATCTCGTCAGGAGAAAATCGATAGTTTTTAATCAATAATATCATCGAAAGAAAGAGCAAACGGGGAATTAAATGTGCCAAAATTAACGATGGAGCGATTAAAAGAAGTGAATTTAATGATTTCGTTAACAAAAAAAAACGATTAAAAGGCACTACGTTAGGGGGGAAAAAGAAGGGAGGGGTTCAAAGTTCCCCAAAGAGATTTAGCGATCTGACAAATTCCTTCTGCCGGCACAAGGAAGGTGTGCGAATAGCTATAGAGACAGATTCCAATATTTTCAAATGGTTCTGGGAATCTGCTCTATGAAAAACCTCAAAACGGCTTATTTTATAGCTACTGGCACAACTTGGGGTTTCAAACAAATGCTTGCCAATAGCAGAGTCTAAAGAATTAGAGAAGGGGTAACACAAGGACCCTACCCTTCCCTGACGTATTTTGATGGAACGTGCTGGTTTATGCGGGTCTGCAAATGCAAGGAAGTACGCCCTATATAGCCAGCATCATATTGGCATTTAAATTGGTATACAATATTACTATAATTTGTATAGGGCACACTATCCTTGCGAAAGGAAAGAAAAAGCAGGTCTAGTAGCATAAACTAATCGTAAGGAAACAGTAGAAACAATTATTAATGCTATCAACAATCTTTTTACCTAGTTTATTACTATTTCCCCCTATCCAAGGTAATATATATATATATATATATATAATTATTTCATGTATCCACATAAAACCTTATGAGGAGATATAATTGTTTTATGTATCAATTTTAAGTATTTACTTCAACAGTGCTCGATACGTGAGTAGAGTTAAGTAGTAACTTCACTCTTTTTATTTATGTAAGGATATTTATAGCTACCGAGTTAAGGAACATAAGACGAGTTTGAACACCGCTCACATTATTGCACAGATTAAAAACGGCTTCTATTTATCTTCCTCCCACAAGGTAAGATGTGACACAAGGTCGGGAAAGTGGGAAAGAACCAGCGCTCGAGAATTTGAGCACTCTAGCTGTTTAAAAATTGCCTGGGCAGCCCCGTCGGCATTCCCGGGTAGGGGCGCCTCAGACAGTAAGCAACAAACTTACTCCTCCCCAAAGAGGGGAGGCACAGCCTGGGAGGGTGCACCTCCTAGAACTGCACAGGACCGACAACCCCCAATAGACCGGCGTAAATCAAGACCCAAAGGCCCGGACGATACCGGTTTATTAGGCGGGGTAAGAAACCCTGGTTGAATCAGATTGAAAACGGCTGATGGCGGAGCCTCAACCCTATAGAAAATTTCCAGTTAGAATCTATTTATTGTAAGCGATATATATATATATATATATATATATATATATATATATATATATATATATATATATATATAAGAACTTCCTCTTGGGTAAGTAAGAATTATTAATTTCTTTACTTCTATCCTTATATATAACATAAAAGTAAAGAGTGATTATTTTGCTCCATGTAAATTACACACATGTTTTTGGTGTCGGAATGCACATTTTTTAGACAGTCTCTCTTTAAAAGAGACATAAAACCATAAGACAGTGAATGAATATAGAATGAATAAAGTGACATTTATTTCCACCGAGTAAAAAAATCAGAATCGTTAATGTATCTATATAAGAGTGTTCAATAATAAATCGAGATGTTTAATTGGTATAAAGATTTGTATTCACAAGAAAAGAACATTATTTTGCTACACATTTGGAAAAATGTTACGTTCACAGTTATAGGGCCGCCGGACCTCTTAAAGAGGCCAATGTATTTTCGTGACAGCTTCATTTGATAGAATTAGACAAGATTACATTCTTAATTGAACACGTAATCAACTCATTAAGATCAAATCATAACACGTAACGTATTATTAACCGTTGAATTTATTTATTTATTATATATTTAATCACAACATTTTCTTGACTAGAGATTATTTGTAAGGATATCGGCAACGGCCACTAGCATTATGACATAGCTTATTGGGTAAAAACTAATTCGAGCTCCCGGCACTTGACAATGTTTACATTGTAGATATCACTTACATTAAGCCAGTTTCGTACCATAGCACAAGTGTACAAGCCCCGATCGTCAGCTCGATGGTTGAGTTTCAATTCCGACTTGCGGCACTGAAGAGCTGTGGTACAGCGAAACAGTATGTCTGTGGAGGACTATAATATATATATATATATATATATATCTATATATATATATATATATATATATATATATATATATATATATGATGCGAATGTATATTTGAAGACTAAATGGAGTGCTTTCTCGGCCTTTTGGCCGGGATCAAAGTGTTGTATCTGTTCCGATGGATACTGCACCCCATAGACCGGTATTGTCTTGGCCTTCGGGCTTGATTTACGTCGGTCTGTGAGTTTGTCCTGTGCAGTTCTAGGAAGTCCACCCTCACGGGGTTTGCCTCCCATCTTTGGGGAGGAGTAAGTTTATTGCTTACTGCCTAGGCACCCCTACCGGGGAATGCCGACGGGGCTGCCCAGGCAATTTTTAATGACCGGATTGCTCATCTTCTCGGGCGCTGGTTTATCAAATCCCACTTTCCTAACCTTGTGTCACATCTAACCGCTGTGGGAGGTAGATAGATAACTTGAAGACTGAATGGAATTGAGAATTTGAAAAAATATATTTCTACATTCCGTGTAATCTTTTTTTTTCGAATCGAGCGTCTACGCGAGTATTTTGAATGCACGCGCTGTGTGTATCTGTTATGTATGTGGGTATATGTTAGTGGGCGTAAGATGCACCTCTGTGTGCACCTGTTATCAACTGCACACACGAACGGGTGTTAAAAGCGTGTTATGTCTGTCTGGTCTTACTCCCCTAGTTGATTTAATGTAGTCTCATTGAATACAAAAAAAAAAAATACAAAAAAAAAATAATTATACACTAATATAAAAGGCAAAACGCTTCATAATACTTTAGATTACATGAATTAATCCTAATGCTTTTTGTTGTGACGTTGTCCAACAGCAAATACTAAATAAAGGAAGTCAAGTCGAGGGTTGGTTTAACAAGTGTATTAACTAAGTAAGAAAGTGACTAACACTTGGCTAGACAGTTACAAGACTGTGCTTTGTCTTCCCTGTGTCTCTGGTGACTCGCACTATTTATAGTGACAACCGGTGCAGTTTCTCCTGTGTAAGAACGGCCGGTGTAACACTTTTATAACGTGTTAAGTTTTGATAATATCTTGTCTCATACCACCAAATGAATCAGTAAAAAATGGCTTTGAATTAGTCCGGGGGCTGTGACCGAAACATGTTTGTAGCAAATGTGCAGCCAAATAATATTTCCATTAAAAACAATGTTTTATATCTACTATATATATGAATGTAGAAGTAAACCTTTTATAGAAGTAACGGTGGGACGTAATGGGTGAAAATTTCAGATTCATGCGAGTAGTATTTTCTTGTGTTCATTTATACATAAATAACACTAAGCAATCAAACATTTTTAAAATTTTGCAAAATTCAGAAGGTGCAGGTCTAAAATTGTAGACACTAAAATAACAAAAAAATAATTTAAGAAATTGTCAAGGTGTTTACCACTTTCCCACGTTACATAAATTCATATGACCTCTCCTTCAGTAATCTCAATCTATATCGCACAATTTAAGCATCACTTGTTATAGCTAGCGAGCTCTATTTCCCTGATTGCTGTACTGCTTTGAAGCATATCGGAGGTCAACTTTCCTGCAACCGTGGAAGGACCTACAATGTGTATTCGTGCGATGATCCGTCCGTGGTAAGTTCTTTGATTTCGGATTTCCGGCGTTATAAAAAATTGTATTTACTAAATGCATTTCTCTTGTAAAAGAAGTGATGCTAAACTTGCTCGGGATAGAGTGAAGGCGCAGGCCCCAGGGAGTCAAACGGTGATAAGTAACGCACCGTGATTTCGAGATCGATTCGCATTAATATACACAAGGTCATATTGAAAAAAAACAAAAACATTTGGTTTTCTGTGTTGAACCAATAACGCATATATATATATATATATATATATATATATATATGATACTTCTATCAGTCCTGAACCAATTACCGTGAACTTCGCATCGGCAACGTTCGGCCATGCGACGTAAACACCCGGGAGATGACAAGCCGAATGGTGGCGGAGAGATCCTGAGCGATTAGCCAATATACTGGCAGTTTACCGACGACAATTCTGTAATATATATATATTTATATATATATATATATATATATATATATATAATGTATAGTTCTTGTCTGTTTGTTCAGTAACTCTTACTATGATTTTAAAGATATATTAACATTCTTATGGCCATACATTTTTTGAATCAACATTACCAATGGTTCATGGATAAGTAAATTTTATTATTTTAAGCAATTTTGTTACATTAGTATCGGGTGTTTTATATTACCGCTTAGTTCGATAAGACAACGAGATGAGAACTTCTCAGTTGGTTAGCAGTAAACTAGTAACGGGCAATAAATAAAAAATAGCGCATGCGCCAATGAAAAGTATGTCGAATATCCAATAAAATACCACGGTTGTCAGAATGTACAAGTTTTTTTTACAATTCCCTTTAAATATGACATTCGTTTGATTGTTGTAGCACTATAGTGGACGAATAATTCGATGCCACCAGATTATCAGGACATCAGCTTATCGCGTAGACAAGTTGTTATTTATTAGTTTGATAACACGTAGCAGTCGTTCGTTCTCTACTTGTTCGTTTTATTTTTGTCGTCTAACTTTTAATAGGATAAATTGTAAATTTTATAAATCACGAAAGAACACGCTATTTAGGGTTATACAATGTATTTGCCTTTTTGCGTTTCCAGTATAGAGTATAAATGCATAATATCCAATCCATTACTCTTGGGGTGAGGAATCAGCTGTCTCAAAAATGATAGCACAGCCTCGCACTTTATAACAACGGTAAAAGATTTTATCAGCCTATCAGAAATGTGTATCTAAAGACTTTTATGTCCGACACCTACCTTTAATCCTAATTATTTCAATTGGTCCCCCGATTCTATAAATCGGGGGACTTATGTTTTTAGGCATGTCCGTCCGTCCGTCCGGATTTTTCTCCGCAACCATCCATTGAATTTCTCTGAAATTGTGCATTTTTGAAAAAAAAAATCTGGTTATCCCCCCAGGGGGTCAAAAGGCCCAATAAATTTTAATCCATCCATTCAATTTCTCTGAAACTTGGCTAAAATGTGGAGGCAATTGTTCCTAATAGAAAATCAGTATCGCTGACATTGGAAAAATCTGGAAGCGCCCCCAGGGGGTCAAAAGCCCCCAAAATGGCAAAAAATAACCCTTTTCTCCCATAACGTTTGATCCATCCATTCCATTTTTCTGAAACTTGGCCAAAATTTAGTCAATTCTTCTGGATATAAAATGATCATCCTTCACCTTAGAAAACTTCTAGTTCGCGCCCCCCAGGGAGTCAAAGGGCGGGGGAGGGGTCAAAAATGCCACAAATTGCCCAAATTTATTGCATTTTACACTCGCTACATCGAGTCACATACAGAGGGGTACCACGCACGAGCGGCTTGTTTCTAATTGAATTATTGACATTTGAAAAATTAGGCTTAATCTAACCTAATATAGAAATGCCGATTTTAATATTATTTCTACAGAGAAAAGCCTCATTTTGAAACATTACTACTCTTTATTATACAATAACATCGTATTCGCTAAAGTCACAGATTGAATGGTCGCCTCTTAGGAATATCCGTTCTTGTCTACCTTTATTGGCACTACTTCAAGCAAACACATTCACAATTCACTTACTCGAATGTCGGCAATAAATAAATCCCGGTTGCTGTAATTTACGCTACGAGTGATAAGATTATGTCAGTTCTACTTGATTAAATGAACAATTAATCGCAAAATTAGTCTTATCTATTCGGGAAACGTAAAGGAAAAAATAACTGTCAACAATAAAAGATGTCGACAAATCTTTTTTACGGGGTTCGTTTCCCGCTTAAAAATTGTTTCCATTTTCACTTAAACAAATAAGCTCGCGCCAAAATAACTTTAAAAGTCTTACCCAAAAACAATTAATAACACATTATCAACGTTTGTTTATAACAATAAGAAATTATAATTAACCGTTGTATAATCGTCTAGCCCTTATTACCTTACAACAAATGTGTCTCGACCCCCACAATTATTTATTTAAAGAGAAACCGGCTACCCGGCGTTCCCCCGTGCAAAAGTGTAACATATTGCTATTGAAACCTCTATCTCTCTCTTTCCCCTACCCCCGTTTTCCCCCTGCCAACCTATGTTTTCTGCTCCGCCATGCCCAGCCCTCTATATGGGAATACACACACACACATTTATAAACAACTCGAGGAACGAATCGGTTTAAGGGAAATAACTCATAGAAAATAATCAGTTACTTCCCATTAGTTATTAGGAAAAAGATTAAAAACCTAGCCCCTAACAAAATCGTGGCCAGTTTACTGTCAAAGAATAATTTATTTTTCTAGAGTTGATATATCATTCGTTCCGAGCAACGCTGATCAAGAATCTACAAATCATGTGGCTGTTACGTTCGTAGTTTTATTACTTTTAGCTAGACATACACACAAATACACCTCTCTTTATATAAATAACGATACATTTGATGCTTTCATCTGTTCACTTTTTCTTCTTCCTGTCTTACTGCCGTCGTCTGTTCGTGTGTCGACTCGAATCTGTGGCAACGCAGGGCTTAACTCAAAAGTCGACAGGCATACTTTACTCATAAAATAGAGGCAATGAATTCAGACAACACGATTAAGAACCTTTAGATTTACTTCGAAAGGACATCGCTTATTTAACTATAACTGGTTAATAACATCGTCCAGAATTACTATTGTCTCGTAGGCAGAAAAAAGAAAAATAACGTCAGTGTTTTCAGTGATGATGGTTAAGGTTTGTTATATTATTATTTTAGACCATCTAAGCACGAGCGTATTTGTCAATCGAAACTAATCGCGAATCTCATCACATAATTCCATCTACGGCGCATATATGACGCCAGGGCCGCTCACATTAACTTCCTTTCTCAGTCTAACTAGTCAAGCTTTCACTTCGTATGAAACACCTCTTATCTGAACCTATGCACGAATATATGTACTAGCACATATATCAACTAGTTTACTTACCCACTTTTAATATCTAACACAACCGAGAGTAAAGAAGTGGTCTATTCTTAGGGCCTTTATGAATATTCAGATGGGTCGTCTGTGATATATACCATCAAAATGAAATAATTTTTATTTTCAATTAATTACTTATAAAATCTTCATATATATATATATACATATATATGTATATATATATATATATATATATATATATATATATATATATATATATATATACATATATATACATATATATATATATATATACATATATATATATATATATACATATATATATATACATATATATATATATATATACATATATATATATATATATACATATATATATATATATATATATATATATATACATATATATATATATATATATACATATATATATATATATATATATATATATATACATATATATATATATATATATATATATATACATATATATATATATATACATATATATATATATACATATATATATATACATATATATATATATACATATATATATATACATATATATATACATATATATATATATATATATATATATATATATATATATTTATATACATATATATATATATATATATATATATACATATATATATATATATATATTTATATACATATATATATATATATATATATATACATATATATATATATATATATATATTTATATACATATATATATATATATATATATATATATATACATATATATATATACATATATATATATATATATATATACATATATATATATATATATACATATATATATATATATATATATATATATATATATATATATACATATATATATATACATATATATACATATATATATATATATATATATACATATATATATATATATACATATATATATATATATATATACATATATATATACATATATATATATATATATATATATATATATACATATATATATACATATATATATATATATATATATATATATACATATATATATACATATATATATATATATATATATATATATATACATATATATATACATATATATATATATATATATATATATATATATACATATATATATACATATATATATATATATATATATATATATATATACATATATATATACATATATATATATATATATATATATACATATATATATACATATATATATATATATATATATACATATATATATATACATATATATATATATATATATATACATATATATATATATATAGATATATATATATATATACATATATATATATATATATACATATATATATATATACATATATATATATATATATATGATAAAAAGTGAAATAGTATTCTAAACGTAATGTGAATGAAAGAAGGAGAAACTTAATTATCAGTAAAGTCATCAACGTTTCGCCTTCATCAAGAAAAGACTTCCTCAGGATGGTTTAAGAAAATAAAAAGCTCTAAACACAAGTATATTACTTGGAAATAGTCTGTATGTATAGAATGTAAAAAAATATTTATGTTCATCTTCTGGGCGAAAAATGGCTGACTAAAATAAAAATGTGTAATACTTTATGTGAAATGTATATTACAAAAAAGATTCTTGTGAATCCAAAGTTGCGTTTTTCTTTGTTTCATCGATTGCATAAATATTATCCTAATTCAATAATTAGCTGTTCCGTATATCGGCGTGGCCAGGAAAAGGTAGAGTGGTCCAGAAATTGTCTGACCACAACCTTGAAGAACTGAATTATTTTCTGTTTGTGGTTGTACAGTGCGAATAGAAAATTCTATGAGTTTAATGTAAAACAATAACCGAAGTAAATAGAAAAAAAACTTAAAGTATGGAATTTGAATATCGCGTAACCTTGTTGTGCTATTGGCCTGATAAATACTTTTTTACTGGGTAATCATTTTTGAATGGACGTTTCGTAATCCAATGTAAAAATGAGTTATCTTAATTCCGTTAATCTATTATTATACTAATCATGAGTCAATCAACATTTGTTTAAGACCTAAATATTGTACACACCTGTTCTTCTCGGGAAATGAATTTTACACGGTCTAGGTCGAGAATTCTTGTAAGGTGAAGTTCCGTCCAAGCGCTTCGTTGAACACTGTTCATGACATCCTTCTAAGTATGCCCGCTTGTAAATACATAAATAGAACTTCATTCCATTCTTTTCACTGTGGTTTTAAATGTTCAGACAGAAGTAAAAATGTTTATTTAGCACCGAGGTTCAAATCGCAGGACATGCTGAACAAGCATCCTCCACACTGATGATTTCCGGAAAAAAGGATAAAAGATATGTCTATGTGGATAAGGAATTAAAATGTTTATTATAATATTATTTTTACCCCCAAAATGCTAGGACGGCCCCTTAAGAGAATTATAATTAGGCTGCCATATTGAATGCGTACTGCGAAGTTCCGTCAGACCGCATCGGTGAGCACTGTTTATAAGAGCCGTCTAATATGTTCGCTTGTAAATACATCAATATACCTTCATTCTCTTAATTTTACCGTGCCTTTGACATTTTTATTTTATTTTAGCGCAGTACGATAAAAGAATGAAATAGCTAACTTGTGTACGAATGAACTTAAATTCATTACAGTGAAATTTAATTTCGTAAATAAATCAGATTGGAGGTAGGAGGGCTGCCTTTTGGCTAAGATCAAAGTGTAGTATCTGTTCCGATGGATACTGCACCCCATACTGGTATTGTCTTGTCCTTCGGGGCTTGACTTACGCCGGTCAATGGGTCTGTCCTGTACAGTTCTAGGAGGTCAACCCTCCCAGGCTTTGCCTCCCCTCTTTGGGGAGGAGTAAGTTTATTGCTTACTGTTTGAGGCACCTCTACCGGAGAATGCCGACGGGGCTGCCCAGGCAATTTTTAAATGGCCAGAGTGCTCACCTCTCGGGCGCTGGCTTTTAAAACTCCACTTTCCCGACCCGACCTTGGGTCACATCTTACTTGTGGGAGTAGTATAAAAACTGGCCTTGTGCCTAACTCCTGGAGAGGAGTAAATCAATACTCAGTGTAATGTTTGTATCGATCGCTGCGTGTTACGGATATAGGATATTTTTGGAATGTACAATTTAACAAACGAATCAGATGGCTGATTTGCGTACGACTTAATCAGAATTAATTATGGTGAAATTAATTTAAAGCGAGGAGGAAAGAGGGCGAATGATAACTGACTTGTTTGTTTGGCCGCGATTACATTGCGAGTGTGTACATATGCTTTTGTTCGGTGTGCTCTGTTTACCTGGATCGCAACATCAACATCATCGTTGACCAGAAAATAATTAAAAAAACGCTTATCATAGAAAATGTTTATTTTCTATCCACGATGTTAAAAAATGCCGAAATTGAACTAAAAACAGTCATTGAATACGAAACGCTTAATAAAGTACAATAAATTAAAAATGTCAATTTGGAAGTCAATATGTAAAGTACTAGGAGTTGTAGGTACATAGCATAGACATGCTCAGTATACAAGAAAGTTGTCATATATATATATATATATATATATATATATATATATATATATATATATAATGTGTGTGTATATAGTACACGTATTGTATTAGTTTCTGTAGATGTAAATCCGTTGAAACTCGAATGTTAATAAGAAGTGCTCAATACTAAATACAGCGTTTCTTTAGTATTCATTTTTATTCATACAAACATAATTGGCTATATATGTGCATGCATGTTTCGGTTGTACTTTTCAGAGAATCAACCTCTTCAGAACAAAAATACAAAATGTGAGATGAATTTGAACTTTTCTATTAAGTAAATCTTTTTGGGGGATTTGATATGTTTTAAATTTTCACCGATCAAGCTCAGTATCGGATTATATTCTTTACTTGTTAAGCTTTTCTATTAGTTTCTATCTTTTTTAATCAGTTTCATTACCTACCTTTCCTTTAATTAATTTTTTTAAAATTTAATTATTACCCACTTAGATTGGATTCCTTTCTTTTCCCTTTAACACTTCAAATTTTAATCTACATACATACATTTTCAAGCATAAATATCTGATCTTCATATAAAATACATACGTGCGCACAAACCTTAAGACGAAGAAGTACACACATAGACATACTTTTATTTTATATATATGAAATAAAAAAACACAAATATATAAGCATATATCCATACACATATATACACAGATATCCACACACATACACACACACACACACACACATATATATATATATATATATATATATATATATATATATATATATATATATACATTCACAGAAATAGACGCATACATACATGTAGATTCAAAATAAACACAACATATGCATACATACATATACAACCAATGGATGCATTTCCTTTTCCACTGATTAGGTCAACATAATATATTACAATATATATATTACAATATATATATATATATATGTATGTATATATATATAAATATACACGCTTCATTTGTTATTAATACAAATATGCTACTTTTACACCATACATATGAAATATTAGTTCGAGAATTCATATACATACGTACGCATACATCTGAACCCATTCGAACCTTATTTGCCTACATTGATTCATCAAAATACATATACACGCATGTATACATATACGTATATATATACATACCCACGTATACACACGCACACCGACACCTACACATACATACACACATATACATGCATATACACCACTACATATGTATGTATGTATGTATATATATATATATATATATATATACATACATACTGTTATACATACATAAAAACATGTATATACATATACACCAATACAGATACATGCACATATACATACACACATAATATATATATATACACAAAATCATTATATATCACGCAGATTTGAATTAAATTTTATCGATAGTAATTAGGCACCAATTATTCAGGGTTCCTTTGATTTCAATTTTTTCCTGAGACATTTTAAGCTTAAGCTTTATATTTTAGACATTTTCAGAATCAAAATCGTGTATTAATTTGTATCAAAATAAAAAAAAATAACAAAGTTTAATATCGTTATATCTTCATTTATATATTTGTAACGAAATATAAAAGTGGTGCAAAATTGTTCTGTTAGGAGAATTAATTTCACACGTTAAAGGACAGGTATTTTTCTAGTGTATATATACATATATATATATATTTATCGATTTCTATTCTATATTGATCCCTTCTTTTCTATCTTTCTATCAATCAATATATTTAAGCCTTTTCATACGTATCTATATATCTATTACTTTTTTTATGCCACTTATATTATCATCCTTTTTTTTCTGAAGTGGATTTCTGCTCAAGGCCATAACAACCTAATAAGCCAAGATATTAAACCTCAAATCGATTAAAATGTTTTCATTAAACCAATGAACAACGCTTACACGTGTATAGGTCAAACATTTCAAATCAAGCAAAAACAAAAATCCGAAAAACTAAAATACAAAAGAGAAAGTAAAATTAGTTTCACCAATTTAGAACGCTTATTAGAGATAGCTCACTGGTAAGTCTATTTAACTGGAATGCTATAGTCTCCTGTTACTTTTTTAATATTTTGCCAAGGCCTTTGATTCTTTCAATCGCCGCTTACTTTTATATACACTCAACACCTATGGTCTTCATGAATCGGTTATAAACTGGACAGGATCCTTTCTTGGTGATCGTACATACAGGTTTCAGATAAATTGCAGTCTCTTATCGGAGATGGATGCTTGCAGTTGTGTTCCTCAATCCGCCATGCTGGTTCATAATCTCTTTCTACATGCCGGTAGCGATTAGTGGAAACTTGCTCCAATTTACACATGACGTCATATTAGTAGCTCGTAGAAGTGTAATTAGCAATCTCAAGTTTTGCCTTCAACCTGCCTGGAAATGGTGCATTGGATGTAAATAACTGCTGCCATATTGCAGTGCGATGTCCTTCTGACTCGGCTCTTACTCTCAGCAGTGACATGGCTCTGCTCAAGGAGACGAACGAGAAAAGAGATCTTAGCTTATTGGTCGACTCGTCCATCCAGCTATCTAAACATTGCATTCAGAGAGCAAACAAAGCCAGGAGCACCCTATTTCTCATTCGATGCTCCCTTTACATACTCACCCCTGGAATATTCCCTCACGTTATATCTCACTCGTAAGACCACTGTTAGTGTATCGTGTGCACGCCTCTGCTCCGTATCTAATACGTGATATCCAGCATCTGGAGCAAGTTCAACAACTGGCTACTCGAAATGTGCAGGGTCGATGGGATCTGCCCCATGAAATCAGACTCAAGAAACTTCACCTTTTTCTTCCTTGCAGTTCGACGATTACGCTGGGATCTGGTTGACCTACAATTTCGTCAATGGTCATCACGATATAATATACCTCATGTCCTATTATTCACTCCTTCACCAGAAAGAGTTCTACGTAGACACCACAGGAAACTATTTCACCGTCGATTTCGAATGAACCGTAGGATGGCCGCTTTCTCAATCAGGATCCATGGACCTTGGAATAGACTCTCAGGAGAGGTAATAAATGCTCCAACAACGCAACAATTTCGACAGAAATAGGCTACTGCATCATTTTCTGTGTAAATTACTACCACTCTTTCCCTACATGGAAACTGAAACATGCTTGTTTTATTTTTTTGCTAAATTGAGTTGAATTGAATTCTAAGTTCTTGTTGTGAAATTGTAACTAAACACCAGGGGAAAGCATTCCACTAAATGTAAACATATCTATAAAATATTTCCAGAGCCCTTCGAACTAATGTACTGGTGTACTCGCTATTTTAGAATATGTACATCTCATACTCGAATCTCAAATGACTGAAGTCTATTCAGAACAAAACACAAGCCGTTACCTGGATAGCTAAGCACAGCAAGACTACTAGATATATTTTAAAACTGAAACCGGTTCGTCAATTTCTGGAACTGATTCGAAATTCTCCATCGATACTCGGAACTGACTCTGTAACTACTGAAATCCTTCGGATAGCCATTCGTTACAAGTACCGACTTTTTCTTGTAGTTGTTCGGTAGCTAATGTTCGCAGATATATAAATTGATGTTTTAATGGGTTTTTTTAGTGATCTGAATAATTTTATCTTCAAACACTACTTAAATAAATTTAAACATCTTTGTTAAATTTTTAGGTAGGAGTTCAGTTGTCTGTTTCAACGTAAATTGATGACAAACTTTTATAAGAACAACAATCTCCATGTGACGGTGGTATAGGGTAACCTGGGGTATTAAGCACCAGCAACTAGGTGACCTTCACAAACCTCTCTATAGCATTATTGTAACACTTGTAGGACAATAAACACCAAGCTTGTCTGATCACTAACCCATCACAGGCCTTGTTTCTCACGAGTAGCATTTACTGTGCCAAGCTGAGAAGCTGTTTTTCCCACATCTGCAGCCATTTTGAAACAGACTTCTAAACTTTATGCTCCAGAAGGGCAACTGAACAAAACTTTGTTTCTCTGCGAAACCACTGAGCCTGCAAACTGTTCCTTTGCTGCTGAAGCACTGAGATATATCAGAGGTAAGTACAGTTTTATAAGCCTGCTATTTGAGTTTTTCATTTAAAATTACATTTATTTTGATTCAGGCATTTAAAAAAAATGTCTTCATCAAATACATTACATAACCACTGAGACGATAGGTGGACTGTGATAGAGATCAGATTTATAGGTGTAAACTTAAGTGGGTAGTTGGGCAGCAAGATTATTGTTTACAGTAACATTAACATTCTGCAACAGGGTACAGTCTTGAAAACAAGGAGCAGAGAGAGAATTCCCAAATCAAATGACCCAAAGAAAAGAAGCTATAAGAGTAGACTGCTTTACGGCATCTAAGGTTGTATACACTACAGGAGTGTGATTATGGTGCTATTTGGGTAGGTTGATAGTATTTACGTTGAGGAGGGTTCAGTGCTCTTAGCACATCGGAAGTACCTGTAAAACAAGTAACGGAATGCAGCACTGTGGTGATGTGACAAGGCCTTGAACTTGGCAGAGAATACATGATTATTTTAACAAACGGATCACAACTTATCAAAGCTAAAAGACCACTCGAGGATAAGGGTTATTGAGTTAGACAGGTCGACGGTGAGGCATCGAAAGGATTTGTAACGATGGTTGTAACTGGTCCTTAATTGATTTGAGACTTGGGGGTGTAAGTTAATGCGTCCATACTATTATCAGGTTGAGGATTACTAATATTTCAATACTGATATTACTATTAGGTCGTAACTAAAATAATCGACGATTTCACAGACATTTATTTATTCATGAATATGTGTTCACCTTTCCAAGACTGTAAATGACTAGAAACTTGCAGTGCTTACAGCAAGTGTTTGAGATATTTCTTTGACACTTTGACGTGGATTTTGCAATAAAAATTCTTGCAATAGTTTACTGTAAATATTACAATACCGTCCTCAACTTTCATCTTCAAAGCTTTCTTTTTCACTACGGAATTTCAGGAACCACCTTCGTACTCTCCGATCGATTGTGGATTCTTCTACCCAAACTCTATTGATATTGACGGAAGTACCTGTAAAACAAGTAACGGAATGCAACACTGTGGTGATGTAACAGGGCCTTGAACTTGGCAGGGAATACATGATTTTTTTTTTACAAACAGATCACCACTTATCAAAGCCAAAAAGCCACTTGAGGATAAGGGTTATTGAGTAAGACCGGTCGACGGTGAGACATCGAGAGGATTTGTAACGATGGTTGTAACTGGTCCTTAATTGATTTGATTTGCAAGTTATTGCGTCCATCCTATTATCTGAATCATTCAAGTTGAGGATTACTAATATTTCAATACTGATATTACTATTAGGTCGTAACTAAAATAATCGGCGATTTCACAAACATTTATTCATGAATATGTGTTCACCTTTCCAAGACTGTAAATGACTTGAAACTTGCAGTGCTTACAGCAAGTATTTGAGATATTTCTTTGACACTTTGACGTGGATTTTGCTAAAAAGATTCTTGCAATAGTTTACTGTAAAGATTACAATACCGTCCTCAACTTTCATCTTCAAAGCTTTCTTTTTCAGTACGGAATTTCAGGAACCACCTTCGTACTCTCCGATCGGTTGTGGATCCTTCTACCCAAACTCTATTGATATTGACCGAAGTTTTTTAGGCATTGTGCCTAAGGTAGAACTCATGCAACATAAGAAGGTGACTATTATGTGTTGGGATATTCATCCTTAAGGGTCTTCTATGCTTGAATATACTTTCTATCTGAACCAAAGTTACAAAGTATTATCGAGAACACATTAATGATTGTACATGTTAAAAGTTACCAGAAATAAAATACATACTGTGTTAAAAAGACTTTTTAAAACCCAGCGCTTTAGACGACTATTATTTTTGCAACAACCTAATATTATTTATTTTTGTAACGACCCCATAACGGCCATTATTTTTTTAACATCCTAATATTACTCTAAAAATTAGTAAATAACACTAAATATAAATCTCTTCATATATTCTACAAGTAACACTGATCAAATAAGTAGTAAGAAAATTAGTTTCTCGTGAGGCTGTATACAATGGTCTAGTAATAAAATGATTGGACAATATCTTATCTGGGACTTACTTCTCTATATATTACGAAATAATCGCGACGTTATTCCATAACAATAATAACAAATAATCGTATCAGACTGAACTTGTTCATGGCTACCAAAGAGCATCAGACCATGTATCAAATTTGTCAAAATCGAAACTTAAATTAACGTAAGTAATTCGACTATGACTGTACTTTACAAAGTCTAAGACTCAAGGGCAAATGGCAGATAAAATGCGGGACTTCATTGGCTAAGATATGGGCCAAATAGTGAGTTTATATGGTGAACGCAACCGAAGTTATCGCCAAAAGTGAAACTTAAACTTGTTGTCTGAACTTGACAGTTTACTTAGAACTAGTCATATTTTGTGATGTCAAAGTTAGACTCTTACCGATATTTTGAGAAATTTTCTTGACTATTGATTACCCCATTTTGACGCTAGGCGGTACAGAATGAAACAAACAAGCAAACATAACTAGTGATAAACAAAGTCGATGGAAAACCTTGGCGGAGGTTATCAAACATCATACAATAACGAAACATATTTTCCACACGTTAACATCTAGAGAAAATCAAATAAAAACAACAAAAACATATTTTCCACACGTTAACATCTACAGAAAATTAAATAAAAACGACAAAACATCTTTCCACACGTTAACATCTAGAAAAAATCAAATAAAAACAACAAAAACATCTTTTCCACACGTTTACATCTAGAGAAAATCAAATAAAAACGACAAAAACATCTTTTCCATACGTTAACATGTAGAGAGAATCAAATAAAAACAACAAAAACATCTTTTCCACACGTTAACATCTAGAGAAAATCAAATCAAAACAACAAAAACATCTTTTCCACACGTTAACATCTAGAAAAAATCAAATAAAAACAACAAAAAAAAGTTTGTTATATCAATATAATAACCATTCTCTTATTGCTAGTTAGTTGTTGTCGTTTATACGGCATGTCAACCATGTTTGGACAATAAAAACAGCTTACTCTAAATAAACCCTATCTGAACACGTCAAGAGGGGACAGTCAATCAACTATAATTTTATCCAATCTCTTGATATACACCTGACCTTCTAGATAATAAACGTTTACTTATTTTGAAATATGGGCGCCAATTACTATAGTAATACCATGATGCTGGTCCATGTTACTGCACCACATTAATACTGATAAATCATCACTATGGTTTTTTAGATTCACTTAATTCCACATCTATAGTTGTTCATCAATAAACACTGAGTTATCTCCCTGCCAAGGATATGCATGTATGTACTTTTGTCATACTTTTATGATGTGTGTACGTTTTTATTTTCGTCTTGTTTCATTTTTTTTGTCTTTTTTACTTTTTTATTATTATACATCATATTTTTATGCTTATTTTTAGGTTTCATTGAATTTCTTAGTTTCGTTATTGATGTTTAGTTTTTTTTTTTCATCCATCACGTTTGACGAAGTCCACCAAACGTGCCTACAATCCACAGAGAGACACATTCGCAATTTCCTTACCCACCAAGGCCATTTTTGATTTCAAGCAAAAAGATCTCTAGACGCACTCAAAACCCAACCCAACAGAGCTACATTCCTTTCTGTCAAAATGTCGCTTTTGTTCCATTAGTCGATTAATCATGTATTGGCGTGTAGGTTATATATATATATATATATATATATATATGTATATATATATAATGTCCTCTCTACATTTACCAAAATTGTTGTTCTTCATGACCTCATTTTTTTTGCTTATATTTCGTGGTTGATTTTTTGCTTACCAACTGACCAGTGTACTGTTCGTGTAGTGTTTGTTTAATTTTTATTATATAAAGGAGAACCGATAAGAATTTGATTTTCCGGTATTCGTTCGGCATTTAACCCTTGACATCCCAGCATTATTTTAATACATCAAAAACAATAGACTAAAATTCAAAATAGTATATGATTTTGATACTTAAATATATATGAAAATTCTTACATTACCATGATTTTTTTTTCATTTAGAGTTGCAGGATACTGTTTGAATTAACTATAAATGGGTGCATGTAATTTAGTGGCGGCTATATATATATTGATACTTATCTATTTTATTATTATTTTTACTCCTTTGTATTCATCTATAACATGCATTCGATATCATCACCTGATCTCACAATAAAGGGAAAGCCGCGTACATCCAATTTAAAAACGTCTACCCATACATACAACAATGAAACTATAGTTCGCTATCCAATTAGCGATATGATATGTAAAAATGCTCAAGTAAGAAATAAGATTCATCAAATACTATGGCAAATCGTTGCTCTTTCACAATCACACATGTTAGATGAACACACAATAGCCTTTCGATGTCATCATTGGTTTATATGATAGGGCGGAAATCTGGAAACCCTATTATACAGAATAATAGACAAAAAAACACACAGAGACGACAATACAACTTTAATAAGAGAACATAATAAAAGCTAAAATCAATCTGAAATGTCTATTCTAATTGGTCGAATTAATTTTATGATAGTAAATGTATGAATAGCTTATACAGCCGCCACGAAGAAGAGTATGTAATTCATTCAGCAGTGATTCACAATGATTAGATGCAAAAAAGACTTTACGTAATTTAATTTAAAATAAATGTCATATGATATTAAATACGTATAGTATCTTATTTTATAAATGCTTCTGGTGACAGGTGGAACGACGCACCGACCATGGTATCGTATCATGTCATATCACCATGGGTAAGGCTTTACAACACACAATATATTCTAGACACCACCCCGTCACAGACGATACCCAATCAGACTGTGACAAATGTGCAAAGGGTTCCTTTATTTCTCGACCCTGAATATCGGTACTCTCACCTGACTGTCCCACAAAGAAACCGCTTCTCTCAAACAAATACGCATTTAAATGTACTCTGTCCAGGAAACGCGTTTGAGCAGGTCCAGAGTCAGGGACACTGGTGACGGGTACACAATCTTGTACGACGGCGCCCCCCCCCCCCTAAAAAAAAAGCGGTGTCGGCATCAGGGTGTCAGAAAAATATCGTGATATGATCGACGAAGTGCGTCGATACGGAAACCAAATCATTATAGTTTGCCACGTTTCCAACAGACGTCCAATTCACTAATTCTCAGCGTACGCCCCGCAGACTGGCTTTTTTGCAAGTAATATAAGTTTTCTGGGCATTGTTTGACGAATACATCTCCGCGGTGGCACAGGACTTCACACTGATTGTTGCCGAATATCTAAACGGCCACGGCGGCGGTGTGGCGAATGAACCCCGTGCACAAGTGTTTTTTATGGCAGCTGTAACGACGACGGCACATAAATCTTTGCTATTGATGATTCACACAATCTCGTGATATCCAATACCTATATCCGCAAGCGCAACTCACATTAGCCGAGTGGAGACCACAATCCATTATTGCAGACCCGACCGTAGCTCGGGACTAACGAATAGAAACATAGATGTTGTAACTGTTCACTTTTTCAAATTAAATCAAGATATTAGGACTGTGTACTATTATTATTATTTAGATTTTAAGTTTCGTTTGTATTTTCAAAACGTTCAGGCCGATTTTACTCCCACTGTTTATTAGTTGTGATTTCTCAAACAATTTTTGTTGATTTACTAAAATCTTTTCTTTTTAGTCTTAAAGGATCGACATACTTTCCTTTATATGTTATCTTAAAATGAATGTTTTTTTTATAACAAGTGAAAAGTAATCTTTTATCTCATTCTCTCGTCGCCAGTTGAAGTGATAGCATAATATATTCTGAGATATAAGAGAAATATAAATAAGTTATTAAATAAAAACGCTTCTATATAGATCAACAAATAATATTTATTAAATATTTATAACTGAACAAGATATACTTATGAAGACGTATTAATTGAAGCTGCTGTGCAACCCACGTCTATAAAATGTCGGCTGTTCTGGAATGCAAGGGGGGACCACTCTACTTAAAATATAGTTTATCTCAAGGGAGATAACAAATTGCACATAGTTACTTCCGTTTTTAAATATAAAAATTTCATATTTATTTCTTAGTGGTATGTATTGATTTACTCCTCTCCGGGAGTTAGGCACAAGGCCAGTTGTTATCTTACTCCCACAAGTAAGATGTGACCCAAGGTCGGGTGGGGAAAGTGGGATTTAAAAATTGCCTGCGCAGCCCCGTCGGAATTCCCCGGTAGGGGCGCCTCAGGCAGTAAGCAATTAATTTACTCCTCCCCAAAGAGGGGAGGCAAAGCCTGGAAGGGTGGACCTCCTAGAACTGCACAGGACAGACCAATAGACCGGCGTTAATCGAGCCCTGAAGGCCAAGACAATACCAGTCTATGGGGTGCAGTATCCAGCAGAACAGTTACTACACTTTGAACTAAGCCAAAAGGCCAAATTCAGGTTTTTAGTTGTATGTAGCTACCTAAGAATATTACAAATCCACTTTTCTATTTAGAAAATAAAATCAACTTTCGTAATATACTCAAACTCAGAAACACATATATATGAGTATAAATAAAGTGTCGTTATTCCAAAGTTAAAAAAGCATCTGTAGAAGTGTTACATATACATTTAATTTCGTATACCTTCTCTTCTTCGTCGTGGAGGGGCGCTGCCTCGATGTCGTCTAGTGGTTTAGTTTCTTTCTTCGTTTCTGTACTGCCGTGAACATCGCCGTCCGCTGTGTCTGCAACAAAACCTGCACAATTCGATTCACAAGACAAACAATTGTTTAAATGTTGATTCTGTTTCATTCAGGCGTCAGTTACTGTCGGCGCTGGAGATGTTCCACTAACGTTGAAGGAGAGACCAAATTACTACTTTATCGTAGTTAATTCCTAGCTTAAGTCCTTAGCCATTCGAGGAGGGGGAAGAAGGAATCTCATGCCTGTATTCTCTGAGGGAAAAAAATTCCCATTTTTCATTTCGGACTACATATGGAAATAGTATGTTCGGCTTGCTTCCAAAAACCCGACTGGCAAAACTCCGTTTCTCACAAAAAAGTCCGTGACGTCACAGAACCTATATGCGCAGGTGCACCTTGACACTTGACCTGAGGTCTTGTCAATGTAGTGGCCCTGTGAGCTCCGACTGTGAGAACAGCTTTATTTTGCACTCGGTTGTACGGGTTCACCCGTACAAAATCGCGCAAGCCAAACCAAACCAAACGATCTCTCACACATACGTCCGGCCATTATTTAATAGAAGGTTGGAGTTTAGATCGGCCGAAATTTTGTAAGATAATAACCAAGAAGAGAATAGTAGTCCGAATAATATAAATTCTATGTCCTGATTTTTAAAAAGCGGAAACGTATCAGAAATTGTAGGTAACCTACAAAAATATAACAAAATTACTTTTTTTTTAACTGTAGATCGAAACACAATAAATATTTATATACAAGTATATACCCTCCGTCAAAAATTACTGAAGAAAATTACGTTTCGCCAGTGTTCGCACTGATATTCGTAATTATATAAAATAACGTCTAAACTGGTAAAGTTAGCAATAAGAAAGAAAGAAAGGCCTAGTTTTTAATATCTCACATTTGTGTCATCAGGTACATTTATCTATACTTAAATAGTAATACAAATAACTAGACTTTGGTATTTATTATAAAATAGAGGTTATATACATATTACTATCCATCAAGCTCCAGCCCCTGTCCTATCACCGCTATGTTGCTTCCTTGTGCCTGTTTTACAAGTACTTCAATGGATTGTGCTCTGATGAGCTTGCTTCTCTGGTACCCCCCCCCCTCCACGACGTAAATTCACTAGACCAACCCGACAATCTGCCAAATCCCATCAATACACTGTGGAAGTCCCCAGATGCCGAATAGCTTTCTACTCCAAAAGCTTCTTTCCTCGGGTTGCCGGACACTGGAACTCACTCCCTGCTCCCTGCTTTCCTGACGTTACTGACATGCAGACATTTAAAACCAATGTAAACAGACATCTCGCTGCGCAGCACCTAATTTAAGTTGGGCCCCCCCAAAAAAACCTTCACCCTTTTTCTCAGTAGCACCTTACGTATACAGTGGCGGCCTGCTTTGTTTAGGGTGAACTATGATATATATATATATATATATATATATAATGTGTGTTCAAGGTTCATATATTTTTTTTTTAAACTAACAAAAAAAATGCTAGTTTTAATAAAAAAAATTAAAAAAAATCGGTTTCGATTTATTATTTTTCTTTTTTATAAAAAAATTGATATCGCATCTTAATGCTTCAAAAGGTATTTATTTTACCTATTACTTCTTAAATTTAACAATAGATGCTTTTTAAAAAAAAATATGAACCTTGAACACTTATACAAATCACGTGCTGCATTCACGTTCTTCATATTTGATGATGGGAAACAACATCTTGCCCATTTGGCCCGGCTGTATAACAACAAGCCGGTAAAGAGATAAAAAATACAAATCCGATGACATCAGGATATATTACACACCGAGGATGCCAGGTTTTGGCGAAATATCTGTATCACTTTAAACTAACAAGAAAAAAAATGCTAGTTTTAATAAAAAAAAAAAAAATCGGTTTCGATTTATTATTTTTCTTTTTTATAATAAAAATTGATATCGCATCTTAATGCTTCAAAAGGTATTTATTTTACCTATTCCTTCTTAAATATATATATATATATATATTCTCCATTTCAATACATGGTCACCTGATCATATTCATTATTTTTCTCTTTCCATTGCATTTCATTCCTCAGCGCGTAAGGGTCGGTGCAACCCTGTGTATGATGAGTTTTAGCTGATAGCCACTGCTCTTCGAAAAGCGTGCAGTTCATCCTCAAATTATTCAATAAGTGTCGGGTTTCTCGCACGAACGGTCAATGGTGTTGTTTTATCCGGCGCAACAATTTCCCAGGAAGTTATCGTCCAATATTTCCCTTCCATAGCGGAAGCGTTCAATGACACGTGACCAGCTAATGGACTCTTCTGCTTTTGTGTTTGCATTTTTTTCATTTAATTTCTTTTTATGTACTGGCCAAGGAATGCTGTTCGGTGAGCCTTCCAATAGATCGATATATTGTTGTTGTTTTTTTTTTTGCCAGAGCTTAATATGTCCGTTTCTTCGAAAAGAGAAAGGATAATAATAAAATACACAAATATTAAAGTGCGTCTTGTTTTATGCATGGCCAATGGCTACTTAAATATTTTAAGCAAAACAAACCATGAAACAAGTGATAATCAAAACAGATTGTTTACATTAGACGGGGAGAGAAAAATGATGGGGGAGCCACATACAGATAAAAAGTTAGAAAATGATGGGGGAGCCGCATACAGATAAAGAGTTAGAAAAATGATGGGGGAGCCACAAACAGATAAAGAGTTAGAAAAATGATGGGGGAGCCACATACAGATAAAGAGTTAGAAAAATGATGGGGGAGCCACATACAGATAAAGAGTTAGAAAAATGATGGGGGAGCCACATACAGATAAAGAGTTAGAAAAATGATGGGGGAGCCACATACAGATAAAGAGTTAGAAAAATGATGGGGGAGCCACATACAGATAAAGAGTTAGAAAAATGATGGGGGAGCCACATACAGATAAAGAGTTAGAAAAATGATGGGGGAGCCACATACAGATAAAGAGTTAGAAAAATGATGGGGGAGCCACATACAGATAAAGAGTTAGAAAAATGATGGGGGAGCCACATACAGATAAAGAGTTAGAAATGTCGACATGGTGTGAGGAAGATAACTTAATAAAATGATGTTTAAAACAATACTATTTCATTGGTGTGTAAAGCGTAATGTATTTAATAAAATAATATGTTGATACTTTTTTTAAATATCGTTTCGTATTGAATCCTCATTAAAAATTTAAGTAACCAAAAAACGATATGTTGTTTTTTTATTTAAAAAGAATTATTTATTTACCTTAAAATATGAAGAAGCCAGCTTTCAGCCGAATAGTTAAAAAGTGCCAATATATTATTTCATAAATTTTATCACGTAGCCAGATGAAGAGTAGGAACATACTATCACTTCATCCGTTTGAACACTTCGACGGACTACTATCCACGAGGGATGTTTACATTTTCAACGGAAAAATCATCACAAAAATAGCTCTAACAGGTCCTATTAGGCTGAACGCTTGCTTGTTCATATATTTAAGATAAATAATTTGTTTTAAAGAAAACCCCATATAGTTTTTGGCTTTCTTACTTTTATAATATTCATGTATTTATTATGATTTAGATTTGTTTAATGAAATAAACAACATATATATTTATTTATATATATATATATATATATATATATATATATATATATATATATATATATATATATATGTGTGTGTGTGTCGAGGCAGCATTTTTTCTCTAAGGCACGTATTATTAAAAATAACCGACAACTCATGTCTGGATATTTTTGTATGAATCCCTTCCATTTTCCTGATTACAGTCCTAATCTCGGATGAGAATTGGCTGATGAATCTGCCGTATTTTCTTTTAGGTCCAAAGTACTTTCTGACCCATCTGGGTCCATCTTCAGTGGAATAATGTCAATCAGGTAAAGACCTGGAGTGAGTTTATAGTTAATTTTGGCGGGAAAATTTAAATACGAAACTATATTTATTTAGTATTATAAACATTTAAGAATATTAGTTCTAGTGTAAAAATTAATCCTGTTAATAACCGTTTTTTTTGTTTTAATGTGTAAAGCTTCTAGAATATGGAGTTTTTGTAAATTAGTATTGTGTTCTAGGATTTTAGTGTTATCTACAAGAAGTTTTCGGATTTGCGAGCGGGGACAGGAATGTTCGTTAATGAGGTGTCTGGCTATGGCACGATTATCCGATAGATGCATGGTCAACCTCCTGGACAGAGTCGTAGCAGTCGAGCAAATGTATACGTTTTTTTTCTTTGTGGTCAGAGACCCAGATGGGTCAGAGTGTACTTTGGACCTAAAAGAAAATTACGGCAGATTCATCAGCCAATTCTCATCCGAAATTAGGACTTTAATCCGGAAAATGGAAAGGATTCATACAAAAATATCCAGACATGAGTTGTCGGTTATTTTTAATATATATATATATATATATATATATATATATATATATATATATGAATTAATATATAATGTGTTTTATATAAAAAAGACTATACATTACAGCTCTGAGTGTCATCGATTTGATAATTCCGTATCTGGAGTAGAAATCGGTTGGTAGAAACAAATCGATTCTTCAGCACCGTTCAATAAGGGGAAATTGAAAGAAAGAGGCCGAAGTACAACTCACCCTTTCAAGTCAGGCTTGGTCTACATTTGTGTGTGTAACCCCCCCCCCTAACAGATATTCAGTGTTCATACAAAAGTGGTCTGCTGTTATTTTAACACGAACTATCTGTTATAGTGGAAACACAATGAAAAAGTGAGCTTGCCCACAAATCTTGCAAGCTGTGATAGAAAATGTGGCAATACATATACACATCTTTTCTAACTAAACACTCTTAAACGAACAATAATGACTGATAAAGACGCATTATGATAATAATAGCATCTGCATATATATATATATACATATATATACATATACATATATATATATATATACATATACATATATATATATCTGCATACAGAACCTCTCAGAGAGCACCACTTTGACAGGTATTTATCAGCTCGTCAAGGACAATTATAAAGATTAGTGGACTAAGTACTGATCCTTAGTGCACTACTACCGTTATTATTTTAGCAAGTGGAAAATCGGAAACGTGTTTGATATGTACTTAGTAGACAAAGTCACAAATTATAATTAAAACCAAGCCGGTCTAATATTAGAAACATGCCGATACTTTCTTTTTTGCTTTTTACTGAAAAAATGAATTAGTCTGAAAAAGAGTATTTAGAATATGCAAATACGCTCTGGAAAGGTTTCAGAGTTGGACGACTATTTTTTGACAATGGAAAAATATTTCCCCTCTCTAAAAGAAAGTCTACTGGTCAGTGGCCTTGCAGATATTTTCGAATTTTTTATATAGATTTTTATTAGAAAACCGACCTCAACATTCCAAACGACCCAGTACATTGAAGCTTTCAATAGCAGAATTGATTAGGTATCGATCTGTCGGACTTCATACTCATATAGAGTTCAATTTACTTATTGTTGTAGACCCGTGCTAGGGGTCACAGAGATAACAACCACAAATTGTGACAGGTTAAAATATACAATGTATTTATTCATAGCAATACAGTAACGCCACTAAATGTGGTATGAGATGACCGGATTCCTACCATGCGGTAAAACATGAATAGGAATGTCCTCAATATTTAACACCTACCCACTATAGGAGTATGTGACACAAGGTCGGAAAGTGGGATTTGAAAAGCCAGCGCCCGAGAACGTGAGCGCTTTAGCCATTAAAAATTGCCTGGACAGCCCCGTCGGCATTCCCCGGTAGGGGCGCCTCAGGCAGTAAGCTATCAACTTACTCCTCCCCAAAGAGGAGAGGCAAAGCCTGGGAGGGTGGACCTCCTAGAACTGCACAGGACAGACCCATAGACCGGCGGAATCATGCCCCGAAGGCCAAGACAACACCGGTCTATAGGGTGTAGTATCCATCGGAACAGATACCACACGTGGACACTCACATAATAGGAATGTCCTCGATATTTAACACCTACCCACTATAGGAGTATGTGACACAAGGTCGGAAAGTGGGATTTGAAAAGCCAGCGCCCGAGAACGTGAGCGCTTTAGCCATTAAAAATTGCCTGGACAGCCCCGTCGGCATTCCCCGGTAGGGGCGCCTCAGGCAGTAAGCTATCAACTTACTCCTCCCCAAAGAAGAGAGGCAAAGCCTGTGAGGGTGGACCTCCTAGAACTGCACAGGACAGACCCATAGACCGGCGGAATCATGCCCCGAAAGCCAAGACAACACCGGTCTATAGGGTGTAGTATCCATCGGAACAGATACCACACGTGGACACTCACATAATAGGAATGTCCTCAATATTTAACACCTACCCACTATAGGAGTATGTGACACAAGGTCGGAAAGTGGGATTTGAAAAGCCAGCGCCCGAGAACGTGAGCGCTTTAGCCATTAAAAATTGCCTGGACAGCCCCGTCGGCATTCCCCGGTAGGGGCGCCTCAGGCAGTAAGCTATCAACTTACTCCTCCCCAAAGAGGAGAGGCAAAGCCTGGGAGCGTGGACCTCCTAGAACTGCACAGGACAGACCCATAGACCGGCGGAATCATGCCCCGAAGGCCAAGACAACACCGGTCTATAGGGTGTAGTATCCATCGGAACAGATACCACACGTGGACACTCACATGATAGGAATGTCCTCGATATTTAACACCTACCCACTATAGGAGTATGTGACACAAGGTCGGAAAGTGGGATTTGAAAAGCCAGCGCCCGAGAACGTGAGCGCTTTAGCCATTAAAAATTGCCTGGACAGCCCCGTCGGCATTCCCCGGTAGGGGCGCCTCAGGCAGTAAGCTATCAACTTACTCCTCCCCAAAGAGGAGAGGCAAAGCCTGGGAGGGTGGACCTCCTAGAACTGCACAGGACAGACCCATAGACCGGCGGAATCATGCCCCGAAAGCCAAGACAACACCGGTCTATAGGGTGTAGTATCCATCGGAACAGATACCACACGTGGACACTCACATAATAGGAATGTCCTCAATATTTAACACCTACCCACTATAGGAGTATGTGACACAAGGTCGGAAAGTGGGATTTGAAAAGCCAGCGCCCGAGAACGTGAGCGCTTTAGCCATTAAAAATTGCCTGGACATCCCCGTCGGCATTCCCCGGTAGGGGCGCCTCAGGCAGTAAGCTATCAACTTACTCCTCCCCAAAGAGGAGAGGCAAAGCCTGGGAGGGTGGACCTCCTAGAACTGCACAGGACAGACCCATAGACCGGCGGAATCATGCCCCGAAGGCCAAGACAACACCGGTCTATAGGGTGTAGTATCCATCGGAACAGATACCACACGTGGACACTCACATGATAGGAATGTCCTTGATATTTAACACCTACCCACGTTAGGAGTATGTGACACAAGGTCGGAAAGTGGGATTTTAAAAGCCAGCACCCGAGAACGTGAGCGCTTTAGCCATTAAAAATTGCCTGGACAACCCCGTCGGCATTCCCCGGTAGGGGCGCCTCAGGCAGTAAGCTATCAACTTACTCCTCCCTAAAGAGGAGAGGCAAAGCCTGGGAGGGTGGACCTCCTAGAACTGCACAGGACAGACCCATAGACCGGCGGAATCATGCCCCGAAGGCCAAGACAACACCGGTCTATAGGGTGTAGTATCCATCGGAACAGATACCACACGTGGACACTCACATAATAGGAATGTCCTCGATATTTAACACCTACCCACTATAGGAGTATGTGACACAAGGTCGGAAAGTGGGATTTGAAAAGCCAGCGCCCGAGAACGTGAGCGCTTTAGCCATTAAAAATTGCCTGGACAGCCCCGTCGGCATTCCCCGGTAGGGGCGCCTCAGGCAGTAAGCTATCAACTTACTCCTCCCCAAAGAAGAGAGGCAAAGCCTGTGAGGGTGGACCTCCTAGAACTGCACAGGACAGACCCATAGACCGGCGGAATCATGCCCCGAAAGCCAAGACAACACCGGTCTATAGGGTGTAGTATCCATCGGAACAGATACCACACGTGGACACTCACATAATAGGAATGTCCTCAATATTTAACACCTACCCACTATAGGAGTATGTGACACAAGGTCGGAAAGTGGGATTTGAAAAGCCAGCGCCCGAGAACGTGAGCGCTTTAGCCATTAAAAATTGCCTGGACAGCCCCGTCGGCATTCCCCGGTAGGGGCGCCTCAGGCAGTAAGCTATCAACTTACTCCTCCCCAAAGAGGAGAGGCAAAGCCTGGGAGCGTGGACCTCCTAGAACTGCACAGGACAGACCCATAGACCGGCGGAATCATGCCCCGAAGGCCAAGACAACACCGGTCTATAGGGTGTAGTATCCATCGGAACAGATACCACACGTGGACACTCACATGATAGGAATGTCCTCGATATTTAACACCTACCCACTATAGGAGTATGTGACACAAGGTCGGAAAGTGGGATTTGAAAAGCCAGCGCCCGAGAACGTGAGCGCTTTAGCCATTAAAAATTGCCTGGACAGCCCCGTCGGCATTCCCCGGTAGGGGCGCCTCAGGCAGTAAGCTATCAACTTACTCCTCCCCAAAGAGGAGAGGCAAAGCCTGGGAGGGTGGACCTCCTAGAACTGCACAGGACAGACCCATAGACCGGCGGAATCATGCCCCGAAAGCCAAGACAACACCGGTCTATAGGGTGTAGTATCCATCGGAACAGATACCACACGTGGACACTCACATAATAGGAATGTCCTCAATATTTAACACCTACCCACTATAGGAGTATGTGACACAAGGTCGGAAAGTGGGATTTGAAAAGCCAGCGCCCGAGAACGTGAGCGCTTTAGCCATTAAAAATTGCCTGGACATCCCCGTCGGCATTCCCCGGTAGGGGCGCCTCAGGCAGTAAGCTATCAACTTACTCCTCCCCAAAGAGGAGAGGCAAAGCCTGGGAGGGTGGACCTCCTAGAACTGCACAGGACAGACCCATAGACCGGCGGAATCATGCCCCGAAGGCCAAGACAACACCGGTCTATAGGGTGTAGTATCCATCGGAACAGATACCACACGTGGACACTCACATGATAGGAATGTCCTTGATATTTAACACCTACCCACGTTAGGAGTATGTGACACAAGGTCGGAAAGTGGGATTTTAAAAGCCAGCACCCGAGAACGTGAGCGCTTTAGCCATTAAAAATTGCCTGGACAACCCCGTCGGCATTCCCCGGTAGGGGCGCCTCAGGCAGTAAGCTATCAACTTACTCCTCCCTAAAGAGGAGAGGCAAAGCCTGGGAGGGTGGACCTCCTAGAACTGCACAGGACAGACCCATAGACCGGCGGAATCATGCCCCGAAGGCCAAGACAACACCGGTCTATAGGGTGTAGTATCCATCGGAACAGATACCACACGTGGACACTCACATGATAGGAGTGTGCTCGATATTTAACACCTACCCACTATAGGAGTATGTGACACAAGGTCGGAAAGTGGGATTTGAAAAGCCAGCGCCCGAGAACGTGAGCGCTTTAGCCATTAAAAATTGCCTGGACAGCCCCGTCAGCATTCCCCGGTAGGGGCGCCTCAGGCAGTAAGCTATCAACTTACTCCTCCCCAAAGAGGAGAGGCAAAGCCTGGGAGGGTGGACCTCCTAGAACTGCACAGGACAGACCCATAGACCGGCGGAATCATGCCCCGAAGGCCAAGACAACACCGGTCTATAGGGTGTAGTATCCATCGGAACAGATACCACACGTGGACACTCACATGATAGGAGTGTGCTCGATATTTAACACCTACCCACTATAGGAGTATGTGACACAAGGTCGGAAAGTGGGATTTGAAAAGCCAGCGCCCGAGAACGTGAGCGCTTTAGCCATTAAAAATTGCCTGGACAGCCCCGTCAGCATTCCCCGGTAGGGGCGCCTCAGGCAGTAAGCTATCAACTTACTCCTCCCCAAAGAGGAGAGGCAAAGCCTGGGAGGGTGGACCTCCTAGAACTGCACAGGACAGACCCATAGACCGGCGGAATCATGCCCCGAAGGCCAAGACAACACCGGTCTATAGGGTGTAGTATCCATCGGAACAGATACCACACGTGCACACTCACATGATAGGAGTGTGCTCTGTGTGAATCTTTGCAACCATGGTATTTATTATAGATGGTTGCTTCCATTAGGTCTTCAATAGGGGTGATTTGTACCCCACAACACTTATACAATGAAACGATTCATTGTTTCGACTTGAATATGCAACAACCGTTGCAATCTCGACTGCATTCCCGCTCCTTTCTTTATACAACAATTAGATGTTCGGTACAAACCACGATCAATGGGGCATCGAGACCCCGAGAATTTCATTTAATAACCGCCATGTTTTCCATTTAATAAAGTAAAAGTTCATCCTCTCTACCCTTAAAAACTGACAATCGTTCGTCATCTTTGTTTGATCAAAGTTTATTTGAAATATATATACTTTATTTTTCCTGGGTTATTTCTTTTCCGATTCATGTCGCTTTTACAGTTGAATTCAGTGTATAATTTTTGCCGCATGTAATTATCTTTTCTTGGGTTTTGTTTGAAAACGAAATAGCTTTATTTGAAGCTGTTTTCGATTACATACGCACTTTTATGATTTATTTTGAAATGGCTACCATTATACATATTATCAATTATGTCTTCTTTTTTCCGTGTTACTTATTCCTAACATATTTTTCACTCATTTGCAACAACACTGCGTTTCTTCTGGTTTTCTCTCACTTCATCGTTCTTTTTTATTTTTTTACTTTTATTTTCTATTTAATTTTTAATTCAACAATGAAACGATTTTTCGCGAAAGACTTTCTTAGTCCTCCCCCCCCATTTATTTTCGTTCTTCGACGTGGTATTCGTCATCTCTCTAAAACTCCTATTCTTCTTCTTCTTCTTCTTCTTCTTCTTCTTATTATTATTATTATTATTATTATTATTATTATTATTATTATTATGATCCTCCTCCTCCGGACTTTCTCTTATCTTGTTTTCTTCATGTCAACCTTGTTTTATTTCTTATTTCTTCATCTTCTATTTGTTTATCTTCTATTTCTTTAACTT